>CM048914.1:37817052-38122723 GCA_026686955.1 Epinephelus cyanopodus
TCAGTTTCTGTCTGTGCCAGTTATACACCAAACAGTGAACCCACTCTGACCTCACCTTATATATTAAAATATGTGGTTGTTGTTTCTAGGTCTGTCTCTCTTCCTTTATCTGTACACAGTGTTAAACTGTGCTTTATCATTGTTCCTGTCACACAGGTCGCCATCAGAGATGTGATGCCCGAAGCCACTGTCACAGCATTTGAATGTAAGTGTCAGTGTCATACTTGTATTACCTTATTGCTGAAACAGTGACAATATCAAAAGTTTACAGTAAGTTACTCTGATTGGTAACAACAGTTTGCACAACAAAACCATAGTCCTGTAATTTACTAACTTGATATCAGCTGTCAACCCCCCCTACTGCTGTATGGGAGCCCTCTGATTATCATATTCATCATAGATTTTGCTCCTAATTAAGGTAATTTGTTCAGATGTACAGTACATGGCTACATCTGGTGAGGGCAGGACAATATGAATCAATGAAGTTCTATCATTATTAATCAAAATAATATGTATTTTGCTAAGTTTTTAGATTGATGTATAGCCTAATTTAAAAAAAGAATAGCACCACACATTTTTTAAATTGTTGTATATCCTGGGCAGCGCAGTGGTTAGCAATGTTGGCTCACAGCAAAAAAGTACCTGCTTTTGAACCCCAGGGTGTGGGAGCCCTTCTGTGTGGTGTTTGCATGTTCTTCCCGTGTCAGCGCAGGTACCCAGCTTCCTCCCACAGTCCAAAGACATGCAGGTTAACTGGTGACTCTAAATTGTCCGTAGGTGTGAATGTGAGTGTGAATGTTGTCTGTCTCTATGTGTCAGCCCTGTGATAGTCTGGCGACCTGTCCAGGGTGAACCCTGCCTCTTGCCCAGTGTAGCTGGGATAGGCTCCAGCACACCTGTGACCTCCAACAGGATGAGTGGTTACGGAAATGAATGGACAAATGTATATCCTAAAAAACTAGATGTTTTTTTTTTTTTTTTCTTGGATAAAGATTTTAAGGAGCATTAATTCTAAACAGTTTGTAGTAATGCTTATGGTCAGTCTTTGTAATTATGTCAACGAATTGGTAGATATAACTGGCGAGTATATTGTAGTTTGTGCTTGGCTTTTGGATAAATAATTAAATGCTGACAAAAGACACTTTTTGTAATTTCAAGGCAGAAATATAAACAATAAAATACTGTTTACTCATGGCAGAAGTATTTGTGTCTTTGTCTGTCTTGTACATTACATGCTGTGTTGACTGCGTTACTCATAAAACTTGTGCATTGCACATCATCACAGTTATCACTTTATGTCAATTTTTACATTTTGTTTTGGAAATACATTAACCGACCCCTTTAATATACCTAAAATTTTACAAAGGCTTCGTGACTTTTCTCTCATGTTGTTCCTCAAAGTGATGTGAACAGTTTCAGAAGGAGTGACTTTAGATGACTTTGCTTTGAAGGTTTTCATGATATGGAGTAATTTGTATTTGTCAAAGCTCCCAAAGTATTATTAGATGGTATAAAATGCAAAATGGAATTAAATTTTCTGTTACAGTTGCTGTAAGTTTGTATATTTGTTATCTCTTACCTCTAAATCAATTCAGTTTTATGTCAAAAGTGCAATCCTCTGCTTTGAGTGCTGCCCATGTTGTTGATAGCTGTTAATGTTTTATAATTTAGGTAAAACATTTTGTAATCCAAATTTTAAAATGCTGCTGTTTTTTTTTTAGATGAAGACGAGGTGGGGGACAGAATCACTGTAAGAAGTGATGAAGAACTTAAAGCCATGTTGTCATATGTGAGTATATAAATGAATGATTTCACGCATCCATTCCACGAATTGCACAACATAATTGTATGTTTATGTTAATTTTATGATGTAGCAGTTTTAGCAGGGGGCTGTTTCTTCATCAGCGAGTAGTTCTAATGAAAAATGTACACTTTAAGGTCAAAATGGACCGTCTCAGACAGAGGGTGAATACAGTTCCAGCACAGACAGTATGAGGAAAATTAAGTATTTGGAACACTGAAGGATGTAAACACGTTCTTGTAGAAACCCAAAATACAAGTATAAACCTTAAGATTAACATCATAAGTAGGGCTGTACTTAACAATTATTTTCACTGTTGATTATTTGCTGATTATTTTCTCGATTAATCATTTAGTTTTTTGGTCTATAAAATGTCATAAAAATGTCAATCTGTGTTTCCCAAAGCAGAATACGATGTCCTTTTGTCACAACCCAAAGATGATAAGTTAACTGTGACAGAGAGTTTAAGAAACCAGAAAATATTTACATTTAAGAAGCTGGAATTAGAGAGTTTTTACTTAAAAAACAAAAAACAAACAAAAAAAAAGATTAATTGATTATCAAATAAGTTGTCTTTGCAGTTCTAATAATAGGTCCCTTTTAAGGTATGGAAACAATCCACAAAGAGAAAAACTTGAAAATCTTTTATAGTTAATATGTTTTTGTTGCAGTGGCTCGTCACAGAAGTACAGGGTTCCTGTCATGGTCACCAAAACCTTATATAGTGATGTTTAAAGGGTTGAAGATTGTCATGTCTATCAGATACTATATCTTGTAAAAAGGCAACAGTTAAGAAAACACTTGCTATATTGTGGTGTTGGAGGCACCACTGGTCTGATACTGATGCTGATGAATATATAGGATTGACAGATTTTGAATTCCTGCTTCCACCTCTACACTGACGTTGTTTATCTGCAATTTAGCAACCTGTGAAAAATTTTGTAACCATATAGCCTCATCCAGTTGAGTTTAACCTCAGGTAAAAAATTGTTTAGTGGTAGTTTCCAGCGACACACATACACTGAGCCCCATGAACGTACTCACTTCCTCTACACATCCAGCTCCCCCACCTAGTGCTGTACATTTTCATATTCCACCATATTTACTGTTCATGCCACGGACAGTAAGAGTAATGGCGTGTAATGGGTTTCTCTACGAGGTACACTGAAAGCTAAATGAACTGTCAATTTTTATTATTTATTATTCAGTACTTAAAGTTTTGCCTCATTAAAGAGCGAGGCCCCCTGGGCTGCAGAATTGTTCAAAATCTACTTTCATCTGTGGATGTCTTTTACCCCCCATCAGCTCACAATGATGCTGCTGGAGCCACAGGCACAATTTACACTCCTTGTTTTTTGTCCATTTTTATCATGCATTCACTTGTGGTTGCTTTTTAATCATTAAGTAGCATAGGGTAGCAGGGTGATTAAGCAAAAAGAGACAGCTGTTTTGCCGATGAGCATTTTGGAAACAGGGATGGAAAAAGTATTGACCTCAGCCAGCATTTTTTATTCTCAACTCAGCCTTTTTTCAGGGTTCTTTTGCGATTTTATCCTGTTTGAATTGGTGACACTTTCAAGGAAATCACAGTATTGATGTACCAATAAGGTTTAAGGAATTTTTTGTCCTGTGGTTCTGGTATCACCACTACCATTTTGTGTATTGTATGCCAAAATTGCAACTTAATATTACCTTATCTATCTATTATATTTATATGGGGATGAGACTGGATATCGTCTTAGATTTTGGATATTTTAATATTGTGTTGTCTCTTCCTGGTTGGGCTGCATTACAGTGAAGTGATGTAATTTTCCCCACTTAGTCATTATATCCACATTACTGGGGATGTTTTAATCTTACTGTGTAAATATTTTGTAAAAACACTGATAATCAACACTAAAATATCTTTAAAATATCTTTACAGTATCAATATTTAGGTATTTGGTCAAAAATGTTGTGATATTTGATTTTCTTCATATCATCCAACCCTATTTAGAAGTACAGTTATGCTGCTGCAGTAGATTTTGATAGTGCAGTGCTACTGTTTTGTTCTTTCAGGACATGTGTGGATGCATAATTTAAGATAATTTTGAAAGAAAAGACTATGGCACTCTAATTCTGAAACTAACTAGATGCATGATCAACCAGTTTGGGCTGCACAAAATACAAAAACATTGTATAGCGATTGTTTTTTGTTTGTTTTTTATACTGCAATTGCAGTATGAGTCATGATTTTAGTGGGAATGGTAATTTTATGTTTTCTAAAAAATATATATATAAAAAAAGATGATGATGTGATTTTTGGCTGGGGTCTTTACCCAACAAGCATGTTCCCTTACATCTGAAACAATGTTGGAAATTGAAATCTAAAACCAGCCACTCAGTAGATTGCCATTGTATTTTGGGGTGGTGAATGAAGCAAATCCAGTAGCCACTTGCATATTTTACTAGCATTTGGCTGGTGCCCCACACTGGTCTCAAATATGATTTGTAGGCTGGGTTATCTCCATAGCACCACAATATACAGTAGACTGAGCACATTTAAGTCTCACCCCCACTGGACAGGAAAACAATTCATCACTCTCTGTTGACTTTGTAGGGAGAGAACAACATAAAATGCCCAGAAAGCTGATGTGTGGTGAGATGCACCACCAACATGGTAAAGAAAGCATAACTTAAGTTTTTACAAGCTGCCAAACCACAAAACTGAGCTTTTAAGCAATATGAGGCATCAGCAGGAATATATAGGAAACTGTGGGAGCCTGACCTGCAATAACTGAGGAGGTTGAAGCTAACTAAGCTATGTGTAGCCTGCTTTTTGATCTTTGTTAGATTAAATGATGATTGTACCTGATGATTCGATCAAATAGTTGTAAATATCAAAGTTTTTCACCTTCACAAGTTCATGGGGATCATTTCTCCAAGATAAGCAAGTTTTGTCTCTATGCTCCATTTATATTGATACAGTATGTTGTCACATATTTTACCTTTATCAAAAAATTGTAGCACTGTGATTCTGATATTGCCCTTGTTCATTTTGCAGTTTCGATAATATTTCGATTAACTGCTCAGCCCTACAACCAATTGCCGGTATACCTGTGTATTTCTGTAGAGAAGCAAAGGCAATGCAATTACAACAACTTCAAGCTACAGTTGGAACCATTGTTGTTCCTGGTAGTCAATTTTTAACTATATTTTTATATGAAAATATCACTGATCTTAATCTTTATTATGTTAACCTGTAACTATATATTTTGTACATTTATGTCGTACAACAAGCCACAATAAACAGTACTATTTATTTTTGTAATGTATAAGGGCAGCTTATTGTCCCAACAGTTATTAGTTCTTTATTCAGATGATGCGACATGTCTTAACAGCATATTAATTTACGACCCTGACCTGCAGCACAAGTATTTAGTATCCACAACACTGCACTGCTTCGTCCACAGATTTCAAAAGCCACAATGAATTTTTGGCAAACAAATCCAAGAGCACCGTAATAGCTTTCTACTCCTCGTGGGACAGGCAAGTGCACAAAAAGCTGCTGATCACCTGGAAAATACTGAGCTCACTAAAATATCATTTACACTAACCGAGTACTTTAAATGTCTTATGCAAGGGTTATACGTTTCAGCAGTCATTTGCATTTGTATTCAGAGGATTTTTTTTCATGTTGTGGTTGTTTGCTGTGGTTGCCATTTGCCCTCCGTAGAGACCTCAGTGGATTTTTGCCTCAGTGTTGTTAATTCCAGGTGAGCAGACAGCCATTATATGAAATTAATAGGAATTAAGGGAAACCAGCATGTTAGGTGAAAGGTGGGATAATTCATTAGAGTCTCTCATGGTTGCGTTTCTGTGTGTGTGTATGTTTGTGATAATTAATTGATATATTTATAACCAGTCTTTTAAACACACCGTCACCACACAGTGTTTTTTTACAGTGTTATTCAAGATCCTTGCTTTAACATTGCCTTGCTGGAAAAAAAGAATTCATGCTCCTCGTTGCTGAGCAAAATTAATGCTCAAATTCAGCACTTAATTAACATCAGTCTGCAGAGGGCATTTATTGTGAGAAGTATCCCCCATCACTGAGAACATTGATTGCTACATGCTCCTGTGAGACCCACAAGTCTTCCAGGCATCTCTAATCATTGTTCGACACCTTGAAAGACAGACGCCCCTGTTCAAAGTTAAAGACTGGCCTGTGTCAGGTGCTAAAAAAAACATGTGACCTCATCCGTTCCTCGCTCAGCTCCCCCTGGAGGTAGTGGCTCTAATTCCACCATTCTTACTCCCATTTTCCCCTTAGTCTGCTAATGATGATGAGACCCACTCTCTGCTCCCGCTCTCCCACTTGTCCCTTAAGGCTGAGCGATGGTATTTGGGATCGGACACTGTTTAGTTATTGGCCAACAATGGAGAATGTCTTTTAATAACACACATACTACAGATTAGGTGGTAATTGCAGCCTTAATCAATAAGCTAGCTGAGCGGAAAATTAAAGGTACGTGAAGCCCGACCCCCCCCCAACACACCCTCAACACACACAACATGTTTTTTGGTATTAGGCCCATTGTTCAGATGTGGCCTAGTGAAAACGCTGGAGGGCGAAAGCAGAGGGCTAGGAGCGAGGAGGGATCTGACAGTGATAAATAGGCCTTTTAATAACAGCTGTGCCACTTGGGTAGCCATTCTGATCCATTCCCATCCAAGCCGGTCCCATCGTCCTCCCTCCTTCCCGTCCTCCCCCACAATGAGAGAGCAAATTTACATATCGCAGTGATGACTTGGTAGTTTATACTGGATTGTAACTGAAACACAATGAACACATGTATGTGTGGGCTACGTAAAGACATCTTCTAAAGTGTCTAGCTGTGTCTTTGTTAAGTCTTGCTGTTAATTTTTGTTGGTTTGAAGCCTCAAAGAGGAGGGGACATAAACAAAACACACATTATGCACACACACACGCTCACAGTTTAACAGATGGTTTGGTTAACTGAAACATCAATTATTGCATTGCCTTGGCAAGCGTCTGCGAGGCTCCAGAGCGTGTGTGTGTGTGCACGTGTTAGTCCTGTAGGATATGAGTGTTTGGTGAGCTGTTGACCTGGAGGAGAAAAGGGTTAATGCTACACTCCTTCAGAACAAGCCCACAGGGCATTGGTCCTCATCGGCAACAGATTTCAGCACAGCATGCTCACATTTTTGGGAACACTGTGGATTAATTCTGACGTCATTTAGATAAACAATTTTCTGTGTGGAATACTCTAAAATTTGTCAGTGTAGCACATACTCAAATCGCATTTTTCCTTTTAAAAGTAATTCTTTATTAATCAAACAAAGTATATTTAAAGAGTACCCATTGTGCTCATCTTCAGGTTCATGTTTGTGTCTAAGGTTTGTACTACAAAATGTTAGATATGCTTAAATGTTCAAAAACAAACAATCAGTGATAATTTAACTCACTTAATGTGGGCAAAATGAACAGAAACGGACACAAGTGCTGGTGTTTGTTTATGGATCCTCGCCATAACAGTTCACCTCTAGATATTGAGATTTTTGTGTTGTGCAAAAAAAAACAAAAAACTTTTATTTTCCTCACATTATCTGTGATGGAAGAACTGAATTCAATAGAATGCTCTGTTTAAGTGGCAATCTCCTCAGACGTTAGCCTGTAGCTGCACGTACATTAACAGTGTACTAACTCCCTCAATAACGAATATGATCCAAAAAAGGGCAGAAATCTACAACATCAGCATTCAGCAGCCAAGTTTACATATTTCTCTGATGTTAGCATGTAGCTTCATGTAGCAGAGTGGGCTATGTAATGTAAACACTTGTAGTAACGTGCCTGGAGTAGATGACCTTACAAAGAAATTAGCACACTATGATGATCTTACTGCCAGAGCAGAAAAAAATGTTGGAAACAGAGAACTCAGAACAGTAGAAGTTTTTGGGATTACGTCTTTACATGTTTACCTCATTATTTGAAACTTTGGCCAAGTTGAATATGAACAGCCGACATGGTAAAGCTATATATAAGGGTGCTCTCACACCTGCCCTGTTTGGTTTGGTTCAACTGAACTCAAGTTCATTTGCCACCTAAGTGCGGTTCGTTTGGGCAGGTGTGAACACAGCAATCACACTCAGGTGCGCACCAAAACAACCTGACTGAGACCTTCTTGAAGAGGTGGTCTCAGTCTGGTTGCAAACGAACTCTGGTGCAGTTCATTTGTGGTGAGAATGTGTTCCAACCTCCATCTGAACCAACTGTAGTCACATGACACATTGTTTGGGTTAAACATGAGCATGTTACAGTCCTGGAGGATTATTAATGTGCACCTCCTCCTGTACTGCCTTAATATGCACATTCAGCACATCCAATGCATCAAAACATTGTTTTCTAGTTGGAGCCGCGCCTCGTTTTCAAACTGTATGGTTTGACTAAAATGAACAATGACAGCAATATAGTCCACGATGAGCAGCGCTAAAATCAACCTGCGTAGTTGTCCCTCCATTGTGACATTAGAAAGTGTCACATTTATCTTGCAAGTGTACTCTTCTTCAATGTTTTGTTTACTTCCTGGATTTTTCCCACATGGAAATTCTGACCAATCAAGAGCAAAGCTCCGCTTGTAAATGCTGCCATGAGAACACAAACCAACTCTAGACAATTATGCAATTTTGTAACAAAATAAGTCTCTGATTCAGACCAAAGCAAGACAACTCTAGGTCTGAAAGCACCATGAGACAGAAAATACAAAAAAGCTTAATATATGTCCCCTGTAAGTTCCACTATACATAATAATCACTATTGTTCTCAACTGTTTATGACTTTCTTTTCCCCTTTAGTACTTCAACACAATGAATGAACAACGCATGAATGGACTGCTGCCGGACCCTCTACAGATTTTTCCACGAGGTACAGAGTGACATGTTACAGTTTATCATGGACTGGTAATGCTGAAAGGCTCAATACGTCTTTGTAATTAAAGTGTTGACAATTAATCACAAGCAAAAATTTAAATATATAAAAATATTCACACTTTCCTAGTTGGAAACTATTAAACCAAAATTTGGGTAAGTCACTTGCTCCCATTTTCATTTTGTTTGAACACAGGGCGTTCGCAGTAACAATGCAGCCTCTGGAAAACATTAAAATTCAGTGGCTCATTGTGTTTCGTGTTGACAGTCAGTTATAAATCTACATTTCTTTTGCTCCAAGGACATTGAAACTGCAAGCTTGTGTTCAGGCTAAGCCTCACCCAAATCTCGGGCATTATGCAGTTTCTTACAAAACTGGTTTTGACTACTTTTTATATTCATACATTTTCTATATCTTCATATAGTTTTCTCTGCACCCAAAGTCATACATAATCACTAACAGGCCCCAAGGGCAAAGTTTATAGTCTCCCTCTCTTTTTACTCTGTATCTGCCTCTTTCTATCCTTTCTCTTTTCTCTTACTCTGTTTTTCCTTCCTACATACCAGCAGCTGTCTCAAGAGCCCAACATCTCAATCACTCTCTTGTCTACAACTAATTTCAGAGTAACCCTCATTTCATTTCACATTTTTTCCCTTACAAAGAACTGATTCCTTTTCAGCACATTTGTAAATGGCCCAGTGATGTGTTCTACAATCTAGTCAATTACTGTTTCAGCCGGCAAGACTCCAGGGATCCGGAACATACATGGCCTGAAGGTACCTATCTCAATAATTGTTTCAGCTGCCTTACACAGAGAACACGGGGAGGGGAGGGAGGGAAGTTGAGGCAAATGGATTGGTAACGCTGTGTTCCACTTATTGAAATGTCAATTGAAGTCAAGGCTCTCCTTTTCTTTCACTCATTCTCTTGCTCCCCTCGTCCATGTTTATGTATGGGGACGGCTGGCTGTGGCTGCAGCGGGGCTTCATCTCTCTCTTCTTCTCTTATCTTCTTACATTCTTGGGTCTTAGTCATTTGAAAGCAGGGCGTTATGCTGAATCCTTGATCCCCCTCCGGAGTATTATGATCTCTCATTCCATATGATAAGAAGAACATCAGCACTGGTTAGAGCAAAAGCTAAGTCAATAGGAAGATGTCATTGTTCAACCATGAAATTGTCATTACAAGCCCCCCTCTGCCATTTACAAATGGCCTTCCACAGATCTTCCCATTATATGTTGGGCATATGTTGCTATTGAAACCCATTGCTAATTACCAAGGGTTAAATGACTTGACACCTCCTCCATCTCTCCAGATGATCCATATTATATCTATCTCTATTTCAATAATAAATTCAGCCCTCCCTTTCCAAACACTGAAAGTGCTTTATTTAAAGTATCCTCTGAGGAGCTTTGGTTACAACCACTGAACTGTGTCAGTTTTTTTAAGGTCAAGGGTCCTTGTTTTGATAAGATGATGTTTTCCAAAAACCTTAAGTCCTCTGGTAATCTTTCCCCTCTTTTCTCCCGTTTTAATATAAAAGTAATTGGCTGAGGGGAGTCTTGTGCGCTGTTTAAATTAGGTCTTCCTGGGCACTAATTAAAGAGAGAATCCCTGTGCTTTACTGGACCCAACACACCGGCCTTTTGACCTCAATTAAAGGAGTTATTTTTAGTGCACCCTTTTCTTGTCTCTTCTTTTGTGTACAATATCTGGGTTGAGTACAGATGTCTTTGGAGTAAACATAGATGCAGATGAAAATAACAGGAGCAATAACCCCAGTGAGGCATGACATTTTTAATGTCTTAACGTGCTTCATAACCACAACATCCGCAGTTTCGATTCCAGCCAGGGGATCTTTGTTGCATGTTATACCCATCTCTCTTTCCATTTCCAGTCTGCCTCCACACGCTACATCTGTCCAATAAAGGCAAACATGTCCTCCCAAAAACAAACTACTTTATTTTCCTGCAGTCCTTGCCAAAATCTGGTTTATCCGTCTCACGTCTTTCAGTTTTAAGCTGTACTTTCATGCAAATATATTTTTGGCTCTCCTCTCCTCCCTTTTCCCCTTCTGCTGCCCGTCATCCTTTCCCCTCCTCTATATGGACACCTCTTTCTTTCTTTCTTCCTCTCCTGCCTCTCTTCTCTCCTACGAAAGCCAATTAACCTCCAGGCTGAACTGAGAGCTTGTGTTTTGTTCTTGTTCATTAGGGGGTCTGGCCATATGTCTGTCTGTCTGCCTGTCTTTTGGCCTTGACCACTAAGTGTGTGTCTGTGTGTGTTCGTGAACACGTGTGTGTGTTCTTTCACATTGTTGTGTATGTGCTTGTACACCTTCAGGTTAATACAAGACCTAACCCAGGCAATGACTGCACCCATGTTGTCCCAGACTCCATGGCCAACAACAGGTGAGCTTTGCCGGGGCATGAGGAGCATGTTACACTGCCTGGAATAAACTTCAGTGGGTTGATAGATGAGTAGAAAGATGTCTGTGGTACTTGCGTCAGCTGTGTTGTGTTCCTTCCTCCAGCTTAAAAAAATCATCTGCTGAGCTGAAGAGGATCCTGACAAATGGGCAGGTGAGCCTGTGTTTTGGGTTTAAGTAGAATTTGACCGCTGTTATCTCGCTGCTCCTGCTCTCACACCTAGTTTCCACTGACTACAAACACATTCTCGCTAGTGGTAGTTGGCACCTCCATTGATTTTCTGTGATGCCAACTTTGGGCATGTTATACAGAGTGTATATCTGGTTATCGTCTCTTCACTGTGCTACAGTGGGAGCAGGAAGTCTGTGGGTTCGTAGGATCAAGCCTGCTACGGTTACACCTCTCTTTCTCTTTTATAAAACACACTCTCTCTCATACACACACACACACATGCACACAGAGTTGCTAGCGTGTCAGGGAGACAATTAAGCTAGCGGCCTCTCAGGTTTCTCCTGTAACACAGTGAACTAATAGAGCTGTTCTCTCCCCTCTCCTCCATCCCTTCATCAATCTCTTCTCATTCTCTTCACCTCTCTCCTCTCACCCTGTTATCAAACCAATTAGATGGACTGGGGGGGACATGAGTCGTGTACACACATGCTTACACGTGTGTTGTGATGCGTCTTTCTGTCTGTACAAAATACAAATTGGCGGCCCCACATTTATATCATATCAATATCAATCATTGAGCGCCACACACACAAACTGTTAATACACATGTTGAATGAAGTGATCCAATGCAGCATGGACTGGGGACGTAGATAATTAGAGAATTATTCACTGGACATTGTAAACTCTGGGTATTTGGGATCCAAATATAAACAATGGTTTTCTCCTCTGGACTGTTTTGCTTGTTTAGTAAAAATTGAGGAACTTTCAGGACACTAGCATTTTGCAATTGCAATTGTCGTATGCTGTAAAGCCCTGTGAGGCAAATTGTGATTTGTGATATTGGGCTTTATAAATAAAATTGATTGATAGGACTATAGGACTTACAAAATATTGTGAATTAAATGGCTTAAAGTTTTATAAAATAATTCTCAATATGTTTATGTAAATGTTTTTTGTTTTTTTTTACCTTTTTCATTTTGGTATTAGCAGAAGATATTTATAGTATCTGTTAAAGATCCGGAGTGTAGGATTTAGGGGCACCTACTGGTTGAAATAGTATATAACATTCATAACTATGTTTTCATTAGTTTATAATCACCTAAAAATAAGAATTGTTGTGTTTTAGTTACCTTAGAATAAGCCATTTATATCTACTTAAGGAGCCGCTCCTCTTCCAAGGAGTACGCCATGTTGTTCTACAGTAGCCCAGAATGGACAAATTGAACACAGGCTCTAGATAGGACCATTAGTGTTTTTGTGTTTTTGTGTTGGCCACTGTAGTTCTCTGACACGTGGGAGAAGTTTCGGTTTTGCAGTGTTATTGCTAGATGCCACTAAATCCAACACACTGGACCGTAGAATACAGAAATTCTCACTCTAAAACTCGAGACCAGAACCAACACTACAAAAAAAATGTGAAAATATATTCCTGAAATGAATGTATGACTGTTCATTTTGGCTATAAAATAGTCCACTCTTACATTACGATGGTGAAGTAACACTTAACACTTGAGTAGCCCTTAAAGTCTGTAATTTAACTGCTGAGCTTGAGGAGTCAGGAGTTCATAATTATCCACACAGTATCATCAGACAGGCAGTGTATTACCCTTCTTCACCATTTAGGAATTTCACACACAGAATGCTATCTGTTATTTGAGATATATTCACATGAACTCTAATTAAATCATAACCACAACATTATTTCAGCGCTCTGTTAAAATTCTACATACGTACAGGAAAGGTTTGACTGGTAATTTCAAAATGGGCAAGAGGAGGAAACTTTTTCCCAGACTAGCCATGTCTGTGTGGACTGTATTAAATTCCTTTAACACTTTTTCGTTTTCTTTTTTTTATCAATAATAAGTGGAACAATGACTGCAAACAAATCATCATTTAACTCCACATCAGTTACTCCCCCACTCACCCAAGCACAATGTCCTTTTATAAATTGGACAGCAAATGTTGTATTGATCTCCTCTTCTCCTCCATCCGCCCCTCTGCTTTCTCTCCTTATGCGGCTGAACTTGGAGTGACCTGAATGCCTGTCTTGTTTATAGCCTCCAGTGACCATGTTCTCCCCCTTCTTTCTTTCACTCTCCTTCTCTCACCTGTGTAGTTACACATATCATCCACTGGTTGCATGTCTTCTCATGTTATAACATCTCAGTACCATTATTGTATACCTGTGTCTGCAGATAAATGCCCAAGATATCCACTATCAAGAGCAGCTTGGCCATGGAAACGGAGGCACAGTCTACAAGTAAGTGTTCTTAGGCTCTCACATTGAGGCTCTACCATTACAAGGCCATGGCACAATAATGAATAGTGACACTGAGGTGATACTTGCTGAAGCAAATGAGATGGTCTGAATGATGTATTCAGTGACGTTAAAGCCTCTATACGGTGCAGATACGGAGGAGGAAAGTCTCAGCTAGTGGCCAGTTTAAGACTGATGCTTGTGATACGATTCTTGGCTTTTCATATTTTATTTATTTATTTTTTTTCAGCTCAGTTTTTATGACAAATGCATCACTCTACAGTCGGGTTCTGTGAATGGTTCTCCATTGTTCACCACCCTTCCTCTGTTCCTCCCTTCAACCCATTTATCTCAGTATTTTGTGTGACATCTATCAGGCTGGTTTGTGTCTTTACTTTCATTTATTTATTCTGGTTTGAAGGTTGCAAACATATATGATATCGATTTGAGGCTGTAAGATATGACAGCAATTGACTTAATCCGTCTATAGTTCAGCACATTACCTGCCACGATGGGAGAGCTCCATCCTCCCTGGCTAGACAAATGTATTACCGCCCTGCTAACGTTATGACAAGCTTGGCATTTGTGTTGCTGCTGCCTCTATCCTTCTTTTCCCCACCTTGTGTGTCCTCCCTCCCATCAATCCTTAGCTATTGAGCTGTTTTATTGAGATTGAAGTATTGATCACTGCTCAGACTAACCTTGACTTGACAGAGTGGTCTGCTTTACACAGTCCCCAGCAAAACCAGTAAATGTCCCATCTGGCAAATACACAAAAGTGTCCTTTTTTATTTTCACCCTTTTCTTTCCAACCACCTTTTTCTGTTTTATGACTTTGAGATAGTTTCATTAAGAGCCAATCTATCATAGTTGTAGGAGAGTAAGATTGCTGATCAGTTTGGCACCAAAAATGGTTACACTGCAGTGGGGAAGGCCAATATTGCAAGCCCAACAACTTCTCAGTCAATTTACCGTAGTCAAAGAAAAAAAATCCATATGCTTTGGTGCTGAAATTTTTATGGTTGGAAGGAGAAGATAAAAAAAATACAGATAAAAAAAACAGCCTGGTTGTTTATACCATGTTGATGCTATAGATTGTTTTATGTCATGCCTATTTTAATTAAGATAAATCTCATTTAGTGAGCAGATGAGCTCAAACATGCTTTTCAACAGTGGCGCAGTGAGCATGTCCCTAAATATATTTGCTGTTTCCCAAATTCATACTACACACTAATTCTCACACTGTAGAAGTGACAAAATATACTCAAAACAGTCAGTATGCTACTGAAAACACTGATATTTGAGTGAGCTGTTGATGGATACTCTAGATCATTATCATGCTCATAGCTGGAAAAGCACAAATGAAACAACTTTTGTGGGTGGCTGTTCTGTTTTCTGGACCTTGGTATTACAAATTTATAAATAAAAATGATGATATTGTTTTATTCAGCTACTACCAGTCTTTCATAACATCATACATTTATATGCATCTACATTTTGAAAATTAGAAATTTGACATAAAAGCCATATCGTTTAAGGTTCTGCATTCGACATTCAGTGCATTAATATAGCAGCAAACCACTACTTTCTATGTAAAGATTAGGGGTATAACAGTTCACAAAATCCATGACAGTGGTGTCATGGTTCGGAATGTTTTCAATACAGCAAAAGAGTAGCCATGTCTGAGAAATTTACTTCATTTTTAAAATTTTAAATGTATGAAAGCTAACATAATTTGGGTTTTTGTTTTATTGTTCAAAGCAGAAATTATGGTCTGTCCGAAATAGTGTTGCACGTATACCGGTACTAAAATAGTACCGCGGTACTAGAGTATTCTAAACGGTACTATACTGCATTTGGAAAATACCGATACTTGAAATTGATTCAATTCATTAAATTAGTTAATTTATTTTACTCATTTATGCACACAAACGCCTTTCTTTCCTATTGGAGCACAGATTGCACAAGTGGTGTGTATGACAACACCTGTATCAACATTCGCAGCTGGCACACGTGAAAAAAGACAAGAGAAAGTCTGCCTCGCAAAGGGAGACAACACGAGACAACATCAACTTGGTGAAACATTTGAGCAACCAAACCGTGACGTCCGTACTGAGGTACTTTGGAACCACGATTTTTTGGTACCATTACACCCCTACTATTTATTGTTCTAAAGGTTTGTAGCCAAAAGGACTTTTCCTTGGGAAAAGTACCGAAAAGTATTGAAAAGTATCAAAATTTATATTGGTATGGGTACCGCAACAAAGATTTTGGTATCGTGACAACATTAGTCCGAAATATGCTTGTTAAAGTCTGGGTAAAGTAAAATCAGTGTTTCTTTCAAACACATTATGCATGTTAGTAAATAGTTGATGAAAACATGAAAGGACTGGGAATTGTGTAATGCATTGTGGAATGAATTGTGGAGTTAGACCGCTTAACCTCTTTTTGCCATTTGCCGTGTCTCATTATATAAATACAAATGTTACATTACCAGTGACATTAGAACGCACACTCTGTGTTGGTGGTGAGTTTGCTACGTCCCACAAGCCCTCTGAGCTCTTTTAGTCTGATAAATACATGAATAAACATCTCTGTCGAATGTCACAATCCTATCAACACAAGCTAAACAGCTGTCACAGTCGTACCTTTCAGTCTTTTTGACTCATGCTTCGGCTCTGGGGTCACGTGTGTCACTGTGCTACTAGGTTAGCTGTTAAGGAGAATTGGGCACAATGTGTTTGTAACCACTGCTGTCTTGCCATCGCCCTCATAATTCACTTTGAAACCAAATGGGTCCGAACACCAGACCTGTAGGTTGTCAGAGGATCTTCTATTTATTTATTTATTTATTTATTATAAAGTGAATGCTACATCATGTGTGTATCCAGCTGGTTAGTACTTTGCTGTCGCTCTGCACTGGGCTCACATAATGGTTACTGCTGATATTGGGACGGCATCATGGTGGAAGTGTAGTGTCCACCCACCTGTACTACCCTGTTAACACGATTATCAGCAGTGTTGACATTGTTGAGCGCTGTTTAAGGAGTTATCACTGTTAGCTGTGAGCAGATGGCTTAGTCACCACCATTTTGAGAACAACTAATCCGCTATGAATTTCACTTAGAGCCTCTCTAATAACAATGTTTGCATCATTGCAACATTATGAAAGCTACATCTACATATTGTATTGAATATATGATAGCTTCTCTTCCAACAGTGCCTTCTGGACAGAGAACAGGCGTTAGTCCAGTTTAGGAGCAAATTTATGTGCTCCTTTATCCTTCCAGAAATGTCCCATTTGAGGTCAACATTTTTGCACCCTGCTGAGGACAGCTAGGGTGATGACCTTTCCTTCTATGCCCAAATGATTTATCAGAAACTTCAAGGGTGCCTGTAAGTCATTATCCAAGCCTCTCATAAGCCCACACTTTACAACGAGGCTTTTGCTTCCCAAACTACGCCAGCTCCATCCTTCCTGGCCTGCTGTTCCCTCTCTGCTGAGTCAGCAGTGACCGTGTTCTGGGCAGCCTCTTCTTCTGCAGAAGTTTTAAAGAAGCTACACTCTCACTCTATATACCCAATCTCCATCATGGCTTGGAGAGGTTGGCTCAATCATGAATGCTAAAACCATACTCAATAGATACCTCAGGCATTGTCAGCAAACTTGTATTAACATACTCCATACAGCAGTGTCACCTACCAACTGCTAATACAGCAACATAGTTACTGTAATTGTAGATCACCGTTAAGATCTGCCCGACGGAGCCTGTGCTCTGTACAAATCACAGAAACAACTGCACTTAATGCAGGACCATGCTTGACCACATTTTTGTGCGCAACCTGGACTTTGCAGGCCTGACTAATGTTTATGATGTACTAAAAGAACATCTTCAGTAATCACATTTTGCTATGAAAAATAAATAAATGTAGTCTGTTAGTCTTTGCATCTTTTTCAACAGAAAAGGCGTAGTATAAGTAGCATAAGCTAGCGTTCTTGACCCATCTGCCTCTGTATAACTAGACTGGTCATTAGAGTCAGAGGAAACTCAAAATCGTGAATTTGTACCAAAATTGGTGCTAATTGTGTTTGTGGCCTTGACATCAGCCCATGGAATTTTTTGTTAAAACTGTTAATTGCTTCCTTGTTTCTTAAATTTTAATTATTTCTTGTCACAGTCAATATTTACTGCCGCTCTTCCTTGGCGTCACCTTTAATGTGTTAATGACAGGTTGTTTGTCGGGTAGTTCAAGAATGGTGACGTGCTGACCTCTGAGTAGTGTTGTATTCAGTTTTGCAGGATTTTTCAATTTAACAAGTCCATGAACCTGTAACAACTTAGATACAGCTCTCTGTTATCATCTCTGTAAATATCTCTTTACAAATATGTCATGCCGAAGTAAATTACCTTATTTGAAGTGAAATCAGTGACTCAGTAAGTACATCAAAATAATTATCCAGTCTGTCTTCACAAAAGCTATATCATCTGGGGATTTTCTTGAGGGTCTGGACAGGAAGCTGAGATTATCCAATTAGGTGCACAAAGAAAACAAAATATAAAGAGTTTAGGTTGAAAGGATCACTGTAATCTGTGGTCCATTTCAGTCACTGTTGACCCCAGCCTCTCTGTTTTGTTTGTGTGCAGAGACAAAAGGGCAGTGCATTAGCATTGGTTAGTCTAATTCTCTCCAACTTATTTAAACGTCTTCATACTTACAGTGTTGGTACATTAGTGTTTGTCAGCTCTGTAAAAACTGGAATTGCTTTCAGTGAGATGGGAAGACACAAAACAAGTTGTTCTTAATGGTAAAGAACCAAACTATTGTGTACCACTTGAGATTACAGGCTGCCTTCCTGTGTACCTGTGATTTTTACAGGAATAGTTTAATTTCCCAGATTTTGGTGAAGTAACTTCTTTGGTTTGATATCACTACAGCAGTCTTATTTTCAAGCATCAGCTGAAGAAACCAAAATGTCAGCTGTTAAATTATGCTTAAAAGTAAACTAAGTTTTATCACAGCATTGGTTATATTTCTGCAGCTCTTGCAGTTGGTTCTTTACATTGTACTCTCCAAAGTAATTGCTAAGATCTTGGATTGAGGCAACATCAAAGTAACATCTCTAAAAACGGATCCAAAAGGAAACCCTAAAAGTCAGACCACTTTATAGGATGAAAGCTACTACTGACTAACTACCCTTCCCATGTGTTATAGTGTTACGTTGGTGATGCCTGTAGCATACACCAAGGTTGCCATGCAGACAAAATCTGTTGTTAAGCTGGAGTAGCCAGAAGGTTACTGTATCCATGGCATATCCTCATGCATTGATTGACTAATGCTGGCAGTTGCATAGCAAAGAATGAATGCAGGTGTTTTGACCCATCATGCTCTGCCAGTGTGTGTTGTCCTCTATTTTGTATTTCTTTCAACTTGAAAATTAACGTTAAAGCTGGAGTGCAGGACTTGAAAATTTAAATGTAATTGCAGTATATCAGAGTTGTGGTCTCTGGTGGCTCTGGCAAATTTCCTGCACTGGCACACCAAAAGTTGTGTGTTTTACATCCACCAGCCAGAGCTAAAGGGGGTAGGATGAGGAGGGAGACCATAGTGATGGAGCATCAGCCAGGACTGGTGGAAGCTCCTGAGAAGCATCCAAGGCATTTCTATAATGGATGCTGCAGATAAGAAAGGAGCTCTGCATTCACAGGAAGGACTAAAGTCAATAACAGAAAACTATTGATGGCAAGGATGAACACGGATCATCATTGGTGGAGCTCTTCCTCATTGAGGCCTTGTTGAGTTGTTCATTACCTCGTCTGACTACTCAATCACTTGGTTTTTTATTTCTCTCTGCCCTTATTTACGAAGACTTTAAGAGGGCACTCCTTGGGAGATTCAGCAAACTCACCTGCAGGCATTTGTCATAAGCTTACATCAACAGTGTTTGTGTAATTACTGTCGTTGCCAGAATGGGGAGACAAAAAGTTGCACTGCAGGTAGCAGTAGCTGTTAAAATATGCGAGTGACAGGTTTTTTTTTTTCAGCTGACGGATAATAACAATACATTCATGATCGTTTTGTCAGAGATTAGACGAACATTGCCGGGTATATATTTTCAGTGTCATGGGCACATATGCACTTATGTTTTGATTTTTCTGTTATTGTTCTGATTAGAAAAAGCTTTTTTGCAAAACACTTTAAAACCCTTAAATTAATATTTCATCCAAAGAAATTTTACCGTATCAGGCAAGAAATGATCCATTAAAAATACTGTATGCATACTCACAGAGGGCCTTGACAGGTCTCCTGCTTGCTTAAATAAAACAATTCTCTGTCTTCCTCAGCCTCTACCCTTGGTCCAGCTTATATTAGGCTTATCACGTGTGAAAGCACCACCAAAGGCCCCCCACCTTTTAACCTCTTAGCCCGTTTATGACCCAGAGCCATTTAGACTCAATTGGATGTTACCAACACCTCAGCCCTCCATAGCCACGCGCTGACCTAGCCATCCATCAATGTCGGCCTTTGTTTTTTATTACACACTCTCTCAGAGGTCCATCTTGTCCAGCAATCTCAGTGACTCTGTGGTGTATAAATACAATAACAAGGACGAACAGGCTATTTTGGTGACTCATGGATCCAGCAGTGCAATTAAAACAAGCACATCTGCTTGACTGCGACTGTGGTGACATGTACTTAGACACTCATGGCTGATCCTTCACTCTCTCAGCCCATTTTCTCCATTGATTTTGTTTTTTCACCTCATTGATTAGACTGTATATTGAAGGGCCAAACCTTTGGTTAATTGGTGGTAACCTAGAGTCTTGTGTCCCTATATGTTCAGATTGTGTCTAACCAGTTGCAGTTACAGTTGAGCATCTGTGCAGCCAAGGTTTTGTCTTCGGTGCAAGACTATAAACTTGAGTGTGGTAAAATAATTTGTATATATTATGTGTATGGGTAGACTTTTTGGCTCTTTAAGTATTTATCCAGACAGGTAAGCTTCATTCAACATTCAAGTGTTTTACAGCATCATTCAGTAAATGATAGTGATATAAAATGATTGAGTATTTGCTATCCGCTGGAGTTAAGTCTGACATAAGAGCAAAGAGTTGGAAAATTTCCAAGGGAAATCAAGCTCGGGAATTTTGTGGTATTGCACAATGTCAGTGTAAAAGCATACTGTGTTAATGAACTTATTTGGGGGGATAAATATAAATCTCCCTCCAGTCAGACGCCAACTTATTTAGGTGTCTCAAGTAAAGTAAGGAGGTATCCTGTTGGTAATTCCTCATTTTAACCTCATTAATCAGCCGTTCCTTGTCCATTGCGACATAGAATTCAAATAGAAACAGGGTGTCTGACAATACCGTCACATTGTGCTGTGCTGTGTCACGTTGCTCATAGGCAGTTAGTACAGTCCAATAGAAAACAATACAATCATTCTGATTTAGTTGCCGACACTTGCTTGTGTCGCATCCAGTTAGGACACGGTGTGAGCCAAAGGACTACATGTTTTCAGGAAAGCCTTGTTTATATTACTGAGGACTGAATATATTTGTTTTTTTTCCCCCCGATATTTCAGTATACCAGCAGAACCTTCTGCTAGATTTATCTTGCTAGCTGTTACCACGTGGGATGTAGCTTGAATGAGTCTGCTAATTGATGACTTTTAATTAGTCTATATCTGTTCATTCTTTATACAGCCTGAAAGCATAACCCTTATAATTCCATGTTATTCCTGCAGTTTCTTGTTAATTCCCAGTGAAAGTTTCCACCTTAAATATACCCAGAATTTTTACACCCTAGTCTGACAAAATTATGTTACTTAAAAAAAAAAGAACTACATTAACTGGGAAACTGCAACACAGCCACTGAACCAGAAAGCATACAAGTAGCAAACTTGTGCTGTGACACTTATTGCCTCTAGGTGTCATACATTTTTCAAAATGTACAGTTTTAGTAGCTCCTCCTGTCCTTACATGTAGATGACTTTACAGACATCTCTACGTCTGCAGCACTATACTGTTGCAGCTGTTACTTTCCTCTCCTGGAGGTGGCACAGTGTGGCATGTCAGTGGTCTGACAATAAGCGAATATTATAGAACACACTTGAAGAATACAAATTGACAGCAATATTTTTTCTTTGTGAAAGTTGTGATGTTATAAGTTCTTTGTCAGCCACAAGGGGCCTGCACTTGAATGTGATGCCCATTCATTAAACTAAGGAATATTATCGTACACTTTTTCTTTTTTTTTATCAAGGCAGGATATAAATATTATTTGAGCTTCTTCTTTGAGCCTTGCTGCCTGTAATGTGCTGGATATTAATTTGGGAAGCCTTTGTGCTTATATGCATGTCTCTCTGTCTGTCTGCGTTTATCTTACTCTATTCTCTGTGTCAGTTAGGAGAGCATTATAGCCGTATCAGGTGAGAGAGTCAGGGAGAGGGAAAGGCGGCACGTCGTCCATGTGGCAGTGTAAAAGTACCACGTTAGCCCTGATCCAGGAGGCCAGTCTGTCTAACCCACGGCCCCAACTTCAGAGACATAGAGAGGGGCCCTATGAATACTGCATGATGGAGCTTTTATTACAGAGCGAGCTGGAGTGTAAATAAGATCCAGGCAATGGGGCACGTTTACTGGGGTCAGATCAGGGGAAGTGGCGGGGGGTGGCTATGTAACCTTGTCCCCATGTCTCCCGCTGTCACTAGCCTGTCACTGTAACTCATACAGTGATGCTCGGCCCTGAGGTGGTCAAGGACAGTCTGAGAATAAGGCTTTAACCAAGCAGTAGTCACACCATGTCTTCAGCCCTAAAACATGCCCTTAAGGGAATACTTCACCCATTGAATGACCATGGGTATATCAAGTACTCACCCCCTGTTACGTTGAATTTGTAAGGACAACTTTGTTTTTCTCAAATGCCACTGAAATATGAAAGGTCCAAAAACTGAGAAAATTCGTAACAAATGGAAATTCTTATTGTTTTCCAATGTCTTCTAAGACAAAACTAAGTCAAGTTGCATTTGATTCAGTTGCCTTGAGATAACTATGACCTGGATAAATGAGAATTTCCATAGGCATATTGTTTTCAAACTCTCACCCAACTTGTGCAGCTGATTCCAAGTCTTTTTTTACCGAGTAGTATGTGTGGTACTTCCCAAACAGACGGCCCTTTCCAATGGGGACCTTAACGGAAATTGAAACTTACCTATACGCTTTTCAAAGCCAGACTGGTCTACAACTGGTTTGTGTTATTGTGTGACATTGGAGAATCTGAACTAACTTCTTAAAGCACCAAAGTCAAACAATAACCCAAACTAACTGATGGAGGCAGCGATAGACCAGCACCTTCCATGTTCAGGGAGGTAAAATTACTATTCTAGTCAATGTAATTTGGCATTGAAGAGAGCAGAGTTTTACTTTTCAGTCTTGTCTGAAACAGCAGGCTGTTTCAGTACTTTGGGAAGTACTGAGCATATGACTGCATAAATGGGACTTGGATTATACTGCACAAGTTGTGTGTGAGTTTGTGAATGGATGTTATGATATAGTTGTGCTGTTGTTAAATGCAACCTCCATGACTTCAATCGATCAAGAATTTTCTGTTTTTGGATTTGTTATTCACCTTGGATGCACGCAAGATAAACAAGGTTTTCTTCATGATATCAATGTAACACAGGGTCAGTAATTGAAATACAAATGGTCATTTGGGGGTGAAGTTTTCCTTAAACACATTTGTTAAAACTTTGGCATTTCTCAACCCTTCTATTTTTGACTTAGACATGCATTTGATTATTAATGTATGAAAATAAACTGCTGCTTTGTGAACATGTGCTGATATTAGGCCTGTTGTGCATAATGTTGTTTTCTGGGGATTTGTCCCTTCAATTTTATGGAAAGCGTATTTCAGACACCACTCAGTGAAAAAGTCCTGCATGTGTATGTCTTTGATATCTGTTTCTCTTGATCTTACTCTTGCCAAAATGAAGCGCAGACATCAGAAAAGCAACCTTAGCCCTAACAAACAGATGTGATACTTTCCATGAAGGTCCAAACACTTAAAGATTGATCACTCACAAACGCTCAGATGAAACTGCATGATATCCCATCATATCTTAAACAGGCTGGATATGTCTTTTATCATGCCTAGACTGCTCATTGAGAACTACAAGTTGTTTAGCCTGGCAAAGACTTGGTTAAATCTCTTTTCAGGCTGCCTTACACACACACAACCTGCCCAGCCAGTATTTAACATGTCTACCCCTGCGATCTTGCCTCAATTAACATCTTCATCTTAATTAAGAGGCAGCACTCATGCTTAACTGATATTGATTGTAGCTTAAAGGAAGACTGAGACATCAAAATGGAAACAAGGCCGTCAGCCTTATGTGCAAAGAGCTCTTTTCCAACAAAGATGACACCTATGATCAAAAACACTCACTTACACTCTTGGGGCAAAAAGAAATAACTGTTCTCTTAAGTCAGAAGGAGGCTTATGGTTTGTGATAATAACTACAGACTTAATTTGTATCCCATGTGTTATCTTATCTGTAAAGTTTTTGTCACCCTTTTCTTTTCACAATATCCAAAAAGTTTGTTTTTGACTTCAGCAGCGATGAGACTGTTAAAAAAGATGTGTAGACTACAGCTCGTATACAGCATGGCAAAGCCAGCAACCAGTGTTTGTTCTAACCGTGGGTAAATACCTGACATGGCACTAATGGGTGGCATTAATTAAAGGCCTGGGCCAGTTTTGAGGTGTCTGGCCGAAGAGCAATGCGATACTCCAATCTAAGACACATTAATCACACCTTGCACCATACACATTCTCTCTGGAAGACCCACTGACAGGTGAGTAGCCAGGTATCACATTCACTAAGCCTGCTTGCAAGCTAACCCGCCTGTGTGACGTGCACGGCCCCCACCTCATCTTCATCACCTGACAGCTGTTGGACAGTATTTGTCCTTGAGGATTGTATGTTGAGAGGTCCTGTGGTGTTGTCACTGGTGCCGTAAACTAACCTTCAAGGGCTGTAACTAAAGCCGATGTTTGGCATTAAGGAGTTTGATAATTAAATCATTACGGGGCCGGTCTGTGGCCGCTGCTTTACTTGCAACTCAAAACTCTGTCTGGAACAACGAGTGCTAGGGCTGACTGGATCTGGTTTTGGCTGGTGACCTCTGACCTTTAGGAGAAGTGACAGAGGCAGTTTGTCATGCTAATTGTGGCTGTATTATTATTACTCGGAAACTAGGGGACCTATGGAGTTCATATTGTATTGTTATTTAGTATATTATCAGCACATTAGTCATTTGTGATCACTTTGATCAATATTAATTTAGCAGCCACATCAGGACAGTGACATTACATCTTTATTTGAAGCAGAGTGCAGGAGATTTTTATCTAACAGTCATGTAAAGAGCTGGGGCAAAATCAGCCCTTTTCTTTGCAACTTAGTCGCAATGCAAAAACAGTCCAATTTACAAAGATCAGCGCAAATAACCACACATAGTTAGGGTAAAATTATTAGCATAAGTTGACTGACTGACTAGGATATTAAATCCCAAATATGGTCTCCCATAATCATGTTTTCAAGTCCTTGTCTGTCAGCAGCTGTAGCTCCTGGCCTGAAAATTTCTGTTTCCTTTTTCTCTCTGTTGTTCTACCTGCTGTGTTCTAGGCATAAAGGCAACATATATGCTTTGCCATATGGATAATTGCAAGCAGGTGCAAAAAAGGGGTAAATTGCACTTAGCTGCAAATCTGCATGGCTGTATTTGTGCTGTAGTATCACTAGTGCAATATCTTTAGTGAGTCGGACTTTGACACGGAGCAGATAGCAGTTGCAAGTGATGTGCAACTCATGTTTAAGTTTAAAAATGAAAACGCAATATCTCAGGTTACCATTAAAATAAATTCAAGCAACTGCTTTCAGCAGTTTTGTTTTATACTATCTTGTTTTTGTGTCTCCTCAGAGCGTACCATCTTCCTAGCAAGCGGGTATTAGCTGTCAAGGTGAGAACTCCTTCCATGTCGATGTTCTTTATTAAGTGACCCTCAATCCTGTCCTCCTCACCAGAACATCAACAGAACTTGTAAGTGTTGTGTTTATTGTTTGATTACAGGTCATTCCCTTGGATATCACGGTGGAACTACAGAAGCAGATCATGTCAGAATTAGAAATACTCTACAAGGTTAGTTTTGAAAAAACAGCTTCTCTTTTCACTAAATGTTGCTGTTTGAGTCTAACTAGTGTTATCACCTCTGGTCTTACAATGTAACACATGCAACATACACGTGGAGTAGGCATGTGAGTTTACTGATGACATTTCTTTACATGCATAAGGGAAGTATTCTTTCATTGTCTTATAATGTACAGGCCCGAACACAGTGAGCTTTGGAAACTCACTTCAACTAAGTGCAAATGCATTGTCTGTTATTTGTACTGAACATGGAGAAAGAAGTTGTGGTTACCCTAAAACAGAGGGAGCGTTGGCTAACCTGAGCTCAGTATATTGACTTGTTTCTCCACAGCCCCACTTTAGTCTTCTAGCCCTGTTCCTATGCAGTGTGTGTGGAAGTAAATAATAAAGAATATAGTTAATTTCCAAACAAAAAAAGGTTGATGGACTTAAGTGAAATGCTGCGGAGCACTGAGTGATTGTGAGACACATTTGATTTCGTAGATTTCATGCAACTGTTTCACTCAAATTCCTAATCACTTTTTGCTCAAATTCATAATGAGGATAATGTATAAAAAAATTATTTTGAATCTCAGATAATTTTTTGGCATGCTCTTTAATGATATTGTCTCTTGATTGCAGTGTGATTCGCCCTACATCATCACTTTCTTCAGTGCCTTTTTTATCGAGAACAGGATATCCATATGCACAGAATTTATGGATGGTGAGTTTCTCTGCAGCTGAAGCCAGCAGATCATGTTTTATCTTCGCCAGCCACAGCCGTGTAGAGGAGACTTTGGAGAACTGTCGCCTGTCTCTCTGCTGGCTGTGTTTCCATTTACACTTCTGCAGATCAAGACGACGTCTTATCGCTGTGAGCTGCTTAGCATGTCTGTGTGCTAAAAGCTACAAGGGCGTGATAAATCTTGACTTAAGTGCATTTGTAGATGCGTTTGTACATGTGTGTCTAGGTTGGTGTGAGATGGGGGACTGTTTATGTTTTTAGGTGTGTTCGTGTGTGTGTGTGTGTGTGTGTGTGTGTGTTTGTCCAAGTGTGTGTTAATGCATCGATTCCCCTGTTTCACACATTTGCCAGCTTGTTGGCAAAGTCTGTTTAACCTCTCAGCACTCTTTACTTGGTGAAACTTTTCTTTGATCAGCTATTTCCAGTTGGTCTTGATTGTTGCAAACAGAATTAACGACGTTGTGAAAATTTGACCACACAGGGAAACATCAATGGATTTGTATATTGTTTTATTGTTAAGTGGAATTTTATCAAACGGAGAATATATTGATCATAACTGTGTAGTCCATAGAAATAGAATGAATAGATGGACATGTATGTATGTAGTTTTTTGTCAAGTCGCAAGCGTCATGTTGGTTTACATTACCAAAGGTTTATGACAAAATCACTTGACAACACCTACCTCCGTGTTTGCGTATGGCGAGAGAGGAGAGGGAGAGACGCTGCGCTGCTGCCAGAGGAGCCGCTGAATGAGTTCCCTCTGAGCGGTAACTTGTTAAAAGAGTCTGAGAAGTCCGGGGCTGTTCATAAAACTTTCAGGACACCACAGTTTATTCCACACTACTGAAACTGACCCTAACCACCGCAGAGTCTGTAATAATTTCACTTTCAGTCAGGTTAGTTGTTGCCGTGGGTAACAGTATGACATCAATATGAGGATTAACAGTTCTTTCTTGGCAAGGGTGCCAGTTTTGGCAATAAAGCATTGTGGGAAATGTTGGTTGGCCGGATGTAGATGTGGATCCATATGACATTGCAAGCAACAATTTTTGTCAGTTGTTTTGGTATGTGTTGAATGCTTTTGGCTTTGTGATATGCTGATGTGCCAAAAAGGCCATGAGATTATTAGTTAAGAAATTGTGCAGTATGTGTCATACTAAATACATCTCTCAATAAATAATTTGTGTTTCGCAGGTGGGTCTCTGGACGTGTACAAAAGAATTCCAGAGCACGTCCTGGGGAGGATCGCAGTCGCAGTGAGTTTACATGAAATACTCAAAAGCTCCCAGTTAGTTGTTTGATTACTGAGTGCAAAGCATTTGAATCAAGAGGTGAAACATTTATTTAAGGTGTATTAGCGTGTGATTGTCCCGTGTGCGCCCGGCAGTCACAGTTTTAAATGCGACCTGTTATTCGTTTGTCAGATACAGAACAGGTCTGAGGAAAAAAACTCATTCATTTTGTAAATGAAATAAAACAAAAGAGAAGCACAGGTGTGAATTTTTCAGTTGGCTTCTATTTGGTGAAGTGATGGAAAAAGTCTGTGTTGTTTTCCCCTTAACCTCCCTTCTCTGCCTTTCTCCCTCCCTTTCTAGTCTCAGTTAAAACTAGATTTTTGACAGAAATGGCCTTGATGTTGATAAATGCATGTCTCTTTTCCACACTCATTACCCTTCTCCTGTCTCCACCTCCTCTTCTCTGTCTCCCCCCCCCTTTAACTTTGTCCGTAATCAAACAATGACAGCTATTTAGTCAGTGTTAATTCTAATTCACAGCTTTCCCTCCTTTCCACTGTCACAGTTGTTAATTATCACAGAAGGAAAAGCACCCAAGAGGGTGTGAGTGAAGCTGCACACTGCAGTTGCTGCACTCACACCACCACCTTTTGAGGCAGCAGGACTTCAGAGAGGTTTTGTGCTTTCTTAATTTATCTCAGAGGTTGTCGTGCATCAGAGATGGATGACAGGAGCCTAGAGGCTTGAATCAGCTCTCACATCCCATAATGAAAAAGTAGTATTACTCACTGGGAAATGAGAAATACTTATTTACTTACTTACTTAAACACGATTATATGGCTGAATCTCTCAAGAGGGGCAGAGTCACATGAATATGACCAAAGATGTACTTGCAAGGGCTGCACAAAAACTATTCAATTGTCTCTCCTTTCCTACTCACCTAACAAAAATACTTTGCTCTTGCCGGTGGTTCTTTAACCCTGGTGCCTACGAAAGACCTCTAAGGTGGAAGAGCAAGAAGGCATCTTTACTAAGTACTCTCACAAACTTTCACTTTCCCACCGATGCCCATCTGTTTTGCTCCAAGGAAACAAATCACCCTGTGAGGATACATTTTCTTGGTTGCTTTTATCTGCAGTCTTATTATTTCAGTGACTTCCCAAAGCTTGTGACCTCACCTGTGGACTGGAGCAAAGATTGATCGTCTGATACAAAATCTGCAGTAGTGCAGCTGACACCTAAACTGTAATCAATTTTAAAATACCGAAAGAGCTGAATTGCTCTACTTGGGGCACTTTCGCCCCCTCACCTGGGTTTGAGTGCGTAGGAGCAATAGGTGGAGGAATTCTTGAATCATTATGTCAAAAATGGGGGACATCACAGTCAGGTAGAAACCATGGCCACAGTCAAAGGAAGCCAAAAGGACAATAGCATGCATAAATGGCAGCAGTGCTACCCTAAGGTCACCGAAATGGACACCTTCTAATGGGGGTGACCCCGAGTAGTCGACTACTTCATGATTTGATCTAAGAAGCCTGATTGAGCTGCCAATCAGTCTGTTCGGCTATGTGAGGGGGCTGAATGTCTGATTTTACACAGAATTACTCAGTGTCTGCTAGTAAATTATGATATATAATCTGTCTTGATTTAAATGTATTAATCAGACCACTGGGATCAGAATGTGGTGCACTTAGAACTTCTTTTTTCAACTCATTAACGATTCTCTGTCAAAATCATTGGGGGTGGCACATTGAAACAGCTGTTTGTATCGCTCTTTCCCTGCCTCTTAGCAAGAGAAAGTTGACAGTTCTGTTTACAACCACTGAAGGCTAACAGGAAACAAAAGAAGTGACGTGTCTGTGCCTGTATGTCTGTCAGTCTTTTCTGCTCCCTTTCAATACTGTGGACAGCATTGCTGCCACCCCTACACACACACACACACACACACACACACACACACACACACACACACACACACACCCTGACACACAACAAACAGCACTGGATGGAAAATGCACTACTTATTGTGCCAAGTCAAGAAATTAAATTATTTTTTGGGGTGTTTTTTTTTTTTTCTTCTTCTGGTGTGGAAAAGACAGAACTAATGTTATTGATGAGAATATGGATCAATCAGCAAAAAAAAATCCCCCTTAAAAACATGATTTCATCATCAGTCGACGAGGCATGACTTGAAGAATCAGATTCGACTATGTAAATT
This sequence comes from Epinephelus cyanopodus, assembly GCA_026686955.1. Classification (NCBI taxonomy): domain Eukaryota; kingdom Metazoa; phylum Chordata; class Actinopteri; order Perciformes; family Serranidae; genus Epinephelus; species Epinephelus cyanopodus. Next base: position 37,847,025 of record CM048914.1, read on the forward strand.
CTTTGTCGGGAACACCCCTACTCTTAAGACCTTGGCTGCCCCTGGATGTCCTGTCCACTCTTACGGCAACATCAATACAACATTAGAGATCTGTGTGAACCATGACAGCGCAGCAGTATCCAAACCTTTCAGTATTTCAGGGTGAATCTTGGCCAACCCCTTTGCCTCTTTAGTGACAAATGCCATGACGGTTGAATTGTGAGGTGTAACCTATAAGTTCAGTTTGTGCACTTCAGCAGGAGATAACCACTTTACATGAACCAGACAATTAATTATTCAGCCACATGTGCGTGTTAAATGTTAACCAACATTGATGTCAATCTGTTTTTTCTTTGGTCTGTGTCTCTAGGTAGTCAAAGGCCTGACGTATCTGTGGAGCCTGAAGATACTTCACAGAGGTGAGTAAGGCAGCGCGCAGGCTCTGTGTTATTAAAAAAAGAACAGAGTTGATAAAGACAAGCTGTAGAGTGCTGATGTTGCAGTTCTATCAAGCCGTTTGTCTCCGCAGATGTCAAGCCTTCCAATATGCTGGTGAACACCCGAGGACAAGTCAAGCTCTGTGACTTTGGTGTCAGCACACAGGTACACTGATTTGTTTGTGTGAGCACGCAAGAGAGAGAGGGAAAGAGACAGAGAAAGGATGGAGGAGAAGAAACAATTGTCTGTCACTGCATTACCCGTCCTGTGCGCAGATCTGTGTGCATATGGTCAACGTTTCAATCACTGCATTCATTTTCAACTCAAAACATCAGCACTATCCCAAGGGTCTTCCTCTCACATTAACTTTCCCCCCCACCTTCATTGTTCTGCAGCCTCCAAAAAATCACTTGTTATAATTATGACCCACACACACAACAGCAAAGCCTCACTGATATGTATTCAGTAGATGTGGGGAGAGCGTGGGTGGCAGACAATAGCCTCGTCATTGTGTGTGTGTGTGTGTGTGGCAGTGTGTGTTTGCAATGTAATCATCGGGGACAGACCTTCAACGTTCCCCAAAACATCAACCCTGAGGACTCTGTCTCCCTTTTTAACACACACACACACACACCCTCCCTCCCTTTCTGTGGCAAATTGTTATTCATTTTTAACCTCCACTTCCTTGGAAGCTCCAAGGTGAATTTTACACACTGCATGTATAACACTAGCAGCACTGACTTGTCCTCTTTCTTTTCTAACTCAGTTTTTCTGTTTATCTCTCTTTCACACATACACACTCTCCCTCCCCCTCTCACAGCGTAGGGCATTCTCACAAAAAAAAAAAAAAAAACAGCCATGAGGGAGCAGACACTCATTATCACAGCCCTGTCATTGATGGCATGTGCTATTGTATCCACACACACTCACACACACACACGCATGCACACCGACTCACTAATGTCTCCTTGTCTTACTCCTTTTCCCTTGGGTGAGGGTGGAGAGCAGCCCAAAATATCAACCTGACATGTCAATAGATTTAGATAATGTTAGCGAGGTCCAGCTCCTTTTTTTATTCCCTAATATGGGACAATAAAGTAATGATTCTCAACAGTTATTTATTATGATCAAGGCTTATTAAGGTCAGGTGAATGTTTTCATTTGCAGTTGGTGAACTCTATTGCCAAAACGTACGTGGGAACAAACGCATACATGGCGGTGAGTGACCCCTTAACTTCACTTTCATGTCAAATAATAGTTAAGTTTTAGTTGTGAAGATGTAGGTTAGCCTCTACTTTTGTCCTTACAGTTGTTGATATTTGCTTTTGCTCCATAGCCGGAGAGGATATCAGGAGAACAGTATGGGATCCACGCAGATGTCTGGAGTGTGGGAATCTCTTTCATGGAGGTACGACATTCTGTAACTGGCTTCACACTGTAACTGGGCTTTGTACACTGAAAGAAGTGTGGGAAATCTATGGAGGGAACATTCTTCATTTAATATTTTGTAACTTCACAGTAAGGCCCCGGTCAGACAGGTTATGTTTTAACAGTCTGAGGAGGCTTTTTGTAATTGTTTTGAATGAGAGTGAAACGTTTTGCTTGCTGCTTTTGCATTGCTCAGTGCTGCATGTTTTTCCGCTCTGTGCGCCTTATGGTTTTGCAGCAGCACCCTGAATGCCTTGAGTTGAAAAACTTTAACTCAGAGTGGAAAAGCACCTGAAGTCAGAGGCAGGATTTGTGTGATGGTGATGACAGCAAGTGGTAGCGTACAGTGTTAGGCTAATGTTAGCTCATCATTGTCCTACTAAAATCAAATCAAGTTTATTTCTGTAGGGGCGTCAGTGGCTTAGTGGATAGAGCAGGCGCCCCATGTACAAGGCTGTTGCCGCAGCGGCCTGGGTTTCGACTCCAGCCTGTGGCCCTTTGCTGCATGTCTCTCCATCTCTCTCTCTCCCCCTTTCACACACGTAAGAAAAATTCTGTATGTAATAAAGATTATGAAATACTGCAATATTAAAACCACTACAAACAACCAAAGGCCAATGAAAACGTGTACGTTTTAAGAGTTGTCTTCAAAGTGTCAGTGGAGGGGAAGCGTTTGAGGTGGTGGAAGGCTATTCGAAAGGTTTGGAGCAGCTACTGCAAAGGCATGATCTCACCTACCCATCAGCCTCGATCATGGGACAGTTAAAAGTAAGTGTAAGTAAGTGGAGGATCTAACAGGTTGCGGGTCGGAGTAGGGGCAGATAAGTTCAGCAATATACAACACAATATACAATATTCAATATACTTGGCAAGTTGTAGCCACAACTTCTGTCTGCTGTTTTACCAACCTTGACTAGGCCAGATTATTGACAGCAGATTGTGAAACTGTCTCTGACTCATCCTAAAATACGCCTTGAACCAGCCATCATCCAGGCAAAGCTCCTGCACCAGCTGGTAGTGCTCTCTGATTTCCTTTCTCTCTGAGGGTCTCATGGGCCCATACTGATTTCTGTTTCTCTGTGTCCAGTCCCCAAGTGTCCTCTGTGTGCCACGTGATTTGGTGGTTGCCTAGCAATAGTTAAAAAAAGGATGCAATAACTGCTCTGTCTGATTTGGGCAAGCTTCAGCAAAAAAGGTTGTGCAGAGCTCTGTCTGAATTGGGCCTTAGATTTCATACACCTCACATACACACATCGAATAGATTGTATTGTATGTCTTGCAACATGTCTGTTGCTCATAGACTGAGCGTCATAAGATACATATATGTTTGTGTGTGCATCAATATCTGGTCGAATGCTTGACTGACACTGTGCCTCTCGAAATAACATTTTAATTTCAGTCTAACAGTCCCTGGTCTCTTGTCCTCCCACTGACACTATTGATTCTCCATCTGTTTCTGTCCACAGCTCTCCCTCTGCAGTATCACAAATGATATGGGCTTCTGCCTCGCTTTTGTCTGTCAATAATGTTTCATATCATTACAGTTCTAACAATAATGGATGAGTTCGTAGTGAAGGAGCCGTGTCAAAATCATTGACATGATCTCTGTGTGATAAAGATGGAGTTTTATATCAGCAGACCCCCTCCCCGCCCTGTTCTCTTTATTCCGAGCTGTGGATGTGTGCATTAAGCTAAATGAAATGGCTCGCAGTCCCACTCAATGTGGATTGATCTTTAGCTCACTAGTTGGTCTATTTATGTTCAAGGAAAGACCGTGAGCGTTTTGACGTTTTAATAACGTAATGTTGCCAATAAGCTGCCCTTGACCAAGATGAAAAATGCCCACCCCAAAGTGAATTGCCAAATGTCAGGGAGAGCTGTCGCCCACCCAACCCACCCCCAGCCAGAATGACACACATTACATACAACCGTCCCACAATCCTGTCCTGCTTCTGTTTATCCCTCTATTTTGTTCTCCACAGGTGGTAATCGTGGGGGGTTATTAACTAATAGCTGATGTTGTTTGATGAGGAAGTTTTGTCAGCAGGTGGGCACTAAGCTTACCTCAAAGACAGAAAGTCTCAAGTTCTGCACGCTTCATCGCTTTTAGAAGAATTTTCCTTCTGTGTCTTAAATTCCATGTCACTAAGACACTGGCAATGGAAAGATACAGGCATATACTGTAGATAAAAAGATAGAAAGAAGATATATAAATATACATGTGTACATACATTGCATGTGTGTATAGGTGGAGATACATTATGCATTAAAGCTTATACATTTTTAAAAAAATATATCTTTGTGAAGCATATAAGCAAGGACAGTGTCCCTTTACTGTACACATACACGCTATTTGTTAGGGGGCCAGGTAAAATATTGGTGACAGCCTAAAAATAGAATACAGTACATACAAAATTTGCCCATTACTAATTGCATGAATGTGAGCATTATGGAGGAGCTGTGTAATTGTATTGCATTAGTTTGTACAGGGGTTTACAGATATTGCCACAAACCTAGTAATGACTCAGAGTTTTATTTCATATGTCTCAAAGAGAATCTAAAAATATCCTGTAGCACTTATGTTTTCTTTTGTCTCTACACAGTTGGCGTTAGGCATGTTCCCCTATCCACAGGTGAGTAATTATTAGTGCTTATTTGTTTCTATTTTAAGTGGTTTTATGTGTAATTGATCTCAACTTTAAAAAATTCAGATTATGTTTGGCTGTGATGATTCCTGTTGCAAGAAAACACTGTTAATGGTTAAACTCCAATTTTTTTTTTAAGATCAGATTTTATTAGATTTCTTTTATTATTTATTATTTAGATTTTAAAAAAAATCTATATGTTTTTACAAAAAAATTACGCGGTTTTTTTTGCCCAAATTTTAAATCATTTTTTTTTATCATTATTATTATTATTTTGCACTAATCATGCTCAAAGGCCCCAAATGATATTAAGAAATCTGTTAACCTGCAATTTTTTTTATTTTCTGTCATCCATATTACTTGTTAGATGAGATGTTCAGCATTGACACACAACCTTAAATGTATAAATCGACTGTTTGGGTTCGAGTTTTTTTTCCCCTCATTACACTAAGTTAAAAATCCTGCTCAAATGTAATTGCCGACCTCCGAAGTGACTTCCCAATCCCATCAAGTCTTAATTAGCCCTTTAAGATGGGTTTATCTCACTAATCCCTAGCAGCGCAATCTAAATCTGGTTACCTCAGGTTACCTCCTGGCTGCCTGCCTTCACGAAATGTGAAGGGAGCGATTTTATCTAATGAAGAGCTTGTTCTTAAAACTACAATGTGATTGTGTGGAAAATGATGCTTGAAAACCTTAACTATATAATAGAGATGTTGTCATTTTTGATTTCTATTTTAACATACTGACTCTACAGCTTCTCACTGTTTCTTTAATTAACAAAGACAATAAGTCGTAAGTAAATAAGTGTACGTACTGACACATTTGTAGTTTTCCTGTAGGCTTAATGCATGCAACACTTGGACTCAGTCAGTCAAATGAAACTCTTGGTTGTGGTTGATTAAAGAAGCTGAGTGTGATGTAACCGCTGCCCGATGTGCACAGGGATTGTCTAATTGACTGCTTCCTTTCACTATGCTAACTATCTTTCCTGGGAACGAGGGAACCAATTTACTAAACGTTTGAGTGTCACATGAGACTTCTAAAATCTCAGCGTTAATGCATTAAAATTAGTTTTAGGCCAGAAGTGTTGTGGATATTTATCTCAGTTACCTCCGTTTGAAGATGTTTTCCTATTATTGTTATCTATTATGTGCTGAAAGGAACCCAAATGTGTTTTTCCAGGAATTAATTCAGCACCTAGTTGCGTACTTCCGCAGTGAGCGTGCGTCTGTGAGACAGATTACAGTCGTGATGATTCACTTGTTTTCTGTGTTTATCATTAATTCTTGAGCCATGATGAAAAGCAAGTAGCGCGAGCCTTTGTGTCAGGGAGCAAAGGTGTGTTTATACAGCTCTTAAATTGTATAGTCATGTAAATGCCACACAATGATCATTCTGTGTGTCTACTTGTGTGGAGCGCGTGTACGACTGCTGCCCAGGGCGTGTCTGATTTTAGAGTGCTCTCCCTTCCTTCAGTGCTCCCATTATCATGTTAATTGTTAGTGTATTTTTGCAAATGAGTGGTTGTTTAATCTACCCTCATTGATAGAAACGTAGTAGACAAAATACTAGAAACACCTCTCAGTTTTATAGTTTAGGCTCTCCGCTGTCACGCAGCTTTCCTCATCTCAGTATTAATTTTCCCCTAACTCCATATGGTACTGCAGACAGTTCACCTGCAGGCTGTAGCAGAGCGGTGTGGCGAGAGCGCTCGGATCCAGCTCGTCAGGCGCAGCCAGCCAAAGTCCTCGGGCCTAAGCTGTCATTTTTGCAGACGCTGGCACAGCTGTCTGTGCAAAACCCCCTGCTACACTTCACAGAGAACATTTTAGTACAGACTGAGGGAGAAGTTGGAGAAGATAAAATGGAGAGAGGGATTGGAAGAGAACCAACAACATCTGAGTTTCCACTGTAGACCAGTGGAAGATACTGGAGTTGTTAAAGTTGAATTTGGCTTTGAGGCGTTCATGATTTGCACTTTTGAAAAGCCAATTTTAGCATTGTTTTGGGTCTTTTGTTTACCCTTCACATCCTGAGGAAGAGTGTGTGTGTTTGCCAGTTGCTTTCTTTCAGTGTTTAGTTGATGCATTATCCCTCATTCATTCTTTTGTGTATGCACGCACAGTGGAATCATCACCTCGTGTTTGTCATGATTAGAGATGGTCTCTTTAATTCCATTTCACCACATGTCGGGATTCATTTGCGTCCTTTGTCAGGAGTTAATGGAGTTTTTGCACGGCTCGCTCTGAAAGTCTTTGAAGACACCAGACCTGATGTGATGTGTATACAGCCGCCAGCACTATTGCTTCTGATTGATTTGTTTGCTCTGTGGTTGTTTTTGTTTCTCTTTATTTTGTCATATTTTCTCAAATTTGAATGAATTTTTGGATGAAAAACCATGTCAGTTATTGGAGTGTACGTTTCAGGAGCTTCCATTACACATCGCTGCATCCATCAAGCAGCAGAGATGCTTTCCTTTTTGTTACTTTGTTTTTTCCTCTCAAATGAGATGGAAAGGAAATTGTACCGTACTACTGTTTGTGTGTTGTAAACAATGTTTGCTGTCATTTGTCAGCTCCCTGTGCCATCTCCAAACTCTTTTATACTTGACTTGGTCACATGTTCTCCTTTAAGAAATTAGTTAAACATTATTTCAGAGTATTAGGCCAGCCCTGCCTCCTTGAAATTACATTTATATGCAACTAATTTGAAACAGCAAATAGGTTTTGAGGGAAACTAAATGTAAGCTGTTTTCCTTCAAAAAAAGGCAATCTTGTATTACAGTATCCACTCATTACTTTTTTCATTTACATTAACGGAAATCAGTCTTTACCTAACCTTAACGAAAGTAAATTTATTGCCTAAACCTTAGACAAGAGTCTGGAGGCAACCCTGAAGTTCTGGTGGCAAAATCCTGCACTTTGTACGCCCACCATACTCCCTGACTAAGTCTTTATGAAGCTTGCGTGGTACATGTAGTGTTTACCTGAAAGAAACGTCTGTGAACATAATCGGGGCAGCTATTATGTTGCCACAATAACATAATTAAGAAAGCAGGTAATTTTAGGAGACAGGGCTAAGTAGGCGTCCCTTGTAGGCTTGAGATTACTTTATAAATTATGTGAATAAATATCAGCCTTTCCTTCCCAATTTTAAGTATGTAAAGCCACACAACATCTCTGACAATTTATAACCATGATAAATATTGTCACCCAAACATTTTTGAATCATGCACAACGTCTGTATAACCTTGTATGTGACTTCCCTGTGCAGCTGATGAATGATACAGGTTTTTTTTTAAGATGCATAAAATCTAAATTTACCACTCAGTGATTCTACATTTGGCAGTGTTAAAGCTTTTGGCTAAGAATGAAATGTTTTCATCAGAGAAGCGCTGCATAGTCTCGGCAAAGATCTCAGGCTAACACAGTGACTTAATTGTTGCCAAGCTAACAGTAAAGAAGAGAACAGAGAAAAAGACCTTTCACCATTTGTCCTCCTCTCATAGTGATAGCTCCATGGTGCCAGAGTGGGACTGCCCTCGCCTATAATCAAAATGTGCATCTCAACCTTTGTTCAAATAGAAGATTTGATCAAAAACCCTTTTGTAGGTGATTTCTGACCTTTGAAGAAATATCTTTGATCTTTGAGGAGAGAAACAGCCATCTGATCTTTTAGAAGTGTTTATTGAGTTGCTGTTGAAAGGAACAGAAATCATATGACATCTGAAAAGTGTGACTTCTTATTTTCACACTGAGCCCACTGTGATATTTTCAAATAATGAAAAAAGCTTGATGTGGATCATAAATCGTTACAAAGCCACTTGTAAAAGGTCCGTCCAAGTCAGAGGAACAAGAAGCTGATGTTTCATACAACTACAGGCGGTGTTTAGGGATACACTTATATACACTCTCATACACAGTCCTACAGGACCTTCTGCAACATCCTCGTTCATCTTAGATCAGCTATGAGAAGAAAATGTGAAGACGTATTATTAGCAAGTCTTTTCTAAGTATAAAAGTCATATTAACGAAGTTTACTGTTAGGATGAACATGCAGATAATAATATGTCTATGAGATAATCAGCCCGCAGTGATGAGAGACTGCTAAGAGGGAACGATAGGGAGGTATTTTTAAAGCTCTCTTTTTGATATGTGGTCAAGCTACCTAGTACAAGAAGAATAAGTGCTCAATTATGCTTGAATAAGTTAGTCTCCCACTATCCAATTTCAACCCCTGGAGCAGCACGCAATTTTGTCCTAGTAATTATTTCTGAACAAATTAGTTTTCCATAGTTGCCTTTAATGTGTCTGAATCAGGCAAAACTGGATATAGAGGCAGTTTAGGAGTCTCTTGGTATTTGCCGAGTGTGAAAACCTGTATTTAATTGAGTGAATCAATAAGTGCTCTAATGCACTGTCAAAAGACCCGGAGAAATGAGCAATTTATTTACCAAACATTCTCAGACATTTAGCTGAGCCTAGTTTTTAGGCATTATATCACTCTATATGATGAAGTTATAAATTTAGTTTTTTTTTTTTTTTTTTAAGAAATTAAACAGGATTTTTGTGATGAATTCAGCCCTGAGGGTTTTAAGTAGGAAATGCTCTCTACAGTTTCACTACAGTGTCACTTCCATTTACATTTTAAGACATTACCTCAGAGGCTGTGTCGAGATCTTCCAAATTAAAAGTCTCTATTGCAGCTCATATTTTAAGGACAGTCCTTTAATATGTTTTGACTGTGACCATAGAAACACATTTAGTAAGTCAAGTAAGTATTGAATATCTTAGATATCATTTTCTGTTATTTGGGGTTATTTTTTGACTGCGCATTAAAATATGTTTTCTAGGCAGATCAAATACTCTTTCCTTTTTTGTGTTGTCCAAAAAATTCATAGGTTTACCCCTATAGAGTGGTGCAGGAATGAGTCTTAAAATGCAGCAATGAGTTTGCATTTTAGCACTCCCAGCTCCTTTGCCTTGAAGCCAATGGATATTGTTTTTAGTCAGATGCCCTAAATAACGCCTGTCGTTAACACAAGCTTTAGAGACTTTCACACTTTGCTCTATGGCATAAAATACGTCAGTAAATACTCCACTCATGAATTTAAAAGCTTTTATGTGTCTTGAAAAAGACGGTTGCTAATAAGTGGCAAAATAAGACTACGGAACATCATCACGACAAACACAGCTTTACAGTGTTGTTGTGGTGGCGACGTTAAGTTGTGCCACTGTAGTGTAGTTTGTTATAGCCATAGTTAACTTTTTCTTTTATTTACGCTTGAAGTGGTGTTAATTTGTGAAGATTATCTTGCTGAACAAAACGTGTAAGCATCATAAACTTTTGTTTGTTGTAGATCTTATTTTTTGCAGTAATCCAAAATGTAATGGAAAAATCCCATTGGCTTTCAGACAGGAGAACCAGGGCGATGCTAACTTCTGCATTGTCCTACAAAAATAATCCATCCCTGCAGTACTCTATTATCATCACATATGTAGGTGTCCTGGCCTGTTTATTGTCATTGTTGCACCTGTGAAATTGACACCAATGAACATGCTCATCACAAAGCTTGCTCATGCTGTTCGTAACAGTTATTCGACATCCCAGCACATCTCGATAACCTGGAGGGTATGAATAAAGTACTACTCTGAAAATTAGCATTAGTGGATCTTTTACCCCCATTCTCCACAAATGAGAACAAGGCCATTAACATTTGTGTGTTTTCATTATGTAAATGGTGTTAACGCATACTCACAAATTGCCAACAGGAAAGCAATAATTTTCTCCTAGTGATCATAATGTGTCCAAGTGCATCGTCTTGATTATGACACGCTAATTACATATTGCCTCGTCCCCTCTTCTCTGTCTTGCCCTACAGATCCAGAAAAACCAAGGATCTTTAATGGTAAGTTTTATTGCATTAGAAAAGGAAGAAATAAAATAGAGGTCTCCCACACTATAGTCTGTTACTCTTGGTTGGCTCTCTCATTTGAAAAAAAACAAAAAAACACTCAAATTGCATTTTTGCAGTGAAATATTAGATCATGTTTAAACTGCTGTATTACATTAGGTGCCATTATGGAATAATAAAAAACAGGAGCTGAAGGATTGTTTTGCCTGAGCTGGCTGCATTTGATTAATCTAAGTAGATACTTTTTTTTATCACACTGTTGATTTTCCGTATTGCCTAGAAATTCCATGTAGGCGCATGTTGTTGTTTTGGGGTTTTTTTTTTCATCTCCCTGTGTCTCTCCTTTTCCAGCCTCTCCAGTTACTGCAATGCATCGTTGATGAGGTGAGTCCGTCTTATGTGCTTTTGCATCTAAAGTCAGTCCTAATGGCCCGGAAAGCTTATATTTTGTTTCCTAATGAAGCAAACCACTCAGGCGGCTTTGCTCCCCACTCACTCAACCCTTCACCCTATGCAACTGCCTCAGGCAATACACATATGCACATGCACATTACTGTAGAGGTTGGACCTGTCATGAGTGACACACACACACACACAGAGCAACACAGCTCTGAATTCTGCATGCCACAGAGCCAATACCAAAGCATTTGTTTAACCAGGACTGTTGTTATGACTGCACTGGATGTTCATGTTTCTACATTAAAGGACATAAAGCTCACACAAATACAAAAAACAAAGAGACTAATAATAAAATGTAAGCGCTCAAGACCACGGTGCTTAGCCATCGAATAAGTAGCATTTTTTTTTCACAATGCACACACAACATAAAAACATACAATGTATAAAAGCAACAGTCAGACCACACAAAAACAAAAAAATGGATTATGAAAAAGTAACAAAGATAAACAAATAAAACAGCAACACAAAAAGTTGACATGATTCCATAAGATGTCATTTTAATCAACCTGTCTGTCCACTCTGAAAACAGATTCCCTTTTTTGTTTCTTTGTTTGTTTATAATATAACCACACCTCAAGCTTTGATTCAGTCTCTTCCACCTCAACAATTCCATGCTTTTACTCGCTATTTTTTTGTGTCCGTGTACATGAATGTGTAAGCTCACCACGTTTCCATCAAAAGCAGCAGCCTTTTCATCCTCTCTCTCTTTTTTTACTTCTTTGCTGACATACACTAATAGCAGAAATGCTACAACACCTCTGTAACCTAAACCACCCCCCTCAAACACCACCACCAGCCATATCGCACATTAAACATACAATGTCACTTGTCCTTAACTGCCTATAGATTTGGCCGTAATTAATAATTAAATGCTTTTGGTTGTAATGGATTGACCCGGCTGAACTGTTCATTAGTCAGCTAGACAGAGACATCACTCAAAACTCTTTTCCTGTGCCTTGTCCTGTTCCTCCCCTTGAGGCGAAAGAACGTTTTTATGTTGTCCCTAGCGAGCCAGCACTGCCTTACTGTCCCAGCTAATGCAGTGCTTTGGAGGAGGAGACATGAGGATAAGCGCTCTTTAGAAAGATGAAGTCGCTCAGAGAGAATTTAAAGGTTTAGGAACTATATACAGTTCAGTGTGCAGGAGAATACCCACAGAAGTGCTCTGTCTTAGTGTCACTACTTTGTTGCTAGTTCAGGACATCATTAAAATGACAATGTTTTTCTTACAGCAGATTGTTTGATTTTAATTCTTCTTAATGTCAGCTCTGCATTCGACACAGCTGATCATTATATTGGATTGCCTAGAAACATGGGTAGGCATCATGGACACCCCTCTAGGCTGGTTTGAAACTTATATATCAAGCAGTTTATTCAGAAGTGTTTGGTGATGCCTCCTTTTCTGTGGCCTGTCTGACCTGTGGTGTTCCCCAAGTTTCCATCCCTGGCTCCCTGTTATTCTGCTACCACTGGGACATGTCATACATTACAAGGTCTATCCCAGTTTTGCCAAAACATTTTGCTCCCCTGTCTACAAAAGTCAAGCCTGAAGCCAGAACCCTGGGTGCAATATTTAACAATGACCCTTTTATTTGAAAAACAAGTCACAAAAGTCATTCAGTCATATTTTATCAACTGAGGAGTATCTCAGAAATCAGGTCTTTTCTCTTGTAGCCCATCAGACTTTGGTGTTCCCCAAGGTTCCATCCCTGGCCCCTTGTTGACTCTGCCACCACTGGGACATATACATAAACCCAAAATTCCGTACCATTGTTATGCAGATGAAATGCAAATTTATGGCCCATTTTAAACCATCAAAAAGACAATTTTCATGAGTCATTATCTTCATTATTGTTTGTCAGAAATAAAGTGCCAAACATCCCCAAACATTCTTCAGCTAAATGAAAATAAATCTGAAAACATTCTCTCTAGTCCTCCAAAATCCGTCCAAGTTTAACGACACATCTTGGCTCCCTGTATACAAATATCAAACCTGCAGCCAGAAACTTGGGTGTAATATTTGACAGTGACCTTTCATTTGAAAAACAAGACACAAAAGTCGCTCAGTCAGATTTTATCATCTGAGGAGCATCTTAATTATCAGGTCCCTTCTCTCTCGGCCTGAACTTGAGAAGGTTATTTGTGTTTTTACACTTTCTCCATTAGATTGTTGTAATATGTTGTATTCAGGGTTCAAATCAAAACATTATCTTATGCTATAATTTAGTACAAAAGGCACCTTTTTTTAAGATTTCACTGATTACTTTTAAAGAACTTGGATCAGCTCCCATTGATATTACTGAATTGCTGCTCCCCTGTGAGCACAGCTTCATATCCTTGGGCAGGGCTCTGCTGGCTGTACATTAGTCCTGGCTCAAGACTATAAGTGCTGTATAAATAAAGTTTATTATTATTATTGTACAACTTGTAGAACTTGAGGCATTATGGACTAGCGCTGATCCCATGGAGTAGTTAATTTAATGCTAAGGTATTTTTAATTGAGTCGGACACACCTGACTTCAACATCATGGCAGGTGTGATAAATTATACCTGACTCATTGACATTTAGTAAGTACTGCCCATTAGTACATACTGTAGTTGTGATCCAAATACTTTTTTTTCTTTGATCGTGATGCTTTGATATTGTGTGTGACTTATCCACTGGGGATTTGAAAGTTGCTTTAATGGCTGAATGAGTAATAGGCTCCTGTGAGTGGATCATTAATATTATTGTAGCTAGAGGTATGTGTGTGATGGGGGGTGGAGTGTAACAGTCTGCCTCACTTTTTTCCCCTTTGTTTTTCTATCACACACAAACACACAGCAAAGCATGGCTGAGAAAGACTGAAATAAAGATCTGAGTCTCATGAGGCTCAAAATAAAGACCAAATAAATAAGGTGAAGAAAATTAAGCTTAGCAATTAGAAGGTAGACACATCAACAGATACACAAAGGCTTGCAATTTTTACCTGAGTGAATCTCAAATATAAAGGTGGCGCATGCAGAGCAACACAAATTCTCAGGTAATTTTTATGTGGCAAGGAGACAGGCCTTGAAAATCATGAAATCAACAAAGATGAAATGTAACAGAGAAGACAAAGAGTGGTCACAGTCAAGTCACAGCTTAGCAGATAGATAGACACCTCGAGTGCTAAAAGGACAGTTAACCCCAGTGCTTTTCCTCTTACCTGTAGTACTTTTTATTAATCTAAAGTCTTTTGATGTGAGTTGCTGAGTGTCAACTGTCAACTGTAGAGATGTCTGCCTTCTCTCCAGTGTAACAAGCCTCTCGTCCATGAGTAAATGGATGCTTCCTTCTATGTGGTGATATGGTTAGTCCGACATCAAACTACTCACGAGGTCTGTGGATTATCCTTAACTAGTTTCATTATATTCAAGGGAAGGGAGACATCTCTACGGGCAGTATCTCCAACACTTGGCAGCTCACACCAAAGCAATCTAGACTGATAAATAGCACTGATAAATAATATATACATATAATATACTGAGGCCCAAGGAGTGGTACCTTATGTATGTTCAGAACGTATTTCAGTGTATTTACTATCCGTGGTACTAGTGTATGGCAGAAAAACACGCTCACCTTAGTCAGCCTAGGTCTTAAACAAGAAGTTGTCTGTAGTTGTTCCCACCATCTGTCTGCTGTCCACCCTCATTAATGTACCTCTCTGCTCTGTTTGTTGAATAGCAAGTGGCGCCACTAATAAAGAACTCCCACTTTATTTTCAAGCCTGTAATTACTGATCTAATTTTGCCTAATAATTGCTTCATGGCAATGACATGTATATTTACTTGTACCCTTGTACCCTCATAGTGTGTGTTCTGTCTCTTAGTGGAGCGCTTTGACAACCAGAGGAATAATTCACTCAGACTAGCCACTTTCATCAGCCTGCTTGTCTTTTGTGCCATCGCCTGCTGCCACATCAAAGCTGCAGCGGTGTTCCTCTCAGCTGGAGACATGAATACATGCATAAATGTGTGTGTTAGTGTTTGTGCCTGCAAAAAGGTGCATGTGCATGCAAATATGTGGGGAAAGTGCAGAGACAGATTTTGTATCAGATTTAGCCTACACAACACATAAATTAGTTGTGTAGTCGACACTTTGCACAAACTGTGGGTCCAATTGATCCTGTTTTTCTGCATGTGTGTGTTTACGTATACAACATAGTACAGTGGTTGCAAATTATTTGGTTCTCTCCCTCTAAACGGAGTGTACACTCAGGCTTGTGGTGTGCAGTGCTCAAGGGCATTTGTTTGTGCATGCCTGTGTGTGTATGTGCATGTGCTATGATATATTGCTCATCCAAGCGGCGGCAGAACTGTGAAGTGCAGTAAGATTAGAGGGGAACCCATTCCTTTGTTAATTTAAATGGGTTCATGCATCATGCTTTGCGGGAGCCTGCCGATCAGAGCATTAAGGAATAGCGAACACTGCCCAGAGGTGTTTTTAATGGCGCAGCAGGGCTTCAGATGTAAAGAGGTTTAATTCCCTGCATTTGAATAAACGCCTGGTTGTGGACCCAGGCTTTATGATTTTTGTGCATATCTGAGTACTTTGTGTATTTTTGTTCATGTCTTTGTTTGTGACATTGGATGTCACTGCTGTGCATATTTTAAATCTTACAGACTTATACCTACTATTTACCCACTGGTCATTTTAGTTTCGACAATGTTTGATAGTACCTCTGTTATCTGAGATAAACATCCATATATGGATATCTTACATTTCAGCAATCAATGTCACATATAGGAAGATTTTTGTGATCCAGTGTTGGTGTTTTACTTAAAGCCAGTTTTTGCATTTGTAAGGAATGAGCCTGTGTATTTTGACATTTACATATTTTAGTGCTATAGTGTATGTATTAAAACACCAAAAAATACCATAGATTGCACCACCTTTTTGCCATATTACTCTGTTAGTTCCACCAAGATATATGTGTAACTTTAACCAGGGTCTCCGGCTTCCTCCCACAGTCCAAAGACATGCAGGTTAGGTAAATTGGTGACTCTAAAGTTGCCCATTGGTGTGAATGTGAGCATGTATGGTTGTCTGTCTTTCATTGCGATAGTCTGTCCAGGGTCTACCCCACCTCTCATAAAATGTCAGCTGGGATAGGCTCCAGCCCCCTGCAACCCCTAACAAGATAAAGGGTTATAGAAAATGAAGAGGAAAAAAAAAAATCTCGTTTACGTGCAGCAGTGCATACTGCAATTAACCTGCCCTAACATGTTGTATTTTACATCAAAATATGGAAAAGTAAAAGGGCTGGAGCTGCTTGCACCATTTTGCTTTATTGCATCCAAATAGCAATTTTTCAGTTTTCCACTAGTGGCGGACATATTGGTCCTTTAACAATGTTTAAAAGTAGATGTGTTTCTCCTGCGGACCAGAAATGTGGGCTTTTCTTTTGGGCATGCATCTCTACCCCAGCCTTAAAAACTGTTGGGCAGTTGGTTTGTGTACAATATATCCATGACAGCTGACTGTAAACCAGCAAGATGCCATCTGTCACAAACTGCAGTAAATCCGCAGTTGAGACACATATTGTGAATGTGCTGTTTGGAGGTCCATCCAAAGACTGCTTCTGAAATCCAAATATAACTTAATCGGGAAATGCTACATATGGGAAATTATTCAGAATATCCAAATAGAAAATACTGTTTACATGACCCTTGTTAAATTCAGAATATTGTTGTCCTTGAAATAATAGTGAAATATTATTGTGCATGTAAACAGAGTCACTAACTAAAAACTAGCCATTATTTTTGTTTTATTTCAATTTCTGTATTCACTTTTATTTTTTTTGCAAACATGACACATGCATTTTAATACTAAAAAGAGGAAAAATGCTAGTGCTGTTGCTTTTCACACACAGATTTATACTTGGCTCTCTCCTCTGGAGTTTACAGGCATTGTGACTAATAAAGAGAACGCAGGTGTTAATGTGACACAGCTATTGCTATGCAGTGGTCAGTGTTTTTTCTCCAAGGACACTGAAGGTAAAAATAAGTGTAAATATTAATGACAGCCAAAAGTAGAGGAAGAAAAGAAGCAGAGTGAGAGCAGGGAAATGGACAGAGAAATGAGGTGAGGGGCAGTAATAAAGGGTCAGTGTTGCCTAGCTGTTCTACATGACACGGTTCATAGACCCTCCATTGATAACATGTCACAAGTCACACACATGCACATTCACACCTTGCTATTGTTCATTTTGGCCGAAAGATTTATTCTTAACCCTGAGATGAAATGTCTGTGTGAGTTTTAGTCACATTTGGTCTACTCCACCTTCATATTTTGAGATAACCATGGACATCTTCGTAATTTAAAAAGTTTTGATTCTAGCGAGCTAGAGCAATAATGTTTGGTTAGTCTTGTAAGATTTTCCTTTTAAATGCTTCTTTTATTTAAAAAACAAAATGATGGGGGAAAAAAACATATTATTAATCGTGAAGAGGCCAGTGCAGCCATGAAACAGTGACAGTAATTGTTTGGAAAACAAAGAGGAAAACTTTTTCTTTCATCACCTAAAATACTGGTAAAAAAAAAACCAAAACAACCCACCAAAGCTGCAGTGAGCTGGTGCATCTCATAACTTCTTCCCAGCTTAAAACAGCAAAATCCAAAATAAAAACCCTCAGGAACAAAGTGAAAATCTGCATTAATGGAGAAAACAGCGCTCTTTCCCAGAAAGACATTGTTGCTTTGACACAGCGTGTCAGCGTTCTCACACACCATCCCTCAGAGTGATAGAGTGAAAAACCACAATGTCAAAAAAAGAAATCAGGAAATGTCTCATACATGAATTACCACTATTCAGAAATTCATCTGAATGGCTTAACATAGTTTTAAACATCTTTAATTACCTGTATCCATGTGCACCCTCAGGTATCTCTTGAGATTGGTGGTATTTTAACTGCCAAAACCGTGACACACACTCTATCTTTACAGCTTTATACTGTCAGTGAAGTAGATCCAAACATCCAGACTTTTTTAATCAAGCTGTGATGTTGCCATCGTTTTACCAGCTATCCTCTCGTGTTAGCCAAACTCTGAAAACATACTGTGTGCCATTGAGCAGCGCCATGACTGTTAGTGCTGCAGGTGCCATGAGGAAAATAAAGTCAAAGATGTATTTTTTTTTGCCAAAGAAAGTCAGTTAAGTTTTGTCAGTTGTCATAAAGTTGGTGCGTCCTTTAAGTCTCAGTGTAGTTTACCTTATATTGATTTGATTTGTTTGATTTTATTTTATTTGTATCACGCACACATCAATGTGCCCAACCCTCATTGGTTTACAAGACACCATTACAATAATGTTGCAGTAACAATCAAAAGTGCATGTTATTTAACTACTCAGTCCAGAAACAGAATACTCTGCCCTCTATTCCAGGCCTTGCAAAGAAATTCAACCACAAAAAGGTTCCCTCTCTGAAAGAAAACTCACATTTTTCATGATCATCCAACCAAAAGAAATCAACATAAATAGAGATAATTTTAATAAGTACATTCCTTATGTCTTCATATGCAGGACAGTAAAACAAGAAATGAACCTCATTCTCAACTTCACCTAAATTACACAACAAACAAATTCTGGCCTCCTCTGGGATGGCGTTAAACCTTCCAGGCTCTAAGCTAAGTGGTAACGTTCTGAGCGCATCTGTGCACACAGGGATCTTTGTCTTTTGTTTAGATTATACTTCACGTAAGGTTCCACAATGTAGCTATTCTGTATGAGACAATATGTTTGTAGTTGTTCAAATAAAAGACATGATTTAGATTTAGATGGATTGTTATAGAACATATTCCAGCATATTTTTCATTAACACAGACACTAACATAGACACACGATAATACAGTGACAATGGCCAATAACCATTGGTTAAAAGAAAAACCCTCAATACTCTTTTCAAGTATTTCAAATACTTCCTTTTGCCCTTTGAAGATGAAGAAGTGAAAATTTATAGTTAAAAAAGAGAGATTTGTATTGTAAGACTGTCTATCTCATGAGTATTTCAGACAGGTTGCAGATTTTAGTCATGCTTATTTTGTTTCTCCAGTTTTTCCAGTGAGATGTAAATAATATATTTATTGTATAAAGAATCGCTTTTACTTTTAAAGTGTTTCTTCTTTGGCCAGCAGCATGGATTTGCTCTTTTCATTGAGTTGTGCATTTTAGCTCAGTCCAAGAAAGAGGCATTTAGCTTTCTTTGATAAACAAGTTGATTATAGGAATAAATCCAAGAATTTGTAATAACATTATTAACAATTATAGATAAATTGTCATGAATAGCTGTTTCGACTGCCATCTGTTAGCCATTACACCATGAAGCTCTGTACAATGATGGTGGTAGAAATCCAAACCATAATGATGAACCAGGGTGTCTGCAGGTCCTTAAAAAGTCTTAATTGTCTTAAATTCAATTTTATAAATATTAGGCCATAAAAGTCATCAAGTAGACTTAAATTTGAATTTTTGAGGTTTTTATTGGTACAGACATTTTATGTGATTTCATTTATTCATCTTTTTGTTTCATTTTTTAAAATGAGTCACTGAGTGTGTGTAAGTCCTTATTTCTGATGACCTACTACTGAACCAAATACTGTCTCTTTTTACTTTATACTTGCACACCTGTTGGGAAAATGTCGATTAACCTAACTCACTCTAATAAACATATTTCTCCATAAAACCTACCTCTGCACGGGACTGCATATATACTACTTAACTTCATTCTGCAATGCTTGGATCAGAAAAAGATAATTTTCCAAAAATCACTCAAATGGGTCCAAACTATCTTGAAAAGGTCTTGAAAGTTATTAAGTTTAAGAGTCTGAAATACGTAAAAACCACAGTGACAGCTCTAATATACAGTAGTTTCTTTTGAATCTGCATTTTTACCCTTTTGAATCTCTTGATTGGTTGACCCTGCAAGCCAAATGTTGTGTCACCCAGCAGGTATTGTATATTAACTTGATTGCTAATGAATACAGTGAATACAGAGGATAAAGAGTGGAGCATGCAGCCTTGAGATCAGACACAAAGTGCTCCTACAATGAAAGAATTTAACTCTGACCCTCAGCGGATCCAGGGTTTCAATGTGATCTACTCTTTGAATGTACTGTATGTTGTATCGGTAATTATATAATGACATAAACAGTGTTGTGTTGATCTTATTTAACTCGTCCACCTTTGGGACCTTGTCTTTTTTGAATAAGCACTAAAGCTTGTAGAAACAGAAACTTTTCGCCTTTTGAAATTCTGTTTTAATGTCACTCCATGGATGGCAGTTGGTGGCCACAGTAACTTGGTAGTGGCTGTGTATCTTTAAATTTATTTCTAAACAGTTAACCTTAGATTACATCACTTCTTTATTTATTTTCCACAAGAAATTCAGCATTTTATTTTTTAATCTACTATTTAATTAAAAACTCTGACTAACTTTATTTTATTATTTGTTTATTTGTTATGCATTTAATGAAATTATATGACATAGTAATACTGGAGTTACATATCATTAAAGGTCCCCAAAGAAATTAGAAAGGCCAAAGACAACTTTTTCATTAATATGATAAGCAAAGTGCACATTGAAATTAATTTGAAAAATAAATGAAAATGCTGTCAGGGAAAACCATTGACAAAGCAAAACACCAAATACAAATTAACTTGAATGGCAACTTAACACAAGACTCAAAGAAAATTATGACCGCTTTTAATGCCTATTTTGGTAAATCAGTGAAGTCTTTTACCCAGAGTTTGAACACTAGGCCCACTACTTCTGTGTCTGTGGACGAGACACAAGCAGTCTTGAACTTAACACCCATCACAGAAACAGTCGTACATAGGGTGATAGACCCCCTATGAAACTCAGAAGCTTCGGGCATGCTTGGACTCTGTGTTCCTTAGGAAGTTTAAAGAGTCACTTTCATATCCCATCACCATGATTATTATGTCTTTTGATCAGAAGATATATTATGGGGTCTGGAATTCGGCCATGATAACACCCATTTTTAAAGTGGGTGATACTGCCAACATCAGCAGTTGCAGGCCAGTAAGCATTCTCCTGATTTTGTCTAAGGTCACTGAAGGATGCTCAGCAGAAAAACTAAATGCTCAACTCGACAGCAGCTTCTTTACACTGAACTCCATGCAATTTGGCTTCAGAGCCATCATTCCACTGCAACAGCCAAATATCAAAGCCTAATAGGATAAGGGGGCAGTTGTTGGAACTGTATTTCGATACTGTAAATTGTTCTATACTAATCAGCAAAATGGCAAAATGAAATTTTTCTTCTGACACCTTATGCTGGTTCAAATTGGACCTAATGAGAACCCAGTGTGTAAAGGTCAATCTTGAATTGTCACCCATGCTTAATTATGATGTTGGTGTCCCACAGGGCTCTATTCTTGTACCTCTCCTCTTCAGCCTGTATATCATTGATAAGCTATCAGCATGTGTTGGGGCTGACATACAAATGTATGCCGTTGACACAGTAATTAATGTACAGGCAAAACATGTGTGCCAACCATTTGCCATATTTTATAATCATGTTTTGATTCATGGTTTTAATTGTTTGCAATTATTTTTAATGTACACTGTTCCTGTACAAATAAAATAATAAATAAAGTGATTAAATTAAAAAGAAACAAAGGGAAAAAAATAAAGAAATATAAAAATAAAAGACGTCATGACACGGATTAAAAAAAAAAAAAAAAAAAAAGTATATAATTTAACTGAAATTAGATATCATTCCATAGGATATAATTCACTTACAGTTGATAAATTTAAGTCATAGGATACATTTTACCAACATAGGACATGATGTTGGGTGCCATAAATATTCACATAAACACACCAAGACACATGTGTGGTCATGCACATGCACACACCTATTCACACACAAATTTTTGAGTTTACCCATGTACAAAAAATTATGTTTGTTATGTTAGTTATCACATTTGACAGGCGAGTCATTGGAAATATTGCATGCTGCATACAATTCCATGTAATGTGTTTATTTATTGTTGCCTTTATTTTTTCATCTCTTCAAGTATTTCCCTAAGTAGAAGGGCCAATGGGTTTTTGTTTAGAGAAATACTAAAATTAGATTAAAATGTTGCTTATTGTCTGAATTATATTGTTCACAGGATCCTCCAGTTCTTCCAGTCGGCCAGTTCAGTGAGAAGTTTGTCCACTTCATAACTCAGTGGTGAGTCAGTCACTGCTTAACATGCTTTCTTTCCAGAAGGACAGACACCGAAATTATTGTATTCAACACTTTTAGATTTCAAATGGAATTGTGTGTGTTTTCAATGGCTGTTGACTGCATCGTTCATTTGTTTGGGATTCTAGTTCACAATAGCTTAATATGTGTGGCACAGTCGGCCATCTGAGCCCCACGGAGCCAGACTGAACAATTACAAAGACCACAAGCACATTTAACATAGATTAACCATATTATTGTAGGCAAATCAAAGGTATAATAGTATACAATTAAAGTGCATTTGCTTGTGTGTTAATGCGTTGTGGTTATAATGGGTTTAGCTATGATATTCAGTGCTGCTGCATAAAAAGGAATGATTGATTTATCCGATAAAATAGGACAAAGACAATGTTTACCCTGCATTTACATCTGATTCATTAGCCTCTTGTAACCTTTACAGTTGTACAAACATGTACATACACACCTAAACCACATGCAAGCAGTGTGTGTGTGTTTGTACCATCTGTTGTTTATCCCCCATGCCTGCCTTATTTACTCAAACAGGGCACCTCTCTCTCAGGACAGACTGAGGTACCTGCCCTGGCATTATCTTCTCCCAGGCTATTCTTAGAGGGTCATGGCCCATTCATTGTGATACATAAACCAGTTGCATGACGAACTGCATACAGGCTCCTGCACTAATTTCTCAAAGTCCCTGATATAGGTCGTTTTACAGATGGTGTACAGATACATATTACAGAGGACACTCAGAAAAACACACATAAATACACTGCCAATGTGGTAACTGCTTCATTTTTAGTGTTCTGAAGAAATATTAATTGAAATTGGAAATATTAATTAAATTATTCTATTTGAAATAAATGTTCTGTGTTGTTAGGTTATCGTGTTTATTGTCAATCAAGCCCTCTCTTTCAGGCATGAAAGGATTCAAGCCTCCTCTTGAATATTAATTTCTAAACGAAAATTATGCCGTTGAAATAAAAGTTAGAACAAAAATGTCTCTCACACACTTACAAACACAGTTTGAATAGTGGCTGAGTATTGACTGCTTGTATCCCTCTTTTTTTTTTTTTTTTTCTCAGTATGCGACGGCAACCCAAAGAGAGGCCTGCCCCTAATAACCTCATGGTAAGTTAAACAAGACTTCCATTAAACAGTTCCAAGGACCACAAAGTATAAGTTTTGAATAACTCTACAGGCAGTGATCATATTCATGCATTCCAATAAAAATTCAATTAAACTGAATTTCGCTATCGCTGTAGCTTTTCAAATATACAGTTGTATTTTTCGCAGTGATTGAGGTTTTGTGGGTCAAGGACCCTGAAAGTTGGAATTGCTGTGTGGAAACAACAGTAATGAACTTTTTGCTACCAATGAAAGATGTCAGAGAGGTCAGTGAGAAACCTTGAGGTTGGATTGAGACCTACTTCAGTGATAATTTGTTCAATTCACTGCGTTGGAGCTACCCTGAATGAATCAGGCCTAGCTGTCGTACAAGAGTCAAATAATTCTAGTTTACAAAAATTAAGTGTTATACCCTAATGAAAATTTGAGCAAGGGACAAAAAGGAAATTATTTTTAAGTGTGTCTGCCTTTCTTTGTACATGTAACGATGAACACTTTTTCATTTTAAGAGATATAATTAGTTCTTGAAACCCAAAAGTTTGCTGTCACCAGAATAACCTCCTGTCTCATTTAAAAATTAGAGACATGTAGAGACCAGAGCGATTTTCTTCTATCATAAGTGTAAATCTCCAGGTCAGTTTTTTAATTTATTGTACATTACCTTTACCTTTTGGTGTTCCGTGTTTAACAATGGGAAAACTGTAACAAAGCATCTGTTTAATTTATTCATGCAATATAATCCAAGTCTCATTTATCCAGTCATATGCTCAGTATTTCTCAAACAGACGACCCTTTCCGACAGGGAACTGAACTAAAAGGGAAACTTATTTATGCTCTCTTCAAAGCCAGACTTCATCAGCAAGAACATTTTACCTCACTGAACATGGGAGCTACTGGTCTACTGCTGCCTCAATCAGTTTGTTTATGTTTTATTTGACTGGTGTTTTAAAGGGTTAGTTTGGATTCAAAAACACTTACCTTCGAAAATTTAACGAAACACAAAGTGAGTGATATTCAGATGGTCATTTGGGGTAGAAATATTCCTTTAATGATGATTTTTACTGAGACTTACAGTCTGAGTTTAAGGCAGCTGTGGCTTGTTGATTCACATTCAGATTCCAAAGCCATAGTTCATAGTTTCTTTGCACTGTGACTCTGGAGCAGTCAGTTTTATAGATAAGGAAGAAGACTTCAGGTTCCAGCTCGTTCTGCGAGTGTGTCTGAATGGTATACACGTCAAATCACATGCCTCCCTCCCAACGTGGACTTGATGACTTCCTCTGTTCTTGCATTAGCACCAGGCCACAGCAGTTTGCACAAACTGCCTTTTAAGAGTTGCAACACGCTCTGGTTTCTGTGTTAGGACCAAGGACAGCGACAGGTCCACAGAGAGGCGGGGGGCGGGGGGGTTGTGTTGTGGGGCTGGAGGGCTGGAGGGTGTAAATGCAGAGCTGCTAACAGATTGTATGTTCTCAGTCTCACACCAGAAAGGAGGAGTAAAGGGGAATGTTGTCTAGACACTCACTGGGAATTCTTGCCTCCAGACAGAAGTGGTTCTCTTGAGAATGAGACCATGCACTACTTCTCTTGAGGAAGTTGAGCTTGTTGTCTTTGTATTGTGCTGCTGTTCACCTTTATTTGAACATAACTTCCATTGTTGGCATTGAGTGACACCTTTGACTCCAGTCATTAATACCTGTGTGTATAAGTCTCTAGTGGTGAGGATGTGGTTAACGTTTGATGGAAAAATCACATCCAATCCTCTTCTCTCTTATGCTCTGGCAGATGAGTGCCCACTTAACACATCTTCTTGACTGCATTTGTATTCACACCATGAAGAAGAATGTTGAAGAATACTTGACGAGACCAATTCATGAGCTCTTTCACAGTGTCCTCTTGTGGTTTCTTGTGTCCTCCATGACTTGGTTCACACAGTGCTGATTATGGCCGCTATTTAGATTAATCAAAGAGCTAGAGGCGATGATGGCTGACTCTTGGGTCACCTACCATCACCTGTGTCTCAGCCAAAATGTTGCACTTGAACGCATCACAAAGACCACAGCCAATGGCCAACTAGCAGGCACATTCTGCACCTGGATGAGAGGAGACTCTCCATGCCAGCAGGTGGTGGTAATCTGTATTGGTTAAATAAAATATGGAAACCGGAGGACCGACGAGATGGATTCGAGACGCAGTTAGCACATTAACAACACAACCCAATGTTGAAAGAACAAATTATATTCACCGTGCACGAGCAAACAACACAAACATTGATGAAGTGTTATTGATAAATGACTCAATGGCCAAAAAGTATTGTCACCTAATATAAGACATGTCTTTTGATCTCACACCCTCTCAACTATAATCATTTGTTTGCTTTCCTCACTCTAGTTTCTCTTCTCATGCACTGAGCTGAACTGCTACTACAGCCGACCTACAGCTTGGTGTGTCAGGCCCTTTGATCGGATGTTTTGCCTCCTTAAACTCATATAATTAGGCTAATGCTTGAATCAAGCTGACAGGCTGTATCAAGAGTTGAACTTTGTCGAACAACATTTCTCTGTTAAGGCTGTGTTGATAATATATATCAATTTTCTATTGGCAAATGGCGTCCCTGACAGAGACAGGATACAATGCACTCTTGATTTCTCAGTTAATTCGTGGTGTTACAGCGGTGTCACATATTGGATGGTCTTTACTCTTTAACTATCTTTGAGAGCTACTGGCAGCAACATTCAGAGAGCACACAAACCAACAACAGCCAAGTTTAACTTAGGCTTGTTGTCAAGTTTCTGACAGAATCAACAGTAGTTAGTGACAGCTGATATGATGTACTACTGGTGGTTTGTCATTTTAACCACTGAAAGTGACACTCAGCACTGGCTCCTATGAGAAGCTCCTGCTAAATATTGTCTACACTGCTTTGCTAATAATTATTAGTGTTGGGAGATTAGTTAATCTGTGTGTCTTTCCAACCTCATTTTCTAAACACAGTTACTCAACGTTGTGCCCAATTAATATTTCACTTACACACACTTATTCTTACTGAGTGTAGAGCCCCATTTAGGCTGATGTGGACAAAAAGAACACAGCAGGGTGAAGAGATGACAGGATCAGATTTTGGTCTATATTATTTTAGCAAATATCAAGCCCTTAGAATATGCCTGGGTCAGCCCCAATTCCAATCCTTACACTGAAAACACACAAAGCAGCAGCAAAGTGCGACCTGCAGCAAGCTGCCACGCAATGGCTCTGGAAAGGTGCGGCGGCTGCTCCGAGCTGCGGCCTGCACGGCCAAACTAAAAACTAAGCATAGTTAAATTTTTAGTGGCGAATTGTGGCCAGAGTATTGACCTACACACTGCCTGGCCGCAGAAAAATATAATTTTTGCGGTGGCTGCACTTCACCACTTCACTGTTGCTTGGAAACAAGATGTACAACTGGGTAAATATAATGCATTTTTCATTTTTGTCTGATAGCACCACTTGGATTTGTGTCCTGTCTCGTCCACTAAAACAAAACATACATTTCATCGTAGTTTTCATTATCAAAGATCTATTTTTAGCTCCTCTCATCTTAATCATGGACAAATGGTTGTTGACAGTCGTTGTAGTTTTTGTCAACCAGTTTCACAATCAAAGCTTCATTCCAACACAAAATAATGCAAGGACAAGTGTCAGCATGAATATCAGATATCACTATTTATTAGACATTATTAGACCTCCACTGATTAATATGCAGTGTATCTGTAAATGATCCAGGACCCTGGATCAACCACACACTGCTTCTCCTTCTTTGTGGTTTTTAAATGCTTTGGGGTCATTGTAGCTCACGTGGTGGCATTTTCATCACAGCTCCTGTCAATGTTTCCTTTTTCTCACTCTCCTCCTCCTCTGCCCCACTTCCTTCACATTCAGTCCCTGTGCACACTTTCAAATTTTCAGAGCTCTCCCTCTCTCTGTGTTTTCTGCTCCCACTTTCTCTCCATCCCTCTCGTCTTTCCTTTACCTATATTTTTGTCCTCCTGTAGGCCTTCCATTTCTTCCTCTGCCCACAATGAAGTGAGATATAAGGTCATGGATGCCTGCCTTTGTGGCACCAGCCCGCTGATTGTCTTTCTCTCTCCTTCTGATTCCCTCTTTCCTCTCCACCTCTCACTCTACCTCCCCGTTTCCCCGGCCTCCCGAGTACATTAAAACTCTTTACCTATTCTATCTGTATGTTAATGCACCTCGCCACAGCTCCCCTTCTCTCCTCTCTCCCTTTGCTTTACAGAACATGCCACCATTTGCTCTCAGTTTTTTATCTCTGCAACTCATTTCTCCTGGAAGGTAATGTGGGAAATCGCACAGTGGTGTAGACACTGAGCAAATAATGTTGTTTTATGACCATACGAACTCACCTAGTAGCTCTAGTTTGCTCATCAGGTTTCAGCATGTGGTTTCTCTAATCACTGGTATAGCTTTTATTGACGTCATTATTTTCACTGGGATTTTATCCTATTAGACGTTCTTTAAAGGGCTGCTGTTAGATTGCGTGCTTGTCGCTGATGGGTTCTGTCCCTGAAGCTTTACACTGTGCTATAGCTACTTTGGCTGGATGCTTTGTTCATCCCATCAATATTTTATCCTGTTCAGTCAAACTTTTTTATTGCTTTACCTGGCTGAAAAGAAAACCTTTTTCATGGGTTACAGTACAACAATACAAAGAAAAAAAGGTAACAGAAGAGCAAAGTTCATGGCAACAGAATGACTGTTAGGGGTGTAACAATACATTGATCTGGATTTATATAAAGATTCAGTGATCAACGACCCGATATTATTGACAGAGTGAAAACATTGATACATATTGTTTTAAAGATACACCTTTATGTCAAAATTCCCAAGGTACCTCTTTGTCACCATTTCCATCCAAGCCAGGCCACCAGGAAGTGCGAGGGCTTTAAAACCAATTTTTGTAGTAGCTGAACAGTGTAATTACATCCATCTCATGATGCTATGTGGCCCAAGAAGACTTTTTCCCATAGACTTAAATGGCAAAATAGGTGTCTGTGAATTAATGGATACATTTGTTTAGCATCACAGCCACCGCAAAACGACACGTTTCTCTATCAGAATTTGATCCAAGTGGTCGGGTTAACATTTCAAAAGTCTAGGAGAGCCACACGATTGCATCATTTTATCCTCATTCACCTGCATCTGGGCTGGTAGCTGGAGAGGTGCCAGTTCACCTCCTGGGCACTGCCGAGGTGCCCTTTAGCAAGGCACCAAACCCCCCAACCGCTCAGAGCGCCTGTCACGGGCAGCTCCACTCTGACATCTCTCCACTTAGTGCATGTATAGGTCCTGTTTGTGCATGTGTGTGTTTTGGCCTGTGTGTAATTGACAACAGAGTGAAAAAATTTAATTTCCCCTCGGGAATTAATAAAGTATATAAAATTATTAAAAATTTTAAAAAAAATCTGTGCCTGCTCTATGGGCTACACAGTGCAGAAGCAGTGCTTATCATTCAGATAGTTTCAGGTGCCTCTGGTCAACTTTCATAGGAATGAACCAGGCCCTGCCTCAAATGCTGTATTCAGTTCTCTTTATACATCCATGGTCCAGGCTCATCTCCTACCTGAACATCCAAGTAGTGCTAGCACCAGGCAGCCAAGGAAAAGGCAATGAGTACATTTGAAACGTTTGATTTACACCCCTAATGACTATATGGTACAATACGGCAGGAGGTTTTAAAACACTAATGCAAAATCACATACGTTTGCACTTTGCTACCATTAAGAATGACCCAGTTTTCTCTGACATAAATTCTGTAATTTTCTACACAGCTGTTCAAAAGCTTGGAATCAATTATACTGATGATTTAATTTCCTTTAATAATGTTTTTAACAGAGACAAAAACAGTATAATTCAGACACCAAATGTAATATTAACGTTTGAAATTTTCTTTGGCCCCCACACAAGAAGTATTAAATGACTCAAACTTACATTTAGTCAACATCCCCACAGTGTTGCATGACAGGTGAGAATTAGGGGTGGAAATCTCTAGGCACCTCACGTTTTGATTTGATTCAATTCCGATTCCGAGGGCAACGATTTACACTAGATATTGAAAAACATTTTTGTAATGAAGCTGGGAAGGCATATCCAGTGCATACAAACTGTAGGCCTATTACTTACTGTGGTTGAGATGACGAACTGTTACACTTCACCAGTCTCTTCCCGTCCATCCTCCTCATCCACAAATCTCATCGCCGGACCTCCTCGACATTTCTCCTCCAATATTTACAAAACTATAACTGACTATAACTATCTATGACCTATAAAAACACGAACTGTTGCAAAAAAGACGAGCGATGGCAATACTACAAACTATGGTGCAAACACGACGAAAACACGGCAAAAACACTCAAAAACACGGCATAAAAAAAACTCAAAAGCTCTCAAAAAAACACAAATACTATTATTTACAACACTAAATATTATTTACAAAGAAAACACCACCCACACTCCACTAAAACACCACTAAATCACTCTAACTCGCACTCTCCTCGTCAGCTGTCACTCTCCTCCTGCTGTGCCCACTTCCCTCTCTCCTCCACAGGTAATGGCGTCACTACCGTAATGTACCGTATATCACTGAAAAACTCCCCTTCTCAGCTTTCAGAATCCACTGGAAATACGTCGATGGCGTGAATGGTCGAGGAGTTACAGTAATTTGAAAAATAAATCTAAAAATAAAATTAAAATTGATTTTGAGTTTTCCAAATCGATGCTCGCATCGTTCAAGACAGATTCCCGACGCATCTAAAAATCGATTTCTTTTCCCCCACCCCTAGTGAGAATACTGTTTCCATCATTCTTTCCCCTGAAATCCCTTTGAATTTGAATTTGTTTTCAAGTCTAGGTAATCTTAAGTGACCCTCAGTCGTTATTTAACCACACAACAGTATGATAGATTGACGAGGTTTTAACTGTGATTTGTCAGTCCATATGCTCCGCTGATATTCCCTGATCCAGCTCCAACAGTGTTAACCCTCAACTAACTTTCTGTTTCTATTGTGAAGTTGGAAGAATAGCTTTGTCAAAGCAACACATAATTCCAGCTTTTTATAGACATTATTGTGCTCTTGACAGGAATGTGTTTCTGTTTAAATCTGCATCTATTCACATCTATTCTTATTTACATGTCACTCAGGGGTATCTTTGTCTCTCTCTGCCCTTTCAGTTACCACTTTACAGCTTTTGTTCTCTATGTACAAAACATCATTCATACAAAATATCATCTATTTGTTAATACGCCTTTCGACAACCTAAAAGCATAAAAGACCACTCAAAAATATAGACTCATTCTCTCAGACATCTGACTGTACCCAGTCAAGCTTTTGTGGTGTGCAAGGCCAAACTTTTGGACTCAGCTACATGTCTCGGGGGTGAAAGTAGGATGGTCTGAACATGTTTTATGAGGCAATAAAAAACTTTTGAGGTGGGGCGTTGGTAGCGTAGTGGATAGTGCCGGCGCTCCATGTGTAGAGGTGATGCCTCACTGCAGCGGTCGCAGGTTCGACTCCGGCTTGCAACCCTTTGCTGCATGTCAACCCCCACTCTCTCTCTCACTCCATTTCACTCTGTCCTGTCCATTAAAGGCAAAAAGCCCAAAAAATATAATCTTAAGAAAACTTTTGAGGTGCTCAATAAAACACTTGATACTTCATGCTTGTTGATAAAATCCAAAATCAGTTAAGCACTTTTGATTGTTGCTCTTAAATACCACAAAAACAACCATGTTGGTCCTCTGACGTACACAAACTCAAACCAGTTTCAGACATGGGTGTAGTTTTAAGTATAACCATATAATAAAGGTGTCCTCATCTTGTAGACACACAAAAGCTTTAAACACATTGTTCTATGTCCTTGAGGCTTGACAAACGCATTGAAAGCATTTCCTTTCTTGTAAAACATTTGCTTGTTTTGTTTGTATTTTTTAAATTGTGCTTTGTTTACAGCATTGTTTAGGAGCTTGTCTTTTTCTTCGCTGCCTTTGTTGGCACATTACTACGTTTCTTTGCATGCCAAACAGCAGAATGCACGCGGGTTGTCGCTTGTATAAATATTGCTGTATTGCTGCAGTGATCAGAGACTTCACAGGGTACTTTAAGTTTTAAACTGAAACAAAACAACATGAAACAAACAAAAATCCGTCTTTGTTTCTCGTCCTTTTCACCATGTTTTTCTACACTGACGGTATTCTCCTTAAATATCCTACAGTTAAATTACTTTGATTGATTTGCGCATATTTAATCATTACTGTCTTATTTAAGAATCAACTTAAACCTCAGTTAGTATATGTAACTGAGGTTTATCTGCCTTGTATCAGCAAGAGATCTTTCTTTCTCTCATTTCTTCCCTTTATTTGTAAAGAATCACATGATGAGCCATCAGACAGGAAAGTGAGTGTGTTTTTCTCCCCTCATACTAATGCATCTTTTATTGGGACACTCTATCCTGTCATCATAAGCTAATGACGTTGGTCAGTTGAGGAGACTTTCCATTGGCCTGCTCCCAGGACGTTAGCTGCAGGTATTTGGTGATGACCCATCCTGTCTGAGGTTTCTGGCTTTTGATTCTAAAGACGCTGTCTGCCTCCTCCCCCGTCTCCTCCAGCACAAGGCCTGATCTGTGTGCAGCAACTGTTGACTCATTTATTTTGCTTTAAGGCAAGACAGACAGAAAATGTAGAGTGTTCTGTGTTCTTGTCTTTCCGTGTCTCTGTGAGAGAAGAAGAAAACAAAAGTGATGATCCTACACCCTCGCATTCTGTGATTGTGATTTGATGGACATTTCATTTCTCCCTCCCCCTCCTCTCCCTCATCGTCCCCCGGTCCCCAGCCAGCAGCCTTCACACAGCCTTTTAGCACCCTTGTCAATGCAGCCCTCCTATTCTGCTTTTCTATTCATAGGCACACATACACACGCGCACACATTTTGTAGCCCCCTTTCAACCCCGGAGACACCAGATGAGCCCCACGGTTTGTCACAAAGGAACCCCTCCTGTGTCAGACTGTCCCTAAATCTAGTGTCGCCTCATACAAACACTAACACACACACAGATAGGAGCCGAGTAGCATCAAGTTTTGACCACTTATAGCACCACTTAAGTGTGGATGTTTCTAACAAACAAACCCTGACTCATTAATGTTAATCTTTATCTGTCCATCAAACATGTCAACAGCTCCCTCATTTAATAATTCATCTTCGTTCATTCACCATGTCAGACAATATGGACGTGTCAACTTACCACGAGGATGACATGGTCTCTTACAAACTATGTTGTTGTTTTATAAAGCAGAGAAATCCTATTTTCTGACTTAATGACACCTCAATGTTCGGGCAGACATGTATGAGATGAGGCCACAAGGAGACACACAGGCCTTTGTGTTTACTGGACAGTTACAGAATATGGCCGACACTCTCAGAGTATTCATTTTGGATCGAGAATGTCCGCTCGATGCAGGATATTTAGCTTTTTTTTTTTTTTTTTTACACACATATATATATATAAAGGCAAACCCAAAGGGATTGAGATGGAAATTATTTTATTAGGAATGATTTACCAAACCCAAATATGTGTGTTTTACCCAATGGTACCATTGATGAGACATTATAAATCCAACTGTTAGCTTATTATTAGGGAGTACTTATGAGTCATAAAGTGACAAAGCAGGAATCTGTGTAAGTTATTAATAACCAAACTTAAAGTCCATCTTCTCAGCAGTCGCAGCGCTCAGTCCTAGTCAGGTGGAGTGGGCGCATATAAATAGGCAAATATCTAAATGCAAGACAAACTCATAGCTCACATTTAACATTTCAGTTTTTTTCCACGTTCTTATGTAACAATTTGTTTCATTAATTTGTTTATTTATTTAAAGTTTTAAGTTTTATTTAAATAAGTGTGTTAGAGTGTCATGGTGGCGCATTGGTTAGTTTTGTCGCCTCATAGCAAGACCGTTCCTGAGTCGAACCCCAGGGTGGAGGAGCACTTCTGTGCAGAGTTTGCATGTTCTCCCCATGTCAGCGTGTGTTTTCTCCAGGTACTCTGGCTTCCTCTCACAGTCCAAAGACATGCAGGTTAATTGGTGACTCTAAATTGGCCATAGGTGTGAATGTGAGTGTGAATGGTTGTCTGTCTCTATGTGTCAGCCCTGTGATAGTCCGGTGACCTGTCCAGGGTGAACCCTGCCTCTCACCCAGTGTCAGCTGGGATAGGCTCCAGCCCCCCCACAACCCTCAACAGGATAAGCGGTTACAGAAATGAATGAATGCATTATATTATTAAACCATTATTAATGAAATTGTTAAAGGCATACCATGCAGGATTGTTGGTGACTGTTTGTGAACACGCTCGCTGGTGAAAGTTGAAGTAAAATCCAACCCTAGATTCTCTCTTATTTGGCATTTTGCCTGGCTACATTTGCTTTACATTTACATTTGCTGACCGCACCTGAGCGCTCTGGGGTACACACCCATAAATGTCCAGTACAGAAAAATAAGAACATACAGGCAGAGGGCAGAAAAAGTAGGTCATTAGGGATGAATGATTGAGAGAAATTACTTCTGTATGAATCTATATATTGTTTAACAGTGATAGGCTAATTAGGCCTAAATCAATTAATTTTCTTTTTATTTTAAAGTCTAGCCCAAACAGTGTCTGCTTAAAAAAAATCTGACACTTGGACAGTTGCAGTAGACGAAGCGGATCGAGACACTAATGTCAATATATACTATATATGTGTCCTAGCATTGTTTTATTTGGTTGATGGTTGGTTCACGCATGAGTTATCGTGTGAGTCAAACTTTGGCAGCAGTTCTTCAGTGTCTGAGGAATAGGTGTCTTAATGTTTACAGCGCTCATGTGCAAAAAGGATTTTCACATGTGTGCTTGTGTATCATTCTGCCTCTTTGGGGTTCCTCTGGTCCCTTTTCAAACTTGTGTCAAATCACTGACGTCTCCCCCTCCCTAAACTTTACTGTCAGCACCTTGGCTGCCAAATGTTTTCACATTTTACCCTCGGGTCTTCACTGACATGAGCCCCATTCACACATACTGCAGCGTGGTAGTGCTACACAACTGTTCAGTCACGTCATTTTAAATGATAACTGGAGTCAAAGTTACACTTTAATCTATGTTTAGATCTTGTACAAATGAAAATTAATTTTACCACTTACATGAAATGGCCAACATCCTTGATTTGACCGAAAGAAGGTTTCCGTTTTACTCAGGTGTAAAACATAAATTGAACAGTTGAAAACTGTAGCTAAAACAACCTTGTCTCATTGTCTTGAAAAGTTAAAAGGTCATTGAAAAGATTATTAGACAGGAATAGTTTGGTTTCTTATGAAGTTGCTTTACTTCTAGAGTGTGAGTAAGTTTAAGACAGTTATTAATTGCTCATCTCTTTCCCCACTTCTTCCATTTTTCACCTAGTTTACAATAACAGATTCCACATAGATTACAGTCCTGTTCACTGCCAGCTATGGTTGGGTACCAAACTCTTTACCTTTGAGGGCACTGACTGAAATATATTGAAACTACTGAGCACAGATTCACATTAAATCCATCGGTGCCAAATTTTGGTACCTAAGAGAGCATTTGGGTTTAGACAAGCAGTGGACGTACTGCAAAGCGCCCCAAACCACAGAAGCCAGCAACAGAGCTCTGCAGAGCTGCCAGGTTCAACGTCAGACAGGAGGTGGTAGTGCCAGCAGCCAGGAAGCCGGCCACAGAGCTCCTTCGGCCGCTAAGTCGGCCTCCTAGTGAGCCAAAACTACCACTGCAGTGCCAATCTGTCGTACACTAACTGGCAAATACACACACATAAGCAGACAGATAAACAGACACAGAAGATTAGCTCTTTTAAACAATTATTGATTAGAAAAGAGCAGAGGAACAGAATTGAGTTTTAGTCTACTACATCATGCTTGCACCTTGTTCAAAAATTGCATTTTTGTTATCACAGTAAAGTACAGAATAAGGCCCAGGTCACACAGAAATTGTTTTGCAGGTTGCAAAATGCAAAGCCATCTATTCTACCATTTATTCATTTATTTTAGATATGTGTCTGTAATTAGTAGCTAGTTCCTAAAATGTTCAGGCAGAGGGTACTGGCTGTCGCTCTGGTTGAGGGTGAGAGGCTGTCAGCAAATAGTTTGTTGGGTGCCGAGAAATGAT
Organism: Epinephelus cyanopodus; assembly: GCA_026686955.1. Classification (NCBI taxonomy): domain Eukaryota; kingdom Metazoa; phylum Chordata; class Actinopteri; order Perciformes; family Serranidae; genus Epinephelus; species Epinephelus cyanopodus. Next base: position 37,882,481 of record CM048914.1, read on the forward strand.
GGTGATCTGTGTTGGTACATGAGACCCTAAAACCCTGTGGGTCACAGGGAGTATCACCAGTTGGTCCAATGCAAAAAATGCAAAAACCTTCATTCTCATTAAAACAATTACAAAAAGGCGCCTCCAGCTGCTTAAACGCTTCCCGTGTGATCAGGGCCTAAAGGTATCGATTGGTACTTGTGCAAAATTCCAGATACCGGAACCCGTATCGGTATCTGTTCATATGTGAACGGTACCTAACTCTGTTGCCAACTACGTCTGTTGGTCCACCCTGCTACATCTCTTATCTAAAATACACATAATATCTGCACATGTGCATCTACGCATGTTCACCCTGTTCTGCCCACAATCCTACCTGGCTTTATGCCCACCCAGTAGGATGTCTTAGTCCAGCAATAAGCATCAGTATGAATCATGGCTGCTGTTGCAGTTTTTACTCTTTTGTACAATTGGTTGGGGACTAAACTAAGGCATGAGAACAATGGTGCTCTTCCTCTCCTTGGTTCTCATTTTATTGTCTTTTTCTTTTTCCTACTTTTTTTTCCATTTCAGTGGCTAACAGTTAGTGTTGTGTCTCATTGGTAGGTGGCTGTCTGGAAAAAGCGCTGCCTCACTATGCAAACAGTTTTGAAAGCAGCAGATAGATTTCAAAGTAGCATTAGATGCTTGGATCATTAAGCTTAGAGCATTGTAACTCTCCTAAGAGAAGTTTCCCTACATTTCCTGTGCACTAAGATTGACCAAAATGCATGCGTGCACACACACACACACACCACACACACACACACACACACACACACACACACAATGCCAGCCAGTTTCCAGAGGGAGCTTGTGATTAGCATGCAAATCTGTAAAGACCTAGTTATTCTATCTACCTCTTCACCCTTCTCTCTGTCCCACACACACACACACACACACACACACACACACACACACACACACACACAGGCGTGCGCGCTGACAAACACACCGCATTTCTTCCAACACTATTCTAATGAGGTGATGACCAGTCTCTTGTTATAATTGCCTCAAACTCCTTTTAATTTCTTCTGAGCGTATTAATCATACATAGAGTTATTTAAAATCGCATAAATTAATCTTAGATGAAACAGACCCTTCAAAGGCTTCAAACAATTAAAGAGTTAGGTAGAATTTCCCCTGGGTTTAGGCCATTTCTATTTGAGCAGAGCAGTCGCAGGTGATTATCCTATTCTGATGTGGCCAGACGGTGATTAATGTAACTTTTAAATGAGTCCGTTCCCCATCTCACCTCTGTCCACGCACCGCTACAGCAGAAGGTCAAAACACCTTCAATGACCTAACTAAGGAGTAGTTACTCACTCTGTATTTATAACTCTCCCTTTGCAGGTTTCATACTTATTTAAGTTGCAGCTAATTTAATTATTAGGGTATTCTGTGCATGTGTGTGCATGTGAGAATATATTTCTCACATAGTTAATACCCTGGTGTGTGTGTGTGTGCACCTGTTTGTGTCTGCATCAAAGCAAGACTCTTGAGGCACCTTATGTCTAATATAAACAAGAGTCTGTAGATGACAGTCTTCGAGCATTATTATTCCCTTCCTGGGGGTCTTAAATGTTGGGTGGCGGGGTCACAAGGTAAACCCGAGGGATCGCAAGAAGATTAGTACAAGATTCTTGACTATCAAGGGCCACATGCCAAAGGTACGATGGGACTGGTTCCTATTCCATCTTAGATGTATACTCAAAAACAGACATGTTGGCCGCTCTCGTTGCCACCTGTAAAGTCCAGCGCTCTGCTGTTCCAGAGTGTCTGCAGTGAGTCCAGTCTCTTTCAAACGTGCTTGTTATTTGTGACGTGTCGCAGCTTTTGCCACTCTGGACAATTACAGCAGTGTATGGTACATAACGTCTGATGTTTCCCCTTAGAGTTTTATCTGTTGCTCCAACAGGCGTAAACCAGGAGGAGATCATGCATCTGGTCATATGTAGGTACATATGTGTATCTGTCTGCCCAGAGTTGATCTTGCAAACTATTGGACCAATCAGCCTGATATTTTGTGTGCATATGTATGACGGTATGCTCAAGAATCTCACGTGGTTGTTATGATTCATAATGCTGAAAAACCTTTTTCATTAGACGGTTTCATACTGTCACTGACTCTTCACTCCTCTTAACCTGTCGGTAGGGGCGGTAAGTTTTCCAGAAGTCGGTTCGGCTACAAACAAGAAGCATTACCGTCTGTTGCAGGCCACATTCTGGCCTTTGTTGTGATTACAAAACTGGCATGCATAGAAAAGTTTGGTCTGATTCTGAACCAGATTTGCAGATTAATTCCATACCTGAGATTTTATGGTCCACTAAAGTTAGTCATGTTAAGAAATGACTAAGTCAATTGTTTCTGTTAGCTTCACTGCCATTTTAACTGTAAGAGTGCAGCGAGGGATCAAAACAATGTCAAACTCCATTTAGTGGCTGTTCTGGAGCTCTTAATCGTATCGCATGATTGAGAGCAGATTGAATTGCGTATTCTGAGATTTCCACATTTCTGAGGACCTTAAATTCGCCCCTTTTCAAAATTCATACGTTATTCCTGTTGTCTAGAACAGTTCAATATTAGTGAACATGAACAACTCTCTTTCAAATCCACAAACCAGAGTGCTAAAACTCACATTTGTGATGTCATAACGTGTACAGTGTGGAGCTGCTTCATAGACAGTGAATGATTAAAGATGTAATATATGAGATTGAGAGCACCCAGAGGAATGTTCTGAGTATGTAGGTACATTAAAGCTGAGTACAATACAATAGAATAAAGCTCATTTGGGTATTAAAAAGAAAACATTCTGTGAGTCCTCCATTCATCATGACTGCACAAGTTTGAGACTTACGTCCCTTGTTTCTGGCTTTGAAAACGAGTAGCTCCTTTTTACATACATTGATTGAACTTTCCTTGGCCATGGAAATAACATATTGGAATTCCTAATTTACGTGGTGTTCCCATTTAAGGACCTTTTTAAATGTTTTATGCATGTTGGCTTAAAAGGTCAGATTGATTCTTGACCTTGGAAACAGTAGTTAACGAACCACACAGGGTCCATTTAGTGGCTTAAGTGGCTTTCCTTTGACTAGAACTTTGACTCTCTTTATTTCTTCATTTTGAAAACAAATTTACATACTTACCTTAAGTCAGGCAGCGGTGCTCATTTGGAAGATTCATTTATAAAGATGAATATCAGGAAGCAGGAGCATAGTGTGCGTCTGTCCTGAGTTAATGTTGTGTTTCTACAGTGTCTTTGCATGTGTGCATGTACGGTGTGTGTCTTATCGTGGTATGACGAGCCACGCTCCTTCATCCAGGTCAGATTCCAGCAGATGTCTGTGGCCTGTCAGGGTTAATTTGTGGAGCAGAGGTGGAGAGCTGGATTTTAAAAAACATCACTCTGGACTTCCTTCTTTATTTCTGTATCGCTCCCTCTCTACCGAGGCACAGAGGAATGATTGATGAGATGGGTATTCAGCACATAGGGGCACCCAGGAGCGTCCACTCCACCCGTCTCATACTGACACACACACACACACGCTCACACTGATATGAGAGTAATTAACCTCAGACTGTGTTAACCCCAGCTGCCCATTAGAAGGACAACAGGATTGATGGGGCTCCCCCCAGTCCTTCACAATCTCTACAGTTTGTGCAGGATTAGATCGCGCTGGAATGTCTTAACATGTTCCTTTAAAATATAAAACTACAGCACATGTGGTGACTGAATCATCACAGTAGAAAGTATCAGTAACAGCTCTCTTCCTAGTTCACGATGACCAATTCTACATGTTACAGTACAATAAAGAAAGAGTAGAAGTCTAACAAATAGATTTCAGTAGATTTCATAAAGAAATCTTGATACAACTTACAAATATATTCACCCTTTGTGTGACTTTATATTTATGTACTGTGCATATTCTTCAGTTTAACATATTTTCCAGTGTAACCGCAAATAGACAAGAATGATCCCAGGAGGAAGAAAGTGGACCGTCACTACCAGTCTGTCCTACTTTGTTGCTAATCTTACATTGTCTGCACCAGTTTGGTTGTTGCTGGGGGGTATTTTAACGTTGAAGAAACAGCCGACAACAACACTGCTCACTTTGGAATCACTTTCGGCGTCAAATCTGAGGCAAACTATGTCACTGTTGTAGTGAGATATGGTTTTCATAGACAAGATTTTTTTACTTGTGACTGACAGCCCTGTAAATACTTGTAAAAGAAGTCTGAATGTTTAAGCTGGCAGAAAAATATTTCAGTGTCTCATGAGAATGTTTTTCTGCATCTTATCCATGAGTTCACTGGTTACTCGGACTTCCCTGTAAGGCTTTGTTTTTTGTTAAACATAATATTATGATCGTAGCTCAACTGGTACAGGATTTTTGACGCCAATACCAAAGCCAATATTTGATAGATATTTCAGACAGTATTCAGTTATTTAGGTAAACACAAAAGACCAAGACACAAGGGACATTTTACAGTGGAAAATAATCTCGTCTATAGGCGTCTAGGCGACAGTGCTAACCACCACACCACCGTGCCGCCCTAGTAATAAATTTAAGTGGGTTTATTTTAATATTACTGCAGTTGTATTTTGCATGGTGTGGCTCAAACTGTAGTCTTGACTGAGACTGTGCTGTGATATAAAATTGAACTTTGCTGTAGAAGTGACAAACTAGACTGTCTGCATCTTCCAGCCTTCTGCAGCTCAATCTTTTTCTTTTTGCCTTCTATTTGTAGTATGCACAGTGTTATACTCCCTCTCTGTTTTTGTATCAATACCACCAAACTTGGCTTTGAAGCCAAACAATGGAATTACAACTTCTGAGCCCTTCATGTGATGCCATTGGGCCCAAAAAGACTTTATCCCGCAGGTGAATGTGACTCATAGTGTAAAAGTGCTTTACAATTGCAGTCCATTTACCATTTACAACCCCTGAGAAATGACTCGTTTCTCTATCTGGATTTGATCCATGTGGTGCGATAACAAAGTGCAGAGTTTAGAGGAGGCACACACTCATGGTTACCCCTGTTCAACCTAAGAGAGTGCTAAACCGAAAAGTCTGTAGTACGCTTGTTCTATGGGCTCCAAGATGCTGAAGACCTGAGTGATTTCATGCCATAGAAATCAAGCTTTTTGGGCTCCATGCACTGCACCTCCAACACTCAATCCAGCGTTACGCCAACACAGCTGAGGAGGCGGATGTCTGGTCTGAATAAACTCTATTGGAATTAGCACTGGACAAAACAGAGCAGGGTTTTATGCTAATGTTCAATGTGAGCGCTATGGTTCATTGATCTTTACAGTGTGAGCATAAAAGCTGCAGATTGTGGCCGTGTAGAAAGTCTGATTAAAACGAGTAGTGTGAGTTAACACAACGTAGAAGATTAATAAATAAAATGCACAGTGTCCGTCCATCTTAAATTAGAGCTGAACTCCTGTTAACAGTGACAGTCTCTTGTTGTTAAGGACGGATATCGCTGAAATCAGTGTTGACAAGTTCATTTAAACTGGCTGGCCGCAGCGTTGTTTATCTAATTGGACATCTAGACACCACAAATAAAAATCATGGTCAGCCTCGGTTAAAGTGTCTCATTTACAACCTCCTCCCCTCTCACCTCTAACCCCTCTGTGACCTCTGTGACCTCTGGCTCTGGTCTGGAAAGTTCCCCAGATGAGGCCGGTGATTGGGACTGTTGTCACTGAGATATCACATGTGACATCTCTGTTTCAGTCCTGCTGCAGTAACAAGTGAACACTGCCAGCATTTAACAAACTTGATAAGCTACCTATCAACCAAGACTGGTCAGTTTGTGGTTTTTTAAGAGCTCATTTATCAGCACTTTTGATACAGTCAATATCAAGACTGTATGAAAAAAATATCAATATCATATTCAAAAGCCTTCCTTAAATAGTCGACAGTGATGCTTTGTGTTACTGCCTGTTTTATTACAGAGCTCATTTTACAACCTGTTATGAGTCGTGTCGATCATTAAACTCCAAAGATATTTCTTTAAAATGCCCTGACAAGCCATTACTTAAACGTTTAGCATTTAAATCCAAATCTGTTGCACATGAATATTTAAGAGGGTTTAATGGAGTTCCTGTTCAGTTTATTTGTTTTTTATTATTATTTCTTCAATCATGATTGAGAATAATTATACAAAGTAGAACAAAACTAAACACTTCTCGTCAAGGTGTAATAATGTTTGTGGCTCCCATCTGTTTGATAATAAAAATTATATTGCAGCATAGGTATAAACTTTTTTTTAATAGCTGTTAGAATATATATATTTATATATTTTTTCAGCTTTTATGTGAAAGCTCATTACTTGTTATTTTACGGCCACTTCAGTCCATTTTTGCTGTGGATAATTAATCTGAAGGTCATGTGTATGGAGGAAGATTAGTGGCAGCAGATGTTTTTAGTTATGCAAAAATGTTTATTGAAATATGAAATTTAATTGCAAAATGGAAACTGAAAAGATTTTTAAATAAATAAAAAAACCTTTCAGAAAACACCTTTTAGTACAGTTTGTGATTGAATCCAAGACTTTTGACTCAAGGTGACAATGGATAAAGTTTGTCTTTTCAGTCTAATTTCCAATTTGGTTCCTCAATAAAGTAAAAGGTCCAGTTTGGAGGATTTCAGTGCATATATTGGCAGAAATTGTAAATAATATTCATAACTATGGTTTCATTGGTTTATAATCACCTGAAAATAAGAATTATGTTTTTGCTACCTAGGAATGAGGCGTTTATATTGATGTATGGAGGGTCCTCTTCCATGGAGTTCGCCATGTTGTGTCTACAGTAACCCAGAATGGACAAACCAAACACAGGCTTTAGATAGGGCCATTGTTGTAGCGTAAACAGGACTTAAAATAAGACAGGCTTGGAAACAGAGTTGGACATTTGAGGGTCATCTAACTCGAGAAAAAAGCTGAAGACTTTGTACATCATGACAATTTATAGTGTGGAACAGACTAACATTGTTTAACATGAGCACTGTACGTACTGTAGGAACTTTCCAAGTGGCATTTCCTGCCATTCAGACACCCGGCTTACAGAACAATTGAGTCTCCCAATTTAGCCAGAAATCAACCAAACCGTGACTGAAGTCTCGTAGGTCCTTTTGGCTTAAGTCACGATAGAATAACAACAACAGTTTAAACAAGGTCACCATCTAGACTGTACCATTCACGTTTTCAGCATTCGTTGCAGTAATTGTCCTGCATGCTTGACACACGAAAGAAGTTTCACTTGGTTGCAGTCTGCAACTTCACCACTAGATGCCACTACATCCTACACACCCGACCTTTAAGGCCACATTTTAACGGATATTTAAGGCTTAATATCATAACAATGTGGGTAGTGTGTGAATGAACAATGGTAAACATCCCTCCGTTTTACCAGCACCCAGATCTCCCTACTCAAATCATGTCGTCCCCGCTTGAACACGTCATTATATTCAATGTAAAAATGTGTAATATAAGTCTGACTTTTGACTTTGTGTATTCACTAAATAATCTTTTAATTCAGCCCATTGTATTGCAAATCCAAGTTGTTGTGTGTGGGTTTTTTTTTAAACAAGCCTTTAAATGCACTAATTTAGTTCAAAAAATGTGTTTTTTTTTCTTCTATATAAAGCAAAATTAACCCAGACTTACACTGTTAACTGTTTTCTCAGTAAAAATGATTTAACGCTCCTGTCTTTATTTTTCAGGATCATGCCTTCATCATACAGTTTAATGATGGTAATGCAGAGGTGGTGTCGATGTGGGTCTGTCGCTGTCTGGAGGAGAGACGAGCTCAGCAGGCTCAGGGACTTGTCTGACGCCCTCCTGCTGTCCGTCCAGGATGGACCAGGATGTTTGATCCCAAACCTTGAACATTTATCAAAGGCTTCAGGGTCAAGTACGTCCACATGCACTGTACAAGTGACTCGATGTACACGGACAAAAATCACTAGATGTTACAAACTTTATGTGAGTAATTCTTTATTTAACATCACTCGTGCATCATGACAATGAGGAGCTCACATCTTCTGAACTTTGCTTCTTAATCTCTGCATCCAAAAAGTGCACAGACGTCTGCGCTTTCTTTCTAACGTGGGTCTCCATCCGCAGCTTCGGCCCCGCGTTTTTTGAGAGTATACAGAAATGCAGTGAGCACATCACGGCCTGATGAATGGAGATAAAATGGTCCCGATTTAAAGGATCAGTGACAAGAAACAACTTCAAACCATCAGACTGCAATACGCTGTCAGAGCAAGGCTCTGTTTCTGGGATTTTATCTCAAATAACCGTCTTGTGCTTTACTGTTGACAGCCCTCTATTGAATGTTTAAGGTTTTTGCCTGTGAGTAACAGCCCATGTGTGTGCCTGTTTTTCCAGTGGTGTAATTTATTACCTCAGAAAACTTATATTGTCACTGTATTAGCAAAACTTTCCCCAACAGATTACCTGTTTAAATTCTGGACTAAAACATTTGTATCCAGTTATATCCTAATCTTGTGAGGTCAGGGTATTAAAAGAATACTTCACCTGCTAAATTATAATTTGTATATAAATTACTCATTGCGTGTTACGTTGAATTTGTAAAGAAAACGTTTTTCTGCTATGCTAAGTCAAACGTTCTTCATGTAAATGGGGACCATGTTTGACAGCAGCAACACTATATCAAAACAACTGTTTACAAACTCTAAAGCGGGATTTATACTTGTGTCTGCTTTATGCAGAGCCTACACACATGGCCTACGCCGTTGTGAGCATTGTATCTGTGTCATTCTGCCGTTACACCTCCAAAACACTAGTCAGCGGCAGAGGTTTCTGTTAAGTGCTGTGAAGCTGAGTTGATTTAGTTGAAACACACATTAAACATGGCTAAATGGAGACGATTTCAAACCCAAGTACACAAATCAGCTTCACTATAACTCACAGCATTCACAGACAAAGCACTCATCTTTTGCGCAACAAATTTTCCCACAAATACAACATGCTAATGTTTTTAGCACAAGCCTATGGCATTTTACATACAATTAGCCTCGTGGCTAGGGGACTTTTCCTCTACTCATATGAAGCCAGGGACAGCAACAACTTTTAACAAAGGTAACTTTACAAAATTCGGCTCCATTACAACTCACAACATTCACTGACAAAAAGGACTGTCTTATACTGAACACGTTTTCCAAACAAATTTAACATGCTAACGTTATTAGCACAAACTTATGGCATTTTAAATTGTATAAATTAGCCTAGCGACGAGCAGAGAGTTCCTCTACTCCTATGAAGCCAGGATAAATAACACACAAGACTTATAATGCCTTTTTAGTGGAGGCTTTACTGTCTTCAGAATTTATTGTTTCTTATCTGATAAAGTAAGGCAAATAAAAGCTTCATTTCCACTGAGGGAAATGGTTTCAGATTACAAAAATAAATAGGAGGTCTGCATCGCTGTGACATGTTACATTTCTGGGGAGGTGCACATCACGGCATAGGGTACGGCTTCGATTCAACACAGAAGTATAAAACTCGTGTAGTATAATCCAAGTCACATTTATTCAGTTATATGCTCAGTACTTCCCAAACACATGCATTTTCGCCCAGACATTACTACAAAAAACACTTCTGCCTGTTTGGCAGTGCATGAGACTGTTTGTACTGATGTGTTAAATGTTTTAGCAAAAAGAAGTACTGAGATTGCAACTGTATTAATGAGACTTGGATTATACTGCACAAGTTGTGTAAACAGATATTTTTATAGTTTTTCTGTCATTAAACATGGTCGCCTTTTACTTCAATTCATGGAGAATGTTCACCTTTTTGGATTCTCTATTCACTGAGGAGGCATGCCAGAAATTTTTCTTCACAGTTCAAAGTAACATGCAGTGAATAACTGATATACAAATGGTCACTTTGCAGGTGAAATATTCCTTTAAGTGGATATAAAGCTTTGTTTGTCTTCAAGGTGAACAAAGAGCCTGCAGTATCACTGAGTTTTAAGCAGCTCTGCAGTTATACAGAGTGCAATGAAATATTGACATGCAACGTTTCTTGTTTTTTTGGCTTAATGACCAAACAAATAATTCTTCAAACTCATCTGGACGAACCAGGGTTTCTTTCCATCTAGATTTTTAGTGTTAACTGGGTTGCACATCTTTAACTTCTGTTTGCACGGACACACCTGACATTGAATGCCACTGAGTGACCTGTTGGAAAGGAAATTATGTTGAAGAAGTTCTTCACTTTCATTCAGCAGCTATTTGTTTTTCTGACAGTCCATAAGAATAAGAGACGATTGACAAGAAAAGAAACACAACAGAAACTATATGTCTTCCTCCCTGTATAAACCAACACCAACACAAGTTTTTGATTTATCCACGTTCTCTTTACTTTAGAAAGATATATCGTGTACTATACAGAAAGTATGTTGTTTTATTGGATTGCCAAATGAGATCAGTTGATATACTGAAGAGGGAAAAATGCAGTGCACTTAACACCAAAGACCACTGACGACCCAAATGGTGAATCATATGTATCTCTCATGACTGAGGCAAACATAATGGGTGAAGTGACTAAAGTGATTCGCTTTGGCAAGGTCCTCATGTGCAGCTGTATAAATGTGCAGAGCTCAAGTGCAATTAAAGATTATTTTTATTGGCTTTTTGCCTTTATTGACAGGACAGAAGGTGAAATGGGGAGACAGAGGGTGGGGACTGACATGCAGCAAGGCAATGCCTCTGTACATGGGGCGCCGGCACTATCCACTACGCTACCGACGCCCCAAGTGCAGTTAAATATAATTTCTCCCACAAAGGAAGCAGTAAACGCACCCTACAGTGACATGATGTGTACAGTGTGAACATCGCTGGAAACGAATGTAATGGCAGTACATCAGCGCAACAGAAAAGGCTTAAAGCACCAGTTTATTATTCGTGTGGTGATTAGTTTCTTCAGTACACTGTTCAATGTGCTTTTGTCCTCTGTAACGATGAGGAGACACATGGATGGTAGAATTTAATCACTGGCCTCTTGACTGTAAATCATCGCAAACTGAAAACACATTTGTTTTTTGTAGAACCAAACATCGTGTCATTCATAATTTGGGAACTCCTTAAGATATCTTATAGTTTCACATTACCAAGCCCTCAGCGGGTCTATTGGTTTCATCATTTTGATTATTAAGTATGTGATTTCCAGAATAGATGTTTCATTTGGCATTTCTGCTACTTGAGGAAGATTTACTTTCATCAAGAACTGACACGACTCCAGATAGGAAAGAGAAGGAAGACTGTATGTGTAGGGAATCCAAAGCTGTGTCCCAGCTCCATACTGCATACTGATTCCTGTATGTGCTGCATGTATGTATGCATGAAAAAAATTTGCATACTGAAAGATGCAAATATGGATAATAAATTTGCCTGATTTTTTTGTGATCTTGATGGTCACTGTTGACCCACATTGCAGTGTTAGAAAACTATTGGAAGATTGTGGTGTGGCAGCTCGAGAAACATCTTGAAAACAATAAATCCAATTTTGCAATTCCAAAAAAAAAAGCTTTGGGCCCTGATCACACAGAAAGCTTTTAAGCAGCTGGAGGGGCCTTTTTGCAGTTGTTCTCAATGAGGATGAAGCTTTTTGCTCACCTGGTGTTTTTGCAGGAGCGCTCTGAACTCCACGATTTGAAAAAAATTCAACTCAAAGCGGAAGAACGCCCCACGTCATCTCTTTTTTGTCATCTTTTTTCCCTTTGAGAGGCAGGTCACGACAACAAGTTTACTAGCTTCTGTACTTCCTTGACCAATGGCTGATGAGCTTTGCCTTACACCCGCCTACACCAGAATTGCTGTTCCCTGAATTGTTGTCCGTAGTCCAACAGAAAAGGAAGTGTTCAGTGCATTGCAAGAAGAGATTAAAATGGATATGATTTATTTGGTTCAGCTATATTGCAGAACTGCAACGTCCACAAGATTGGAGAAATTAAGGATTTACAGCGTGCCGTACCTATGGCAACGCCATCACGTGGTCTGGATATCCCCGTCCATTTCTATTAAAAAACGAAAAATGAATGTCCCCAGACTCCCATTCCGAAGTAAGGGAGGCTGGTCACTTGAGACCACAAGTTTACAGTTGGTAAAAAAAATGGAGGAGAAACTGGTCGCAGCAGTTGCTGGATACCCAGAGCTACATGGCCCCACGATAGACAGCAGGATGTCAAACTGCCCCCGAGTCATCCTAAAATATGCCTGGAAACAGCCAGCAGCGAGGAGAAGCTCACTCACCCGCACAGAACTTCGTTTCCCTTTGCCCGACAAACTTTTAACTGACAGCCTCTCACCCTCAACCAGAGCTACAGACAGTTCCCTCTGCCTCAACATTTTAGGCACTACATACAGATTACTGTCTTATAAATTAAATAAATAAAGTGCGGCACATTTCCAACCTGCAAAACGCTTTCTGTGTGATCGGGGCCTAACTCAGGGTCAACTCGAGGCTTTTTCTGCAAACCATGGGTATGTTAAATTTGTGCATTATTTTGTTATGGATATGTTGAAACTTCACCTTTCTCAATAATGCTGTGGCGAAGTCGTGGTTAGGTTTAGGCACAAAAATCACTTGGTTATGATTGGAGAATCAACCACAATGCCGAAAACACTGGTGGAAATACGATGAAGGTTTGCTAAAAAACAGCAGATCTGTTGTTTGTTGGTTCTGAACAGCTGTCTGCAGCTTGGCAGGTGTCTTTCACAAGTGACACCCCATCCACCATTTCTTCTACTGCCCAATGACACAGTCAGCTTATACAATACGTCATCTTAGAAACATTGATATGATATGTATGAAACTTGCAAATGTAACGTTCTTGTGGTTTGCAGAAACGTACAATGCCAACATTTTCTTCTAGCACCTGGGCTGTCCAGAACTAGGACGACCACAAGATGCAATTGAAAGTTTGGGTAAAAGCCAAAAGTGTAGCACAGTTTTCAAGGTGAAAAATGAACAGTCACTCTTTAGACAAATGTCTTGCTTTCTGTTGAAGATTCACAATATTATATAATACTAATTTGTATAACTGTATAATTTGTACAATTAGTACAAAACATTTTGACTACTACCTGCAAAATAGTGAACCATGAAAGTTACATAGTGCATGATATCAGTACAGTCTGTAGGATGGAGTTTGGACACAGCACCTCAGTGCGGTGGTAACCACTATTTATTGTCAAGTGATTGGTTGGGGTAGTTTAACGGTTGGAGGGAAACCTTTAGTTGCAACTTCTGCTGGTTGTGCTCAGAGCTCATTATAAATTGAATTTTATATGTGATCCCAGCCTACATTAAGGGTCCAGTGTGTAGGATTTAGGTGAATATATTGGCAGAAATGGAATCTAATATAATAAGTTTTTTTCTTCAGTGTATAATTGAATATGAATCATGTTTTCATTATCTTAGAATGAGCCATTTATATCTGCATAGGGAGCAGGTCTTCGTCCATGGAGTCTGCCTTGTTGCGTCACCATGTTTTTACAGTAGCCCAGAATGGACAAACCAAACACTGGCTGTAGAACAGGGCCATTCACATTTTTGTGTCACCCACCGTAGATAGCAGCCCCTTCATGAGGAGCCAAACAGCATCAGAAATATACCGATTTTTTTTTCATTGGGTCTGTTTGTTTTTAAGAGGAAGAGACCTCTGCGTATAATTCAGCTCCCAGTAAAAACCTCCTGAATGGATCTTAAGTTACAGTATCAGAGAAAAACGTTGAGCACAGATTAACCAATTTTAAAACTGCTCCATTTGTTTTGAAGAGGACGAGCCCTTTGTGGATAATTTGGCTCTTGGTAAAAACCTGAACAATGAACACTGAAGGAATCCTAACTGGGAGTTCATGTGTTTCACGCGGGAGAAGTTTCAGCTGGTTGCAGTCTTCACTCCTCAACACTAGATGCATCTAAATCCTACACACTGCTCATTATAAACATTAAACAGTTCATCACTGTTAATAAACTCATAGTACAAATGTCCTTTATTCTGTGTTCCAGTTGTTAAGGGTTTAGTTTGTGATCAGTCATTACAGACAAATTGTTTATGAACTGCACAACCAGCGGAGGCTCTATGTGTCATGATTCATTAGTGCCATTATTTTTGCCTCAGAAACCTGAAAATGAGGCGCAGCCTTTTTACTTTGATGTACATTAATATACTCTTACCTTAACTTCAGGGGGATTTCTGTGCAAGATGCCATTCGTTTCATTTAAAAAAAAAAAAAAAAAAAGAAGAAGGAATGCCACTCTGAAACTTGGTGAAACTCAAAATTTTAAATTGTTAATGAAATACGTCAACATGAAGTTTCCAACCGTTGTGCATTGAATAGAATATCTACTTTACATTATACCACATATATTGTTAATTATATTAATCTAACTGTCAAATTCTACTGTAGTATTAACACATCCACTATATTGAGTTGGCCTTAAATGTAACTGAAGCTATAAATACTTTGCAGTCTGGTAAAACTATGTGTGAAATAAGAAGAGTGTGTAGTGGCCACTGGTTACTGATCAGCACTCTGCAAATGTTAAATATATTCTTGCAACTCAAATAAAACCAAAAAGATAAAAGCAATTCACATTTCTGAGCAGATGCTCTGTAAGCTCCACAATGTGCTCATTGACTGTGATGATTAAATACATATCTGAGGTATCAGTGGATTTATTATGTTTTTTACTTTTCAGCTTGTGACTCTTGCCCTGTCATTTTCCTGTTTTTGCCGGAACCACAAAGCATTAAGTCAGTGATGGGACTCAGCAGAAAAAATGTTAGTGCTGCGATATTACTGGCTGATTATGGCCTTTTCTGTAACTATCAGTGTTGGCACATATTCCAACCATAATGCACAAATAGAATAAATAAAAAGTATTTAAACAGAATCACTTGGGTAAGTTTGGGAGTTTTGTTTGTTCACCTAACATTAAACATTTAAAAGTTTCAATCCTCTCTTAGTCTAGATAATAATCATTTTATTTTTTTATGTTTTTATTTTTAATTTTCATGAGCTTGAGGGTATTATCTCAGTTTTTAGTCACTCTGCAATTTTGTTCTTGGCAACTTGGTCCATTTTCACCTTGATGTTTTGTGTTTTTTAAGAGAGGTGCAGCCTCTTCCAGATCTTTTTGAAATCTGACTGCAAATTAAAAATGATCATTTCATCACTCTTCAGTTAATTAGTTACACCAAGTTCAAACTCATGCAGTCTAATACAGCAGCAGTCTAATTAATCCTACCTTTAGGTTCAGTTTTTGTTGAACTTTTTCAGAGTGGTTAAACATTATGGCCATATTGGATACCAGTGTTTGTTGTGCTCTCATGATTTAGGAAATTTAGGAAATGTTAGAAATACTGTATTCCAAGGTACATCGCAACTCCATGCTACGTGGTAATTCTAAGCAGGTTCCTTCAAAGTCTTAAAAGGCATTGAAGTCTTAATAGGTATTAAAATGTCTGAAACCAATTTTTGAAAAGTCTTAAGAAAGACTAAAACATGGGAAGTGTGGTTTTAATGTTTTTCTTCCTGAATGTGCATTGTAAGATCTCAAAATAATTGGTGCGATCAACAACACTCATGTTTTGTTTTCAGCTGGGATGCTCAGAGTAGAGAACCACTGTCTGCTAGCAAACTAGTGTGGTGAAGTCATTACCTGCCCGACAGGCTCAGTGTATTTTATGCAAAAACTTTCACACTCAAGCCAGTGGAATCCCGCATGCAAAGTAAGATACTCAAAATCATTAAGAAAACTCCCGGGTATTTCCCAGTTCTGTTCGACCCCTTATCTTTGACAAGATACTAAAAGTCATGTTTCATGTTACAATATACATTTGGGCGAAATTGTTTCCTACCTTACATAACTGATGTTGGCGTATTTATTTTTTTTCTTCAGTTCTGGTTATTGGAAAATTGGTCTTAAATTGTATTGAGCGAGTAAAAGAATATATAAATCTAACTTGCCTTAAGCTGTAGAAACCCTGTGTAAAGCATTTCAAAATAATCATCCTTGTTTAATGTTGTGGCGTTAACCTCTGAATATCAGAAAGCCACTAATGAGCTGTAAAATAAAAAGTAGGTAGATGAGAAATACCAGAACCACAAACTGCAACTTCTAAACCACCCATTAAGTAAAATCAAACCTCTCTGAAACAGTTCTAACAAAAACTATAAATATAAACTACAAATTATAACCCTCATGATTAACTGCAGGAC
Organism: Epinephelus cyanopodus; assembly: GCA_026686955.1. Lineage (NCBI taxonomy): Eukaryota > Metazoa > Chordata > Actinopteri > Perciformes > Serranidae > Epinephelus > Epinephelus cyanopodus. Next base: position 37,898,774 of record CM048914.1, read on the forward strand.
TGTTGTATAAGACTCTATGAGGTTAAGCAAGGTGTACCTAATAAACTGGCAACTGAGTGCAGTGTTTTCTTAAAATGAAAACAAGACCTTGGACACCTGCACAGCAGCCACCTCTTCACACGACTTGAAAAATGATGGTAGCTTTATTAATACTTTGACATTTACATATCTTGCTGTAGAGTGACCCAAACCTGTGAGCACCTTGCTATCTCCAAAGTTCAATTACAATTTGCATTTCATAATTAATCTTAGTCAACCTTTAATTAACATCCGCCTTATTCTCAGTTATTAATGTGAGCAGCTTTTTTTTTACTTTGTATCTTCTTCAACAGCCCCTAAGTAAAATAACATGTCAGGTATGTCAAGGTTTGGTAAACATATATTATATATTATTCAGGTGTGAAACATTAGTTGAATACATTTCTGGCTTCCTTGTGATATCTTCACCTTTTCAAAAGAGACACGGCCAATGATTAATTTACACAGGGTCAGAGAGGTCTTCAATTTAATTACTGCATTTGGACGCAAATAATTTCAGCTTTTCTTTAGCATGGAATGAAATGATCTCAAGAAAACAAGCAAGTGCCAAGAATTATTTATTTAAATTATTTCTTGCATTTTCGTATTTATGCTTGTCCTCCCCGGGCTTCCATACAGACTCGTGGCCTTCACAGCTGTATTGTGTTACTTACCGTTGGTCATACGTTGTCTTCAGTCAGAGACCTTGAACGATGTTTTTTGAACAGGTTTCCTCCTGAATGCGACAACATGTATTGACAGGCAGCCTGATCTAATAATTATAATTATGCTGTGTGTGTAACAGAGGCGTGAAGGCGTCTCAGGACCCTGACACACACCTTGGGAGCATGTAGTTAGTCTGTGCTGTGTTGTATTGTCTGTATTATCAACTTTTTCAAAAGGGCCTCGGAAAGCAGAAGGACAAACTGATTTCAAAGCTCTTCTATATTGTGATATTATATGATTATGCAGAAATTCCTTCCCTGCTTCATTTGATCTTTAAATGAAAGCCGTGTTAAGTGAAATGATTTCATGATTGAGGTTCACTGATCCTCCTGCTGTGACGTGAACTTTACCTGCCATTTGATCCCTTTTATGGTGCAATGTAAGCTCTGATTATTCTTCTGAGGGACATTGATGGCAGTAATACAACCAATACCCACTATGAGCCAGAATGATACTCGTCCTTGTATTAATTTTTTTTTTTTTTAATGACATGAATCTCCATTGGGAGGAGATCTGCCTCTATACCATGTCAACCTTGTGCCACAAACATTCCCAGAAAAGTGATTCATGTTTTCTGAAGTTGATTAGAGGTTGATGAGTGCAGGGTCGACTCTAGAGCACACTACAGCATCTGTCGAAACCCGCCACTGAGACTCCAGTCAGGCAGGAAATCATTTTGCTACTCTTACATTTACTGTTGTATCCTTTAAAAAAACAACCTTGGACACCTGCTGCCGCATCAATAAGAGAGTTGTCCTACAGTATCGACCTAAAGGCTGCCGCATGCCGCCAACGAGAGGCTCTTTAGAAGTTTTGACAGCACTGCAAAGCTCCTCATGATGGTCTGTTGAAGTGGGAACATTTTTGTATCAATCTATAAGTTTCACTTTCCACAGCTAACCAGGTGTGCTCATTTTTAAATGAACAGGGTTGTTTATTCGTCTCTATTCAACTGCTACTAACATGAATAGCTTAAAAAACTGAATGTTTTCTGCATTTGTTTGGTTTAACCTTCTGTAAAAGCTGTTGCGGTTTCCTACAAATTTGTTTCTTTGTGCACTTTCATTCAGATATTTAAGGATATATTAGCAGAAATGGAAATTCAAGAATTTTTCTGTTACCTTATAATGAGCCATTTATATCGGGCAGGTGGAGGGACCTCATCCACAGACATTGCTATGTTGCACCCATAGGCTGTATAAATAATCGGAGTAGCTTTTGAAGCCTTGAGTTCCACATTTCAACCATCGCCATCTTTGTTATTTGAAGCCAGAGGTGACCATATATGATCGAGAGGTTTGAGCTGTGGAGGAGCAAGGGGTGAGCTGACTGAGCATTCAGGTATTACTCCAAAATCATCAAAATCGAATTGCAGCGTCAGACAAAAGAGCCGTCCTTAAATGTAGGCATGATACATGGCTGGTTGCCGTTATAGTTTAATGGAGCCTGGTGGCGTCAGGGGGAAATGCAGCGGGACTAGAACAAAAGTTAAGGCGATGAGAGTCCAAGTGGGGCAGGTTTGAGGGGTGGTAGATGGTTCCCACAAACACTGACTTTCACCTGGGAGAGCAGTGTTTGTGTCCCGTAAGATTCTAAAGCCAAACCCTGTTCTTTTTTCCTAAACCTAACCATGTGTGTTCGTTGTTGAAGGCAAAAAAATGGCAATTTGCGGTGTTGTACCTATATAGTGCATCTATTTTGAAAGAGACTGTATGTAAACATTAAATTTCCCGTGAAAACAGAAGTGTATTTTGAAAGAAGACAATGCATGTAACAGGCAGAACCTGACACAGTGTCCCAGAGTGTCAACAACCAACGCACCCAGGGTACCTTTGCACGTCATGTCTGGAACGTGGAAAGTCCATGACCAAACATCGATATGTGACGAGGTCAGAGTGAGAATGTGTTGGACTGAGAAGCCAAGGACACTATCATCAGACGGCCTGTCACTCAAAGCAGCCGAAATGTGCCAAATGTTTTGGGTCCTGATAAAATGTCAATGGGTGAGTTGTGAAAAAATTCACCCCCTGTACAGTTGTCATAAATGTTGAAATTAGCTATATATGGAGATTCACTGTTTTGGAGCCAGCCTCATGTGGCCATTCAAGGAACTGCAGTTTTTGGCACTTCCACTTTGGCGTCACTTATCAGCCTCTGAGGTTGCCGCTTGGTTGCCACCATGTTTTTAGACTGATTTTATTTATGTGAAACTGCTTTATTCAGTGTTCTTACCGCTTTAAATCATCAGGTCTGTTTGTTTTGGAGAGGAGGAGACCCCTGCGGATAATTCAGCTCACAGGAAGAACCACCTGAACGTCTGGATCAGAAAAAGGTGAGCACACATTAAGTTTTCAGAGAGTTTTCAGAGGTTGCACAGACGGGAGCAACCCATTCTCATTCTGAAATTGTCAAATAAAACAACGTGACTTAAGGAGCTGGAGACTCCCTATGGGGCAGGTGGGAGAGGTGGTGGATGGGTCCAAATAACACACTTTCAGCACCTTAACCTTGGTTCTTGCATTTCCCCCTGACTCTGTCGGGCGCCATTTAACTATAACGGCAACTGGCTGCATATCATGCCGACCTTAAAGGATGCCTTTTTATTCCGTCGGTTTTTGACGCTGCAAATCACTGCCCAAGCGCCAGATTTTGACGACTTTGGAGTCACACCTGGCTCGACTTTCACCTGGGACAGCGGTGCTTGCGTCCTGTAGGATTATAAAGCCAAAACCTGTTTTCCTAAACCTGTGTGTTTGTTGTTGGGTGGCAAAAAAAAATTTGCGGTGTTGAGCCGATGTAGTGTGTTTATTTTGAAAGAAGCTGTATGTAAATGTTAAATTTCCTGTGAAAAGTGTATTTTGAAAGAAGGCCGGCAGAACTTGACAAGGTGTGCCAGAGCGTCAAAAAACAACGCACCTAGGTACCTTTCATCCGGATGTGGAAGGTCCATGACCAAATGTCAATATGACGAGGTCGGAGTGAGAATGTGTTGGTCTTTCTGGCCACACAAAAAAAACATGAATTGATATTTATGTAGTACTGTATCAGACGGGTTCAGCCCAGTTCAAGGATTCAGTCCACAAACAGCTCAGTTACACCACAGCTCACACCTTCATTAGTGTCTGTGGGTGTAGCTGGGTGGGGGCGTGGTGCAGAAACTCCTCACTAAAGCATTGATTGAGCCTCTCATTCAGCTCATAATGTTAAGTTGTGACTTTGCATCACTTGATAAAGCTGACATGATAATTCCTCTGATTGAACCAACCTGCAGCCTGCTGGGATCAGTGATGATGATGATGATCGGTCCATGTTGTGACAGCTCTGCTCGCCACAAATGATTTCTGTAGCATGTAAATTGTGGCATCAGATGATCTATGGCTGCGCTTCATGTGACCTATACTGATAATATGTCTGCAATGAAAATTTGGCCGCTCCATGATCTCATCTGGCGGGCCTCTCTCCGGGATATTGACCGCGCTTTGTTTGGAGATGCGTCTTCATTTCTGCCAATCCGGGACCTTCATATTCCCAAATTCCCACCGAGCTGCGTCTCCGCTTTGTATCGGCCGATGACCTTTTTTCCAGAGCAGTCCGACTTGATTAGCACATCAGGCGGGACAATGAGTGGCCGCCCTGTACACAGCCATTACCCAGATCCCTTTATCAATGTCCTGTAATTAAAATGTCACCGTTTAATTTTCGAGCCATCGCTTTCCTCTCGGCGGAATCTTTCCTCCAATAAAAAGTGCAATCGAAATGCTCTTTTCACTGGAAACAAAAAAGGATACGGAGAAAGCGTTTAGCAGCGAGGGATCAATAGGCCCTTTAGTCCAAGAGGAGGATTGATTGGTCTCTAAAATGGGATTTATAGGGGTCATGGTTTTATAGGGTGCTGATACAACTGTTAATTATAAAACATTTGGCCTCAATTGCTGCTGTTATTAAACCTGTCCTGATTGAGGCGCGCTTGATTTATCTTTTTACATCATGTGACAAAATGCAAGTGTTTGGGAAATAAACCTTTAACGGGATGAAACGGCTCCTGCAGGAAAATATGATCTTCAGCTGCAATCTAACGCAGAGCTTTGACTCAAACCAGTGATCCATGGCATTAAAACACTCCTGTTGGTTGTTTTACACTTAGAGGTGGTATTAAAGCCCCCTCTGTTTAGGCCTACACGATACAGCTGTGTTTCCTGAAGTGGACTTTTATATTTTAACTTAAGTCCATAGCTATATTTTCTACATTGTTTGAAGGGTACATGTTTGCATTGGGTAATAATACAGTTAGTTATGTGATAGGCGATTAAATGGACATGATTTCGTGCTGCTGAGAAGGCAGTCAGTGAATGAATAAATCAACATTTAAAGGCAGTGCTGGACCCAGCACATTCAGTGCCCTAGGCAAGCTCCCCCCCCCCCCGCCCACCCTCAAAAATAATAATTATTATTCATTTATTATTTATTTATTTATGTATTTTTTTTATTTATTTATTGTCTGACGAAGAAGAAGAAGAGCTCATGAGAAATCAACACAAATAAACAAGTTAGCTAACAAATAATAATAAATTATAAATACAAGGAGAGTACAGTATGCGTAGATTTTATCTTCTCTTTGTTTTTTAGCCCAGAATGGCTTTAGCTTTTTGTATTTTCTCAGTTTTTTCATCACACACATCGTTCCATCATGTGTTACTTTCTTTAATGTCAATTAATTTTCTGTTTATTTATTTATTTATGGGGTGGGTGGGAGGGTGCCTGTGTCATATATAGGAAGATCTGCCACTGTATAAAGCAAAAAGGGAAAGAAGTTATGAATCACCACATCTACATTTAACTATATAACTGACTTTCACAATTAAAATACAGTAAAAAGAAAATGTGGAATATTCAAGCAAGGCAAGTTTATTTTTGCGAAACGTACCAGAATTAAAATTTAAAATGAAAATTAATTCCGAAAGTACATGAGAACTTCCCTGTGATGTTTTGTAAATTGAATTCAAGGATTTTAAAATAAAATGTGCCTCTTTACATTATGCAGATGTGTCCACAGTCTCCAGTCTTTGTGGCAAAATGAGTGACGCTACACTTTACCATTTACCAACCAAACGCTTATTAGACGTTATTTCCCAAAAAGGAAAAACCAGTGGCATCAGCACCGTGTTAAATAATCCATCAGGTTCGGGTTCACCTGGTGAGTTGGGACTCTTAATGACTTGAACCTGAAGCGCATTAATGTTTCAGGTTAAAGGTTTGTTTAAACAATTGAGCGCATATCAATGAGGCCCGGGTAATTTGTATCCAACAGTAATAATAAAGAGCTCGCCTAAAATTACCGCTGAAATGTCTAATTAAAAACTCCTCGCTGCTGATCCAGCCACGTCAGCTCACGTTTCCCCCGGAATAAGCAGCGACAATGGCTGCATTCAAGTCGGCGGTCTAAATAATTAAAAAGAGAGGAATAATTACAGTATAAAATTGTAATTATTGGCGGGGGCTGCGGGGGAAGCCTCTTGATGGTGAAAGAGGAGAGGATGCGCTTAGGATCAGGTTCAGCATCAATATTGCAGGGAGGTAAAACTGGCGAGCTCAGGCTGCACACAGGCTCATGATGCTTCATACAAACTTCATACACCGCATTAATACACACACACACACACACACACACACACACACACACACACACACACACACACACACACACACACACATCAGTCCAAGTATATGAAGTGTTTATTTGCTGCAGTGTCACTTCATCCATGATAAATTGTCCACAAACGCACCTGTTTGCCATTTGTTTGGTTTCTCTCCGCTGCCGTCTTTGACATTTCCCACAATATGTATTTATTCATGTATTTACAGTGACTCAGTTGACATGAGCAGCATAACCTTAAATTATTCTGCAGATTATGTGAAACCAATGCACACCACCCATAGGCGTAGATTTCAGGGTGGAACATCTCCCGTTAAATACATGAAAGTATCAGAGGACTTGGACTAAATTAAAGCAAAATTAATACCAAAAAAAGCAAAAATTTGTGCATAAAATTCACCAGTGGACCCCCAGCTCCCCTGTTTTGTGTGCGTGTGTGTGTGTGTGTGTGTGTGTGTGTGTGTGTGTGTGTGTGTGTGTTTGTGTGTCCAAAATTGAAAGGAAACCCTCACCTTTGATACCAGCTCTATGAGTTTGAAAGACAGGGCCGGTCTGAGACTTTCTGGGGCCCATGGTGAGATTTTTCTCACTGGCCCCCCCTGAACAAAAGAAACAATAAGATTCAAATATTCGTCCGCAATATTGGTCTAGCCTTAGACCCTCTATCGCTGTGGAAGCGATCAAGTGAAGTCCCAAGACTTGTTTGTTTTTCTACCTGTGAAGATATTTGTGACTGAGTTGTTGAATTGATGCACTAAGCGTTTGTTTTATGTTGAAAATCCTAAAATAAAGCTTAAAAAAAATTATTTGAGCACCCACAATGATGAACGGTAGCAGATCTGTGCACAGTGGCACCAGGCAAACACTGCATGCTCAAGCTGTGTCAGCATGGATTTTGATTTGCTGTCAGTGTCTCTGTCGTTCAGCATATTTCTTTGAATGTGATATTGTCACTGTCGTTGTCACTAGAGTTGTGGTGTGGACTCCACCATCCACTTGCGTAAAATCTATTTTGTAAAACAATATATTCTTAGTTACAGTTATTGGTGTGGACGTCCCTTAATCCTCTCATGTTTACCTCAGAGTGAGTATCGTCCTATCAGAGCACACCTTGAACACAAGTGTTAGAGAATGAAGTCACAGAGGGTTGTGAAATCCAGCACACTTTAGATTTACTGAAAAAGCAACGTTGCTGTCACAGACCTGCAGTAGGAATGAGGCGTTACTGGTGATTTGACTGCTGCGTTTGTGTGATGTTATTACTTTAAACTTTGTGTTGACAGTGTACCTGAAGTGCTAGATGTGACAAAGAATATAACAAAGAATATGACAGACATTGTTATAGATAATAAAACTCTAAAAACTGCTCATGTGAATAAACATGTATAACCAGCAGTGTGGTGGAGGATATTCTCTTAATCTGGCTTCTTACACTAAACCCACCTATAAACCAAAAAACATTGGAATATACAAGAGAATATACCCACTTCCCCCTCAGTAACCTTCCCATCAACCTCATTAGCTACCACTACACCACTGTGTATAACCCAGCCAGTACTGGATTTTTAAACGTGATACCAATATTTAAGAGTTAATAGATATTTAACCGGGCTCATAGTCCTTTTCAAACACCATAAACATGAACAAACATTGTTGATAAGGATGCCTTAAATATGGTTTATTTTGTTCATAAGAGTTGTGACCAACGTGAGTATTTAGTATTTAAACACCCAGGAGAAGGGTAGGGTCCTGTTCCTCTGAAGGTGTGGCTCTTTTCCCATTCATGCTCCATGATGTCAGAAAAACAAAATTCATGACTGCTGTTGCCACTCAGTAGTCAAACACTGTCTGTCTGCCTGTCTGTGTCTGTCCACCTGCTGCAGGTATTGACACGTGTCTCTGTAGGGGACAGAGGGGACATTAGCTTGGTTAAGCGATCAGCATTGATCCGGTTATTAATAATAAATTAGGGTCTTCGAGGACAGCCAATCGGCTTTACTGTCACCATTTACATCACTGACATAGGTGTGTGTGTGTGTGTGTGTGTGTGTGTGTGTGTGTGTGTGTGTGTGTGTTTGGCCTGGGGCATCATCATCATTGTCGTCATCATCCTCAGTTCATCCCAGATTCACTCCATTTTCATCGCACAGAATTTGAACCCAAAACATTTTCAAACGCCTCCAAATGATTTAACGCACGCAAAAAAAAGTCCTTTATTTATTTTTCCCGTCCTTCATTTCTTCCTTCCACACTCCTCTTTTATCGCTCAGGCCTCAGATTGATTTCCGTGGCCGGTGTGGAAGCCTAACAGATGGTGGTGTAACTTGATAAATGAGCCCGGGCCTTTTGTCAGTCTTGCTGCCCTGCAAAGTGCCACTCGGCGCTGCCTCGTGTTTGTCAGCTCGCTCCTGCTGCGGTGGAAATAATGCGGGATGTGAAATGATCACAGCTGATCTGATGCTTAAAAACACACCGTGCGTGATCAGCCAAGTCCAGTGTGGGGTTGAGGGTCCTGTAAAGGGTCTATGAGGTGACCCACTGCCACAGTTTTACTCTGCTTTCGCGTCTATGTGCAGGTATTTCCAAAAATCTATGTCGCATTTATTATAATTATATGTATGTATACCTTATGACAAATATATTCATGCATGAGTGTCAAGGCAAAAATGATTCCCCATTCTGGGGTCAGCAGGGGCCTAATGGGGCGTGACATCTCTGTTTCCGATCATGTTTGTGCGTCAGAGCTGCAAAATTGTGAATTATCAAAAGTGGTGTGTAGCTGCTCAGCACGTCTTTGAGGGAAAGAGAGAAGGAGGGAGCGCTATTACACATCAGCAGGATAGAGGGAGTGTGTATGTGTGTGTGGGAGTGTGTGTGACACAGAGAGAGGGAGGGAGGGAGACAGAGAGAGGTGCCATGTGCTTCCTGTCTACACGCCATTCACCTCCCCGGGATCCAGCGGGATGGAGGTGCTGTCTGCTGCTGCACTCAGATAAACTGAAATAAAGACTCCAGCTCAGAGTTCCTGCTGTCAGACCGTTTTGTCTGTGGCATCATCATTCTCTGGACTCACCGGGCCTGCATTTATATCACTTTTTCATATTAATTATATTTTATTTTTCACCCCAAACCCTGTTGGAGTGAGTCGTCTTTAAGGAGAGAAAGGTATGTTGCTGTTTTTGTTATTAATTATAATTTAGACAGAATTGATAATTTTGCTGTATTTTTTTGTTTGTTTTTTGCATTTTTTAATTTTAACTCGTGAAATTATGTTTAATAAATCACCCTAAATACTTTAATTCATGCGAGCTGTGTATAAAGATCCATTAAAGCCGCTGCGGGCTGTTCACGTGTCTGTACGCGGCCTCCGTGTTGACGAGATGTAAAAAGTAAGTATGCTCAGGTGAACGTGAGATAGGCCTGCCTCAACCTAATTTCGAGCAACTGGCTGAGGCTAATCTGCGCAGAAGCTTTAATTATATATAGGGCTAGTCTTTTATTAACAATGCGAAGACGCGCTCGTGGATCTGTGTAATTACCAGGAAAGCAGCTTATAGTTGTTCTTTTCCTCTCTGCTAAGCGCATTGGCGCAGCTCAGGCTGCATTTTCCTTCTGTCCTTATCCGCATATAAGGATCTTATGTGACCCTTAAGTAGTTGCCCCATAAGTGACTGAGCCGATTTTGGAGATAAGAGGAGCAGCAGATCCACCTCCGCCGCGCAGGAACCCGGATAACCCGAGAGAGGAGGCCGAATACACGGAGGAATAAATAAAGCCATACGAGAAATGATTCACAAGACGTCTGATTGATTTCACTTTTTAATATAACCTCCTGCAAAAGCCTCATGTTAGTTATATATATTTTTTATTTAAAAAAAATGAATTATCATCATCATTATTATTATTATTATTAATGTCCCATAAATATCAGCACTTAAGGCCTACTGCTGCTCCAGCTACTTAATTATAGTAGGCTAATAATAATTATTATAGTAATGATAAATGTGTCATCATCTCTATTTGTCAGATATTGTGGATAAAAACATGATAATTTCCTCACGTCGTTTCTATTTCACATACTTTTTTTTCATTTCTTTAACACATTTAGATTTTTTTTTTTTTTTAGTTCCACTTTAAATCAATTTTTTTGTCCCTTGCTAAATAATTTTAAGATGATTGTGCTTTTTGCATCCTGTCAAACAACCCCCGGGGCTCACTCCTGTTTCCTCTCTGCCTGACAGGCTTCCAGGGATGGAGTCGATGCCCGGACAGCTTCGAGACGCGGGACGAGACGCCAGCTCTTCCCCCAGCTTAAAGCAGGACGCACCGAGCTTCTCCGGCCCCAGCTCCCTCAAACCAAACCAAGTGAGTGAGACCTCCTTGTACGGGGTGCCCATCGTATGCCTGGTCATAGACGGTAAGGAGAGACTGTGCCTGGCGCAGATATCTAACACCCTGCTGAAAAACTACAGCTACAACGAGATACACAACCGCCGGGTCGCTTTGGGCATCACCTGTGTGCAGTGCACCCCCGTCCAGCTGGAGCTCCTGCGGCGCGCCGGGGCCATGCCCATCTCCTCCAGGCGCTGCGGCATGATCACCAAACGGGAGGCCGAGAGGCTCTGCAAGTCCTTCCTGGGAGCGCACAGCCCCCCAAAGCTCCCGGAAAATTTCGCATTTGACGTGTCTCATGAATGCGCCTGGGGCTCCAGAGGCAGCTTCATCCCCGCCAGATACAACAGCTCCAGAGCCAAGTGCATCAAGTGCAGCTTTTGTAACATGTATTTCTCCCCGAATAAATTCATTTTCCACTCTCACCGCACCGCAGAGTCCAAGTATCTGCAGCCGGACGCGGCCAACTTCAACTCGTGGAGACGCCACCTGAAACTGACGGACAAAAAACAATCTGAGGACATTCACCACGCGTGGGAGGATGTAAAGGCCATGTTCAACGGGGGGAGCAGAAAGAGGACTCTGCCCATGAACGGGTCAGGGATGTCCTCGTCGATGAAATCACAGGCCTCGTCCTCTTTGGCCCAAACCAGCTCTCCTGAGATCCCTCAAAAAACTTTACGGTGCGACGAGGATCAGGGAAATAATAACCTGAGTTTGGCGAGCGGCGCACGGACCTACCCAGTCATCCCAGTGCCCAGCAAGAACTTTGGCATGCTCCAGAAAATCCCCCCACCTCTGTTCCCCCACCACCCCTACGGCTTCCCCAGCTATGGGCTGTGTCAGAAAAAGAGCGACGGTGTGCCTGACGCGAGCAAAACCAATGTCTCGGGTGTGTTTTGGCCTGGCGCAAAGGACGCCCTCTACCCTGCTTTCCCCATGTTCTGGCCTACAGCTGGCGGCCTACCAATGCCACCCTACCCGGGGTCTCCACCAAAACCTCTTCCAGAGCTGCCAGGCGTCCGGCAGGCAGAGCTCGACTTATCGGACCAAAGCGACCGGGGCGCAAACACACCCAAAGACACCAACCACCACCCTCACCACCAGCAGGACGGCGGAGAGCGCTGCTCCAGCTCCCAGTCCTCCTCCACCAGGAACGACGAGGACAAGTCCGGGGACGAGACCCCTCAGAGGAAAATCAGCTACATCTCAGCCTTCAGACCCGTCGTCAAAGACGCGGAGACCATCGCCAAACTCTACGGCAACCGGGACAGCTACGGCGTGCGCCCTGGCTACCTGTCCCCGGATTTTATCAGCGAGAGCTCCAGTTATAGGTCGATATCACCGGACAGGGACAGCGTGGTGGACGACGACGACGATGACCCGGACGTGGATGTGGAGTCCAACCGGGGACAAGACGAGGAGGAGCCGATTCAGATCTCCCCGGGAGGAGAGCACCATGGCTCGCCAGTGCCGGACCAGGTCTCCTCGGCTGCTGAGGAGAGACAAGAGCAGCCTGATGCCTCCAGCCCCGCAGCAGCAGCAGCAGCAGCAGCGTCACCGGAGGACACCGTGCACACTGGGTCATCAGATGAGGACAGACGGATGCGTAATGGCTCTCCTCTTCATGAAGTAAGATTAGATTAAATGAAACTTTAATGATCCCCGTGGGGGAAGTGGAATTGTCGCAGTTGTGGAGAATATGAAAAGAGTTTATAGAAGAGAGGAGGCCTATAAAAATGTAATCAAGATCAATTGGCCTGGAATAAAAAAGAATCCAGATGTAGACGGGCATATTCTCTAAATATTCATAGGAGTAAATGTTGAGGGTGACCTAGTGTTCGGGGAAAATGTGCTGAAGTGTCGTTGAGCAAAGAAGTAAGGCCGATGTTTCCCTCTAGAATTAGTGAAATTGGTTTTTAAAAAAATCCACAAAGAGCAGCATTAATTTGTACTAATATATCTCATTTTGCCATCAATGTAATCAAAGTATAAACCCCTAATTTACCCTGATTTAATTTTGATTTATTCCCATTATAATAAATCAGTGTGTCAATTATAAGATGTTATTTCACCACCAAATTACTGTTTTTGAATGCAACATCTTCACAAACAAATTACAGGGCTGCTGTGTTTCTGAAGAAGAAAAAAAGGGCCTCAATTATGTGAAGAACTGCAGCAAATGACATATAATTGCTGTGCGTTATTAAACGCGATTGTGCGCTTGGTTTTACAGGTGTACGCTCATGAAAAGGACGGACACGTGCTCCTAAGCGAGCCTCCGACGTCGTTTGGGTCCAAACACTCGAGCAGCCCCCGCAGATCCAACGGTAATTATTCAGACAATTTATGGTTTTGGGGTTATTAATGCAAATAGGGGTCGTTTTGTGTATATAATTTAATTTAAAATGTTTGTGGCTCGTTCATGTTTAGGTGTTCACCACGTGTCTGAAATACAGAGCCAACGCAACGCAACGTACCAGGAGCAGAAGGACAGACAAGGTTTTTAATTCTTTTCTTTATATTTTTAATAGTAAAATTCAAAATCCACCTGTTTTATCTTTTTTTAGCTGCTTTGATTTAATCCCACTGAAGCCTTTTGCAATATATGTGCCATATAGATGATTTACTGTGGGTTAAATTGTGTGTTTTATTGTTTTTGTGCAGCCGATGGAGCTTTACGCATCGATATCAGCGTGCATGAAAGGGATCTGGAGAACATGGCGAAAGGTAAGAGGCTGATTTCGGGATCAAAAGGAAATAAAAGGGAAAGAAAGGGTGTAGCAGGTGATATTAATTATCATCAGCAATTATTCCTTGTTTGATTTTTAATGTGCCAGCCTGCAAATATATATTTATGCAGCAGCCAGACGCAGCCTGGTCACCACGTTTAATTAAAGCAGCTTTTTATTTGTTATTTTCAAATGTAATAATTAAAATTAAATCAAATATTGCCAATTAAATGCTATTAAGGTTCTGAATTTATAAACTCAAATTAAACTCGACCCTTCTTATGCTGTTTATCAAACATTTAAAAAAAAAAAGTGTATTTTATTAATATTAAACATTAAATTCAATCTCATTTTAATGCAGCCAAATGCCCACGGCCTGCTAAAGATGACGTGCCAAAATCCGAATGCGAATTTACATTTTGTAGGCCTAAAGTGTTTCCATAGTTGTTAACCACTTAATCACGAGATGTGGGAGTTTTGACTTATTATTGTAAGAGGAAATCGTTTAGAGGCTATTAATATTTTAACGAACAGAGCCATAACCCCGAGGCACGGCAGCTAATTATTTTACAACGCTTGGAAAAACCCTGGGACTCCATTATTATCGTCTCAACCTCCAGGCAATGCATGGCAATTACTGTGGCAGCGAGCAAGAGGAAAGCGGTGAAATGGTTGTTATCAAGGATGTAAACGCACCTGAAGTCGGTTTACTGGGCTGACATAAATCTTTATGTGCAGAAATTCAAAATATATCATAGTAAGTGGAATCAAATTGATGTGAGGTAGATGAGGACGGGAAGGATTTCTATATGTTTTAGCAGATATTTGTGTTACTGGTGGTTCTTTGCTTTGTGCTGCACCACATCCCTGCTCATGATTCAGGAGTCAGACAAGGGTGTGTTTCAGTTTTTGAGGGTGAATAATGACATTTCCTTGCAGCAGATGAAAATAAGTTGACACGTTTTTTGGCTTTTGGCTTTGCAGAGGAATTACAGAAGCAGCTTGTGGAGCAAGTGGAGTTGAGGAAAAAGTTGGAGAGAGAATTTCAGCATTTGAAAGGTAGGACACAAAGTGAGTGGAAGCCACAGAGAGATGTGTTGTGTTTGGGTCTGTGCTCGCAGCCTAGATGTCAGGAGGAGAGCCAGTTGTGTTGTTGTGTCCTTTGCATCCAGGAATGTGTCTTTAAATGTATCCCCACAATGTCAGAGAGTTTCCATCTGATGTGGCCTTCGGTACTCTTCAGATAATTTTCAGGATCAAATGAAGCGTGAGCTGTCCTACAGAGAGGAAATGGTCCAGCAGCTGCAGATTGTTCGAGGTTGGTCTCTCTCTCTCTCTGTACTTTGTGCCTCCAAAGATTATGACTGTAACGCGGATGTAGATCAATGCTCTTTAAGTTTATAGGAAAAATATTTGAGCCACACACACAAAAGAGCGTTTAAGTAACATAGGCCATATCAATCAATCTGAACCAACGAGCCTCTGAACTAAAAAAGAAAGGAAAAG
This sequence comes from Epinephelus cyanopodus, assembly GCA_026686955.1. NCBI lineage: Eukaryota > Metazoa > Chordata > Actinopteri > Perciformes > Serranidae > Epinephelus > Epinephelus cyanopodus. The sequence continues at coordinate 37,913,801 of CM048914.1, forward strand.
TGACACTTGCATATTGAAATATTGGTGATTTGTGTCCAGCCTTTTTCCTGTAAACTCCATATTTTTCCCTCCTGCAGTTGAGTAAATCATTAGATATCAGAAGGTGAAACTGAAACCACATTGTTTTGTTTGCAAAGGTTATTTTCTCCTAAATCATGCTCTGGAAAATTGAATGGACAGACCATTATGTAGTGCTGTATCGGTTACATGCAGTAGACAGCAACTAATGCCACCCGTTAAAGGATTGGTTTAATGTTACAGTAGTTTAAATACAGGGTTCAAGTACACAGAGGGGTCACTCTAAATACCATAGGGGCAAACGGCATACATTACACTCCTCCGCTTCAGATGCTACGCAGCAGCTCACATCTTCTTTTTTTTTTAATTCCTTTTTTTATTCCTTTTTTGACCAATTTTTTATTTTTGGATAGACACTTTGTGCAGCGAGTTGGACCAAGAGAGAAAGGCTCGTTATGCAATACAGCAGAAGCTAAAAGGTAAATTTATCTGGCCCAAAAGAAGAACATGAATACATGTCATTTTGTGCCTACAAGCATAAATATGCAAGTGCTACTTTTTTTTTAATTAGTCGTCTCCTGTGATCAGTGTGATCAGTATTTACAGTAAAACACCATTAAAGAATAGGTTTGCATTTTCTCAAGGCTGTCTTAAAACAACACTCACGGACCCATGTGTGCATTGAACGTCCTGCTGGTCGCTTTAATTGTTCTTCCTGTCCATTCTGGCTGTAGAGAGATGCTTTCTGAAAGCATCACTGTAAGTGATAGAAAATCCATGATTATTGTTCTGTGCAAAACATTATTGAGGCTTCAGCAGTCTGAATTTATCAAATGAAGTGTGTGTCTTCCAAATTCACAGTCCTTTTAGTGCACAATGTCCTATTTATTTTAGTAACTAACCGACAAAGGTGTAGGTTTCTTTTCAACACCTCTGCAAGAAAATTCTGAGCATCACACATTAAATTTTGTGCATATTTGCACATCAATTTGCACCTTGTGTGCATCAATTTACAGTGTAAATGTCTTAAATCTTATCAAAATAAAAGTCCTCTGCTATTTTCATGCTTTTAGAGGGGGGCAAATGCAAATGTTCTAAATATGGAGGGGGACGTGTCCCCCGTGTCCCCCTCGAAATTTACACCTATGCCAACCCACTGTGGGGCTCAGCAATGTGTGCATAGAAAATACATTGCTCTTTAAAAGTAGAAATAGATCTTTGAAGAATGAGATAGTAGTGCACTTGAGGACTGTCTTTGTCATGTGATACTCAAGAAAAAAGGCAGGTTATCTTGAAGAACAGGGTCAGCACATGGGAAGAAGAAATAATGAACTTCAGGAACTTATTCGTGGAACAGGAACAGATGCATTTGAATTAAGTTAAAAAGCCTTTATTTCAAAAGACGGCTGCTGACATTAAAGCACCGAAAAAGATCTATTGCAAAAGTGTTTTACACTCAATAAAAGCAAGATGTAACAAAGTGCAACAGAAAATAAATCATGATCTGTATGGAGTATGTAACTTATTGTCCTCTGATGAGACTAAAATAGGAGCAGAGAAAATGTCAGATCTGTGTGGAGCAATGAGGAGACTAAAACCTTCCTCTATCATTTATTCATGTTAAAAAACATGAATGCCATATCTCCATCACCCTCTCCACATCCTTCTCTACTGGTCTGACTGTCGCTTTCTTAATGACATCATCTCATTGCACCTTCTTCGTCTGTTATGGTTTAACAGCATCCAACTGGAGAGTAAGCGCCAGTGGTGTCATGGTGGGGTGAAGAGTGGGACTGATTACCCAGGGCCCCGATGGGAGGGGGGCCCTTGAAAAGCCTGGAATGAAAGACTCGGTTTTCTTTGCAATTAATGCCATAATTGAATTAAAATTGGCTGAATAACTTGGCTGAAAGACTGAACTTTATATAAAAACAAAAGTGGAAGCTCTCTTACTTCGCTCTTATCCTTTCAAGGTGGAAAATGGTTTACTCCGCCCCTGCACTAGGATTTGTCTTTGAACGCAGCAGGAGCTGAGTTACTGTGTTTGCTACTGCAGCACCAGAGTCTGTCTCCAAGAAAGGGAAAATTGAGGTTACAAAAATGAAATGAAAGGAAGAAAGTAAAAGGATAGAAAGCAAACTGACTGTAAAAAAAAATAAAATCAAAAGCTGTGTGAGGGAGGGCGGGGGGGCCACAGAGATTGCTAATGCATAGGACTCAGAATTTGGTGCTACGTCCCTGATTTGCATCACCAGCTGTTCATCTGTGATGACCAAACTCCTGATTCTTATTTTCTTTTACCAACTTAATGAAATTTCTGTCAAAATCTGCACTGCATTTATTGAAGCCTGAATCACAAAGGGCAAACTCTGCGCTAAAAAATATGAAGTGGAAGATACCAGCTTCATATGTGTGACTCAGACTGCTGAAGCCTCTCAGTTAGCTTCAGCTGAACTTCAGAAGTCACTTTTACACAGAACAGGAACTGTGGATCACACATTATGTTAATAATAGATTTCTGTATGACCTGTATGGATAAGAGGAACTATTAACACCAAGCCGACATCAAAAAACTAAAGACGACGAAGGCTGGTTGTTGCATCACCTCAGGCAAAAAGCTGCACCTGAACACACCACAAAAACTACAGCCAGTGGCCAACTAGCACGTATGGTCTGCTCCTGCGTGAGAGGAAATAACTCTCCATACCAGCAGGTGGCGGTCGTCTGGAGTCGACATTTAAAAGGGAAACCGGACGACCGACAGGAGGGATTCATGATGCTAGTTAGGGCTCATTTATGCTCCCTTTACATACGAAAATGTATACGTCCATTTCAAACGATGTTAACATCACTTATGGAAACATGCAGAAATACAGACGAAATGAACGTGGAGCACGGACAGAAGGCTCCGTCCATATCCGGATCTGTATTTAACGTTGAGCATAAATGGGCCTTTAGCCAGTTAGTATATAAACAACACAACCTGCTGTTAAAAGGTCAAAGAATATTTATCACGCGCTAGCAAACGCAGACACAAACACTTACGAACTGTTTCTGCTGAAGAGCTAAATGGCGAAAATAAAAATCTTATCTATAACAAGTTTGTTTTGATCTCACGCTCTCTTGATTTTAGTCGCTGGTTGCTTCCTCGCTTACGTTAATTTTCTCGTGCCCTGAGCTGAACCGCCAATCAGATTGATTTCATTCACTGATGGGCTCTGCCATCTTTACTGCTGATTCAACATCCTGAATCAGCTGGGAAAAAAAAGCCACAAGGGCAAATGGTGCGGGACACACCGCCGAAACTAGTCAGCTTTATGTGTCAGGGCCTTTACACTGACCAAAAACCTGTTTCAGTGTACATATGAGCATGTGAGTATTGTTTTAAGACAGACTGAATAAAATGTGAACCCATCCTTTAATATTAAAAACAACATACACCTGTACATTAAACAATAATCAGTGATAGTGTTTGTGTGTGTCTGCATGTTCTCACTGATGGACTCGTTCCTCCCCAGAAGCTCATGACGCCCTTCACCATTTCTCCTGCAAGATGCTCACCCCTCGTCAGTGCACCGGAGCCTGCACCTTCAAACCTCCGCTGCTGCCTCCCTAGTGCCCGGCACGACCCCTGCACCTGACCTCAGCACAGCCAAAAAATAAAAAAATAAAAACACACTCACTGGTCTGCCTCGAGAGCTCTCATGTGTTCACCTCCCACCTGTAACCTGAGGATTACCAACCTGCTGTATAGATACACCACTGATTTTAGCACTTGAGCGAAGACTCGGAGAAGGTTTCAGCAGCGACCTCTCCGCCCTGAAAAACTGAACTCTTGACTCAAAGAGATCTTGTTCATTTTATGTTGTGAGTCGAAGGATTGATGATCTGAAGCTGCGAAGCTCAAACCAAGGAGTCTCTCTGAATCAAAGTCGTCTGCTCTTTAGCTACTCTGAGAATAAGAAACAACACTATATACATATACATATATATATATAACACGTGACGATGTGCAATGGCTCGTATAATTGTGATATTAAGTTCAAAATCTCATTATTTAGCTTTTGTTGCTTGTTTGAATGAGTTTTTACATTTATTTGTTTATTTATCTTTGGTTTAATTTATTGTTTAGATTATTTATAACACTGTATATGTTGTTAAGCACTTTAAATGGGCAACATTTCTGAATTTGACCATGCCGTCCGATACCAAATTCTTTTTATCAAACAGTACGAGGATCTTTATGTTTAAGACAGAGAACATTATTATGAGCACTTACTTAAACAAGCCGGTCAGGTTTCACATCAAGCAAAAGATTTTCTGTCAAACTTTGAAGCGATGATTTAAAGAAAATAAACTGTCTTGAGCCATTTATAGATTTCATGTACAGTTGAGACTATTTTGACACAAATTTGATCCCATAAATTTCTCTGTTTCAGGGTTTTTTCTATCATGACATGCATCTGTGAGTCCCAACAGACAAAACCAAAACCTTTTCCTATCATCTGAAGGTGTTTTTATAAGACACTGTATGAGGTGTGTGTTCAATCTGCCATTCACACAGCTGCGTTTTATGTTCTCTGTCACAATCTACCCATAATTTTCCCATTTATGTATGTACCCATGTCAATATTAATAAAATGTGAAAGCCACTTTCTGCTCTTTGTTCCTCTCTCTGGTGTGAGCCTGACACCTACTGGCCTCGGCACAGAAGAGCTCCTCCTGAGATGGCTCATATTTCCTCTTATTGTATTTGAGTTCAACATGATCTCTTTCATTAGGCGGCTACATCAGTGCATGACATGTCCAGTCAACTTATAATGTTTGACGTCGAGTCAGGGGAGCAGGCTGATCTAATAGTGAAATCTAATTCTTCTGATGGGAGGGCTAATAGATATTGATTACACGGCTCTCGGTCCCTGGATGCTTCATACTGAGACAGATACTCGCATAATGTCACTGACACACAATGAATGTTAATTTTCTGTGAGCGTAATTGCCCTCCGTGGCAAAGCCGGTTCCTTTTGAATACTAACAAGGCCTGCGGAGATGAACAGAACTGAGGTACTGAAGTAATGTGGGAGCCATCAGCTGCTCTCATATGTTTTAATTCAGCTGTTTGATATTAAGAAAGAAAGATTTAGGCTGATATGTGGTGACAAGTGTGGATGGATTATGTGACACTGGGGCCCTGAGCACAGACACGTCAACCCCCCCCCCCCCACACACACACACACACACACTCATCATGCTTAAGGGAAAGACTCAAAGAGACTCAAAATGATTGCAAAAATTACTCTCTTTGTAGTGGTTTTGTGTCTCTTTGTTGTTGTATTGTGTCTCCGTGTGGTTGCTTTGTGTCTCATCGCAGTTGTTTTGCATCTTTTTGTGGTTGTTTTATGTCTCTTTGTTATGGTTTTGCATCCCTGTGCAGCTGTTCTGCGTCTCTTTGTGATGAATTTACGTCTCTTTGTGGTCATTTTGCATCTTTGTGCGGTTGTTTTGCGTCTCTTTTGGTCGTTTTGAGTCTCTTTGTGATGGTTCTACGTCTCTGTCTAGTAGTTTTGCGTCTCTGTGATAGTTTAGTGTCTCTTTGTGATCGTTCAGCGTCTCTGTGCAGTTGTTTTGCATCTTTGTTGGTCATTTTTGCATCTTTTTATGGTGGTTTTGTGTCTCTGCGATCTATTTGCATCTTTGGGCAGTTGTTTGCATCTCTGTGCAGTTGTTTTGCGTCTCTCTTTGTGACGGTTTTGTGTCTCATCTAGTTGGTTTCCTTTTTTTTTGCAGTTGTTTTGTTTCTCTTTGTGGTAGGTTTGATTCTTCTTATGATAGTTTCATGTGATCATTTTGCGTCTCTCCGCAGTTATTTTGCATCACCTCTGGTCATTTTGCATTTCTTTGTGATGGTTTTGTTTCTCTTTGTAGTCATTTTGCATCTTGTATTCATTTTGCATCTCTTTGTGGTGGTTTCGCTTCTTAGCATGGTCGGTTTATGTCTCGTTAGGGTCTTTTTGCATCTCTTTGTGGATGATTTGTGTCTCCTTTTACTAGTTTTGCTTCTTTTTGTGGTTGTTTTTCTTCTCTTTGTGCTCATGTTCCAACTCTTTGTGGTCTACTGTAGGCCTAGGAGTCCCCCGACCCCTTGGGCTCCTGAGCCTGTGCCCAGTAGGCCCGTTCAGTAATCCTTAATGGCGCCAAGTGAGGGGGAAAAAAGTCTCCTCCAAACAAGGTGATTTCAAGCTTCTCTTAAACCCTGCAAAGCTGAAATGCAAACTGAGGACAGAGGGCCTGAGAGCTGCTGACTACAGGCATGATGAATTATTTAATGATAATTTCATAATTATACAACTTTAAAATTTAAAGTATGACTGAAGGCGCTCATTGAAAATGTGCCCCGTGTTCGCATATTGATCCATGATGCATATGTGACGCACTGGCAATAAAATACATATAAATGAGTGTGACGGCTACAGTTTACACATCACCACAACTTAATGACTCGACAAAATATTGTTTATTAGTAAATAAATAAATAATTAAAGAGGAGGTTCTGAGAAAAAAAGTAAACGGATAAAGCAACGGACAATATACAGTATATTATATATGCTTTTTTGTCTTGTAGGTCAAACACACACACACACACACACACACACACATGCACAATCTTATTTTATTTGTAGTGTGTATTGTTTTAGGATGGGCAATATGGAAATAAATACCTGGAAAATATTAATTTACAGAGTTTGTCATACCTCTCTCACTCACACAGAAATTTAAATCATGGTAAATGTTGCAGGTCGACAGGCAGCGACTGCTTTATGGCAATATTGAAAGTGTATATGACTTTAGCATCAATGTCAAAAACTGCCTTTATTGATCATACATTTAGGAAGTGCCTTTAAGTACATTTAAAAGTCAAGCAATCAAAATTTTATTTAAGTATAAGGAAAGAAGTTTTGACAACAAAATGCACTTTAAGTATCAAACATAAAAATACTTTTTTAAATGCAGAATGGGCCCCAATGTTATATTTAATTATAGATATTATTACTGATGCATTTCATTAACCATGTAAGCAGCATTTTAACACTGTAGCTGGTCAAGACGGAGAACATTTGTTTAACTATTTTATATTGTTTGTATAATTTCAGAAATAACACTGCACCCTATTTTAAAAACTGTAGAGCCATAATCTGAAAGTAACCAGTAACTTTAGCTGTGAATTAAATGAATTGGTGTAAAAAGTGCAATAATCCTATATGAAATGTATTGACAATGGAAATACGCAAGTAAAGTACAAGTACCTCAAAACTGTAATCAAGAAATATACTCAGAATTTCTTTCCAGCACTGCGATAAAACACTTTTTAATCCAAATATTATATCCACAAATGGTTTAATTTTCTATATCTTGACATATGTAAAGTGATATCACAATATAACATTACATATACTACACTGTAATGATGTATTTTATCCATATAGCTATTGTTTTACAGCCAGAGGATTTATAAGGAAAAACAGTTACAAAAACTTTAAAAAATATCACAATTACAAAAAAGTGAGGAAATAAATAAACAAAAATAAAACTGAGGAAGAAAACAGAACATCAAGGTTCAAGTCATTTTCCATTGGATTCCTGATTAAGACAGTAATCTCTGATATTTTACATCACTCCTCTTTTACTGTCCCAAAGTCCCACTTTGGCCACTTAGGTCCTTAATAAAATGACAATAAATAAATCAACTGATTAAATTCAATAACAGTGGAAATATGATTTATTTTATTTTTTTTTTTTACAAACATAGAAAAACATAATAAAATTTCCAAATGAAAATGTGTCATGTTCCTTCCCCAATAGTATTTCACAGGCATTAATCGCTGGTACCAAACAAAACTATGATCATTACAGAACAAGTGGGAGGGATTGCAGTATTCAATATATATACAGGTGTCTCAGGTAAAGTCTGGTCTTTGGGGCTTTGATAAAAACAGGCCACCTTGACCATATATTGGTGAATTTATCCTGTTGTATTCGGAGGGAAGTTTTGATTGTTTTTAAAGTGATCTTCTGTTCAGATTTGCTGCTGCTCCACACTGAGTGCGTTTACACAAGCTCACATTAAATCCATACAATGTAATATCAAACATTTTAAAGAGGAACATATTGTCCCACGGTATTTGCAGTGTGTACCTTTATTTGCCTGTATAAACATGTGTGGCCAGTGGACACCTGTCCCATCAGCGGCCATCAACAATGCAGCAGATGGCAGTGATGCATAATGATATAATAAAACCTCTGTGATTCTCTCTTGTATGAAACAAGCAGCACAACTACTTTGTCAATAGATTCCTTGTATGAACCTCGAGGGAAGGAGCATTTCCTCATAATGGATTTGGGCATAAAGCCTAATGTGTTTGGTGTTATAGTGGATTTTTGGTCAGTATGGAAGTATAGAAGCATTATACTGAGCAGAGACGTGACTGCAGAGGGACAAACAGGCTACAGGCTGTAATTGAGGACAAACCACTGAGGAGGATCTGGACCTGAGAGTTCACTTCATGTTGTGGTGGATTCATTTGAAATGATGGGGCGCCACCTACTGGCTTTATCAAATCCTTCACCTGGCTGTGAGTTTTGTTGTCACAGTCTTTTGCTTTGGAAAGATTTTTGTGTGATTTAGTGTCTGATTGAGACATTTATCTGACTCTACTTTAACTTGGTTGTATAGAGAAGGCAGTGCCATCACATTGAATCCCCAAGTGACAAAAGTCTTCAATTTATTTCAGGGGTTCATGACCAAAATTTTTAGAAATACAACACTTCTCACCACCACTCTATCCTCCAACAATGACAAGTTTTTACATTTGCTTAATGATTTTGAGTTTTCAGATTTCATGTATTCAGGTAAAGGCAGCGGTGGAAGAAGCACTCAAATCCTTAAGTAAAGGTAGTAAAACAGTAGTCTAAAAAATCCATTTAATTACAAGTCCTGAATTCACAATGTTACCTAAGTAAAAGTACAGAAGCAGCATATTATCATAAAAATGAACTTAAAGTATCAATGCCAAAAGTACTCATGAAGCAATGTTATTTTATTGTAGAATATTATATTATTATGATTTTATCAGTGATGAATGCGTGTAATAATATATGACACAACAATAATGTTATTTATATTGTCCCTCTAACATTGAATTTACAAGGTGCTTTGATAGACAAAGCAAAAGCAGAAACAGGACACTCAGAAGGCAATATGACAACAGAAAGCCAAATAGTCCCAAAACAAGTGAGACAAAATTAAGGTTAAGTTGAGATAAAGTTAAAACAAGAAGACAAAAAAATACAAAAATGCAAGATAAAGAAAAATGTCAATATAATAATAAATATACCAAGAAGAATCAAAGCAATACAGATATGAAATAAAAATTTTTACTAACTGGAGCAGATACTGTCATGTCTTTCTGTTAGTAAGGAAAATTAGGGTTCCAAAAACAGAAAATAAAGAAAAGCAATGGGAAAAAAAAAGAATTTGATGATATATCCTTGTCCCTTACTTATTTCTTTATTTTATTTTATTTTATTTTACTTTATTGTATTTCATTTCATTTCATTTTGTAGGCACAATGCAATTTAATATAGTTCCAATGCAGAGTACGTGACTGATGTGTTGCAGAGAGTTTAAAGCTATTGCAAATTTTCAACTCTTGTCCCTAGTTGGGATTTTACATGTAGACCTAACATGTTATTAAAGATATACAGTTTAAAACATCATACAGCCACAATAAACTGTGAACATGGAAGGCACAATAAAATACATAAACTATAATCCACACACTACAACACATATACCACAATACAAACATCACAACATATCCATCAATACATCTACTACAACAGACATACCACTATACACATACTAAAGTACACATCAATACACCAAAACACCTACACTAATACCCAGTAGTAGTTTGAGCTCGGGCAGGTCGTTCTAAATCCGAGAGGCCCTGATGGCAGAAGCAAAGTCACCTTCAGATTTAAGCCTCAACTGTGGAACAGCAGGAAAGATGCGACCTGAGAATCTAACACTGCGAACTGGCTCCACTTTAGAGGAGTAAGTACAGTACTTGAAAATGTACGTAGTTAGTTTCCACCACTGGTTAAAGGTTCTGTTATATTGCTGTTTCAAAGCATTCTCCGAAGTCTGGTGAGGATTTTTTAACAAAAAAGTTGCCAAATTTAAATGTATTTAGTCTAAAACATTTGGCATTGGCACAAATAACACCTTAACACCCTGCCATTGTGTTCAAATTGCAAATCATAATGCTCAGTTTTCCATGCATGATACACCAAGGACATGGCCTCAGTGCCCTCAGTCTGATCCACAGTCCTGACTTTGTTTTGTGTTCTGCCCTTTCGCAGGTGTCACTGTAGAAAAACGCTAGGTCTCTCTATCAAACTGAAGAGCAAAAGAGCTTCAAATAAGAAAATGAGAAGTATTAATGTTCAAGTATTGATGAAGGAGCAAATATCTAAAGATTATGAAAAGTCACTTGCTCTTATTACTGTGAAGTGGGTTGTTTTTACACTTAAAGTAAAGGTGCACTCCAGAGATTAAACACTGCCCTTCAAAAGTTGGTAGGCTTATCCATCCATCCAACCATTTTCATCCATTTATCTGGGGCCGGGTCGAAGGGGCAGCAGGCTAAGCACAGTACCCCAGACGTCCCTCTACCCAGCAACGATTTCCAGCTCCTCCCAGGGACCCCAAGGCGTTCCCAGGCCAGATGAGATATATAATCCCTGCAGCGTGTTCCGGGTCTGATTCGGGGCCTCCTACCACTGGGACGAGCCTGGAACAGGAACAGGAGGCGTCCAGGAGGATCCTGATCAGATGCCCGAACCACCTCAACTGACCCCTTTCGACGCAAAGGAGCAGCAGCTCTAGTCCGAGCTCCCTCCAGATGTCCGAGCTCTTTGCCCCATCTCCAAGACTGAGCCCAGCCACCCCACGGAGGAAACTCATTTCGGCCACTTAAATCCATGATCTCATTCTTTCGGTCTCTACCCAGAGCTCATGACCATAGGTGACAGTTGGGATGTAGATGGACCAGTGAATTGAAAGCGTCGCCTTCTGGCTCAGCGGCTCGAAGTTCGGTACAATGCCTGCATCACTGCAAAAGCTGGGCCAAACCGCCGATCCATCTCACGCTCCATTCTACCCTGACTCGTGAACAAGACCCTGAGATACTTGAACTCCCTCACTTGAGGCAGTAACTCTCTCCCAACCCAGAGGAGGCAATCTACCACTTTACAGCAGAGAACCATGACCTCAGATTTGGAGGTGCTGACTCTCATCCCGACCGCTTCACACTCGGCTGCAAACCGCCACCGTGCATGCTGAAGGTCACGGTGTGATGAAGCCCACAGAGCCACGTCATCTGCGAAAAGCAGAGGTGCGATTCTGAGTCCCCAAACTGGACCCCTTCCTCCCCCCGGCTGTGCCTCGAGATCCAGGCAGACTTGTGAGAGATAGATTTAATGAGTTAAGAAATCATACAGCAGAGTCTGAGACATCCTGATGCTTTAGTTCTTCATAGAAACGCCTGTATCCAACACTTCACATTATGCAGCGTAGAAGCAACTCTTTGTTCGACCCTACCAGGCACTGCAGTCTCAAACTGAGTTTGTTTTTGGACTTTGGCAAACTCCCTCCAGAGCCGCAGATAACTCTGTACAACTGTTTTCATAGGCTGTGTTTCTCTTCATCTTAAGTAAAGTAACCTTGATGTTTAAAATATAAGTTACCATAGAAAAAGAAAGAAAAACCTCTATGGAGCCAATCAAAATGTCCTCCGTACCCCTCAGACCCATTGTGTGTCTGCTGATATGAAGCTTTTGATCATCGTGTTCTTCAAACTTTTATATGAAAAACAGATTTGGGGTCAGAATCCTCCGTGAACTCAGGTTTTCACTGTGAACATGCAGCTTTGAGAAAGCATGTTTTATGAAGAGCACAGCAGACGCCTCGGCTCACCACAAATATTGATGAAATCATTCCTTTTGATATGATTATCACGACAATCTTGTGATACAAGAACTTTTATACGCAACTGTCTCTGCCTTTCTGGCCACAAAAGAAAAGAAAGGAAAAATAAAGGCAAGGCTGTGTTTGTAAGTTGTGATTCAAAATCTGAGTCATCATTTATAAGTATGATAAGCTGATATAGTCTTCTCGTTTGAAGACAGTCTTTGTATTTGTAAGATTTTAACGATTAAACTAATATAAACAGCTGAAGTTAAGAGTACAGTGAGCCAAGTGTGTGTGTGTGTGATAGTCTACTTGCTGTTTCTGGGAAATTCTCCTTTGATCTCTGGGAGGGTCAGAGGTCACATATATTTTTCAGAAAACAGCTTTTAAGTTGGCTTAGATGTTAGGAACAGAATAAATTATACCCCACACACCCCTGAGCAGATGAACAGAATGCATGATTTTGCATTGTGGAGATTCACATGGATCTAACAACAATAAAATTTAGTTTGTCAAAGAAAAATTGCTGCATTTCTGCATCTGATATGCATCCCTCCTTTTGAAAATTGTGTTCACAAGAATATTTAAGGTTCAAAGGGACACATAAATATCTGAGGTGAACTGTGTTCATTATAAACCATGAAAATGTTCATTAATTCTTATTTTCCTCCTTATCCTGCTGAATGTTCCTTCAGATTTTACACCACTTTGGATACAGTGAATATCTGATTCTGCTATTTTAAAGCAGAATCAGATAAACAATAGCATGGGAAGATTATGAGACAAGGAGCTCCTGGGCACAGATATGCAATATATTCTCACTCCGACCTCGTCACATGCCAACGTTCGGTCATGGATTTTCTACGTCCATATATGACATGCAAGGTAGCCTGGGTGTGTTGGTTGTTGACGCTCTGGGACACCATGTCAAGCTCAGCCTGTTACATGCATCGTCTTCTTTCAAAATACACTTCTGTTTTCACAGGAAATTTACCGTTTATATACAGTCTCTTTCAAAATAAACACACTACGTTGTTACAACACCGGGAATTGACTTTTTTTTTGTCAACAAGAAACACACATCTTTGAGTTTAGGCAACAAAAGCATGTCGTGAGGTTTAGAAAAAAAGGTTTGGCCTCTAGAATCTATCAGGATGTAAACACCGCTCTCCTGGGTGAAGGTCTGTGTTTGTTGGACCCATATACCACCTGTCAAGCCCGCCCTACTCGGACTTTTGTCATCTTAACTTCGCTTGTATCCCACCGCATTTCCCCCTGATGCTGTCAAGTGTCTGGTGACTGGCTGCGCATCATGGTGGCATTAAAGGATGACTTTTTGTCTGATGCCACAAGTCACTGCCCAAGCGCTGGATTTTGATGACTTTGGAGTGAAACTGCGTTACTCTCATACATAGAACCAAGTCACATAAACTTTGTATGGTTTTGCTTCTTTTATTTTGTTGTTGTTTTGCATGTCTTTGTGATCGTTATCCATTTTTTGTGGTTTTGCATCTCTTTGAGGTCATTTTGTGTCTTTTTTGTGTTTTCTTTCGTAGTTCATGTTTTTTTTTGGAGCCAGAAGTGACCATATTTTGGCGAAAAGCTGGCGCTGTGGTTGAGCCGACTGATTAGCCGAGGACACTATCGGCAGCCTGTCGCTCAAAGTGCTCTTGATTATGCTTAACTTTAAGCCTTTGTGGAGTGTAAATGGATGAATTATAAAAAAAAAATTAAACCCCCTACAGTTGTCATGAAGGTGGAAATTAGCTATAGAGACCAAAAGTGATTTTTTTTGTAAAAGGCTGTAAACATGTTTTTAAACATGTAAACATGGGGATTGACTCACCTCTGGAGACAGCCTCAAGTGGCCATTAGAGGAACTGCAGTTTTTGGCACTTGTGTGTTGGCTTCATTTTTCAGCCCCGGAGATTGTCGCTTGGTTTCTTTGCATCTCTTTGTGGTAATTTTGAGTCTTTTCCTGGAGGGTACATGTTACAGTATTTGCGTGACATTTTGCAGATGAAGGCCAGAGGGGCCCCCGACACTTTGGGCCCCTGGGCCTATACTCAGTCGGCCTGTTCAGTAATCCACCCATGAATGATAGAGGTGTGCTAATCAAGACTCAATATTTGTTTTTGTGTCTTTGGCATATTAGTGAGAGTTTGTAACTCAATACAGCTATCACACTATAAAGGGTCCCAGCCTTCCTGGTTCATGTGGTGAGAAATGAATGATTTGTCACATTGCATCAAACTATGTTTACGCCTCTCGCCCAGTGTTTATAAAATGGGGGGCAGCTTAGTTCCAGTGTAACAGGATTTAGTTGTGTGGTTACTGAGAACTGGGAAGGCCTTACAGTGTCACCATTGCTTTCAATACAAAAGGAAGACATAAAAGCATGTGGTGCAGCAAATCTATTAAAAGGTCAGTTCACCTGAATTGCTAAAATCATATTTCATCTCTCAGCTGTAATGGGATTTAGCAAAGCAGAAAGTTCTGAATTTGTTTATCAAGGTTTTAGTATGTTCCTCTCTGAGATTTTCCTGCCTCCACCCAACACAATGGAGGTGATCGGAATTTTGTTTGTGGGTCTCACAGCACTGAAAAAATATACAGTTTTGCAGAAACTCCTTTTTCCAGGAAAAACATCCATGTTTTATATACAGACTATTTCCGCAGTATTCCTGCAGTTTCAGAGAGGTCTTCTGGTTGTCCAGATGGACCTGTTTCTGGAAAGAGATGTTGTTTTTGTTGTTTTGTTCATTGTTTTGAGCAGCAAAAAAAAAAAAAAAAAAAAAATTCAGCCTCAGTGATTCAGGCACAGTACAGGTTAAAGCTGCAAGCTATGTTTCCCTCTGATACCAGCAAAGTGTAAGACAGTTGAGTTCATTTTTAAATACAGGCCGAAGGAAAATACACTATTTTTATGTAGTTTTCCATCTGAACAAAGCAAAGAATACTAGATCCACTGTAATATGCCAGACTTATTCTATTTGTCCCGACAGTAATGATTTTGATTACTAGTCAAGTTACAGGCTGGATAGAAGAATAGACTCAAATCGCTGTTGGTGAAGAATAATTTAACCCACATAGCAGACTGATGTGGACCAGATGTGCCTTCAGCTTGGCACTGCTGGCCTTTACTCAGCGCTGGTATGGGGAATATGAGCTGAGCATGTTCAGGTGTGGCACTGATGGCATGGTCTTTGTAAGATGGCAAACAAGATACAGGTGTGTCATTGATATTTGAGACAGAAACTGTTTGTCCCACATTGTTGACCTACATATTTGACTAATAATGGGGATTCCCAGTGGACAATAATCATGTGTGAGAGTTTGAAAAATCAAGGTCTGATTTATTCGCTGAGATAAATTGTTTGGAGAATATACTGAGTAAGTTTAATGAGTAAATATGATTATGGTCAGTAATTTACAGACTACTTTTCAACAAATGTGAGTGTGTGGCTTGTACAGGTGTACACTGTATCCTTTTTTAGTTAAGATAAGCTAAAATAAGATAAGATCAGATTCAGTTTTCAGGGTGTTTTTCTTGGGAGCTGAATTATCCACAGAGGTCTCTTCCTCCCCAAAACAAACGGAGCAGGTAATCAAAACTGATAAAAATACAGAATAAGTCAGTGTCACATCACAAATGGGTCTTTCTCCTACACTGATGATGGGTGGCTTGCCCACAACATGATAATGTAGGCTCACCTTTTTTCTCTGACAACCTAAGATACAGCTGTTCACGACATTGTCACCTGGAGCTGAATTATCTGCAGAGGTCCCTTCCTCTCCAGAACAAACAGACCAGGTGATTTAAACTAGTAAAAACACAAGAAAGGCAGTTTCATGTTACAAGTTAGTCTTTTTCTGATGGTGCATGTTGCAAATGGGCTTCTAACTATGGTGGCCGACGTGAATGGCCAAAGTGAAAACCTGAGTGGCCCTGTCTGGAGCCAGTTTTTGGTTTGTCCCTCCTGGGCTTCTGTAGAAACATAGTGGTCAGCATGGCAGTCTCCATGGATGAAGACCCGCTACTTACATCAATATAAACGTCTCTTTCTAAGGTGACAAAAACACAACAATTCTTATTTTCAAGTGATGAAGAAAAGAAAATATACTTATTATATTGTATTCCATTGCTGCCAATATATCCCTGTAAATCCTACACACTGGACTTGTAAGTTGAGATTTATCTAGTCATAACCAATATATTATATTATGAATGAATGAATGACTTTATCTTTAACCAAAATTTAAAATAAATAAATAAAAAACAAACAAGACAAAGACAAAAGTGTCCAAAAGGGAGTAGGTAGAAGTAAAACTTATGTGTCCCTGCCCTTTTCTTACGTTTCTTCTTTTAACTTATACATTATTTCAACAACTTGTTAAATTTATTTACAACTTCTACATAACTGTCCCCAGTCTATTTACCGCCCAACTAAATAAATCGGTAATAAACCCAGTTTATTTACAGTCCAAGTATCAACCAGTGTGGCAAAATAAATAAGCACTGCCCTAACACAACCTGTCCTCATCTATATATCTGCCAAAATGTATATATTATATTATAGTATATTTCTGTAACATTCGACAAAAGTGAACTGCTGTTTTTTCCTCCCGTCATTTGTGTTCCTGAACGCACCCCTGCGTGCTGTGTGCGCGTTCCCGGAGCAGCTCTGCGCGTCCCAGTCATGTGACAGCACCTCACCACGCCTGCGCAAAGAAATACAAGATGGCGGAGAGTGCGGAACTGAAGGTAAGGCGCAGCCTGAAATCGTTATAATTTTACTCGGTTACCGAGCGTTAGATTGTCAAGTGACACCGCGCGGCAGTGATTTAAATCTCGTGGGACTGAGATGTTGTCAGATTTTAATGTTTATCGCTCAAACACAGCGGCAACTTTATTGAATGCGCGAGCGCCAAAGCTTGCACGAGCATGTTTATGTTGATATTGAGACGCGCTGGTTTGTGTGAACGGAGCGTTTTCAGCTGCTGGCGGGGCGGCTTTTACTTTACAACCATCCTCTGCGTGGGGCTTGAACACGGGAGGCAGCGGCTCACTAAAGGGCATCACACCTGGCTCTGTCCGGCGTCTGTAATTTATATTTTTAAGGTATAAATAAACGTGAGCTCGGGAGCGTTTAGTGTCGCGGGCAGCCTGCAGACTGTGTGGATGTGACAGCGGCTTCATGCTGCATGTTTGGAAACACGCACACATGGACGGATCATCTCTCACGTATGAATCATGATAAAGTTGATACCTGAGCGAGGCTGTGTGCAGCTGCGGTCACGTTACCTGACCTGTTCATTAACACCCGCGACTCACTTTACCTGTTGAATCACAATCACCTTTATTGGACAAGTATGTGCAAACATTCAAGAAATTAAACTTTGATTTTTTTCCCCCCTCCATTGCCCCTGATAAACGCACAAAAATAGACATAATAGATTAAAACAAATCAACAAAGCTGGACAAATAAAGGTAAAAACAAAACTTGATTATAATGTAAGTATGTGGAAAAAATAGGTGTATATATGAATATATCATATATCAATGCAGGGAAATAACTAGACAGACCAGTTAGTTTCTGAGAAAAAATATGTTATTAAATTACAGTTACTAATCAAAATGTTTGTGACAAAAAGGTGTGACATCTGACTATATTCTTCAAGTTAAAAAAAAGTTTATATATAGACTAGAATATAACATTCATGCGGTTGTTTTGCTTTTTTTCGCTGTGCAGAACGTCTTATTTTGGCAGAACCTCTTTCAGGACATTTTCAGCTTTATTGCCCAACTCAAAACATTTTTATCAGTGCAAGGCAGCTTTATTTGTGTAGCACATTTCATACACCAGGGCAAGTTAAAGTGCTTTTCAGAGCTATAAAACATGATAAAGGATATGGATTTATAACAAAACAGTAAAGAGATAAAATGCTATGAAAGGTCAAATTAATTCCTAAGTGATTTTCAATTAAAAAAAATGTCACCATTAAAAATAGCAAAAGTGCAGACAAGAGGTGCAAAAATAAAAGAGTAAAAATGAAAAGTAACAGTTACATTACTTTGATGAAGTAATTAAATTAGTTACATTACTTATTACATTTTTATTGGGGTAACTAACCTGTTACATTCAAAAGTAACCTTCCCAACACTGAATATTGTTTCACTATATAATAAAAACCAGCAATAACCAACAATAAAATAAAAATACACCCTCTTCTATACGATGGTATTGCAACCTCAGCCTGTCTGTACAAATCAAGCGTTTTGTAAGTTGTGACATGTAAAACAGTGCAAAGAAATAAATGATACAGGCATGATGAGTGTGTCACCACCGGCAGCTGATTAAACATTATATCAGCAAAATGTCCAGGTGGTCGACTCTCAGAGATTCACAGTGGTGAAAGAAATATTTCAATCCTGTATTTAAGCACTAACACCACAGAGTGAAAATACTCCACTACAAGTAAAAGTCTTTCAAAACCTTATTTTACATATTATCAGCAGAATTTACTTAAAATATAAAAAGGGAAATTATTCATTATGCAGTCAAAATGTTCCCTGATAGTGTTTTTTGAATATATCTTTTTTAAATTAATATTGCTGCTGCATTTGTTTGTACGTTGCATTTTACTGCTGTAGATGTTTAGGGTTAACTCCTCTATATACTGTTGGATAGTTTGATCTACAGCAACACATCATATTATATAAGATCATCACATGTTTGCAGCATCGCTGTCCTTGAAAACCACATATCTATAAATAAATAATAATAAAAATTCAACTTCTCATGGTGTCAGCCCTGTTTTCAGCTTTGCGTTGATGCATTTTCCCGCTGATTCAAGTTTTTCTTTTTCTTGTTTATGTAGCTAAAGATGTGGTACAATTCAGTTTATCTTGAAAATTCAAATTCAAAAGCACCACCTCTGGAGATACATGGTTTTCACTGGACAGGAATGGGATGCACAGTTGTAATCTGAAAAGTAACTAAAGCTGTCAGACAAGTGTAGTGGAGTAAAAATACAATACTTGTCTGTGTGTGTGATGTGGTGGAGTAGAAGCATAACGCTGCAAAAATGGAAAATACTTGAGTAAAGTACAAGTACATCAAATTTGTAATGAAATACAGCACTTTACTAAATTCACTTAGTTACGTTCCACCACTGGAAATTCATCGCTGATGCATCTTTCTGTTAACATGACTGTGTTTGCGTTGTAGCTCCGCCGAAACGCTGTTTTAGTTTAACCTGATGAAGCAGAGTTGGAACATATCTAGCAGTTATTGATCAGAGTCTTGAGCTATTTTTAGACTCTCCCCAGTGTGTTTCCACTGCCTGGCCGGGATCTGTGGATCTATACGTGCTCCTTTGTGCCAGCTGCCATTCGGCTACACAGACTATAATGAAGCTGCACCCTCTGCCTGCTGTAAAGCCAGATGTGGTCTTACTACAGTGTGTTATAAGCTTTCCCTGATTAATGAAAGTGCAGGTCTTTGCTGAGAGATGGTTGCAGCTTCTTAAATGTCAATATTTGCTTGCTTTTTTCATTTTCATGATGGAAGTTGAATATGTGGGGGCACAGGGCTGCAGCTGATTATTGCTTTCATGTCAGTTAATCAGCAAATCTATCAAATGTCAGCAAACAGTGAGAAATGCCACAGTGAACCAAAGCGTAAGTGACATCTAAAGATTGCTTGTTTTGTCTGACCAACAGTCAGAAACCTGAAGAGATCATCCGTTTATTGTCATTTAAGAATAAAAAAAGGCTGCAAATCCTTGCAGTTGAGAAGCTGGAACAATTAAAGGTCCCATATTTTGCTCATTTTTAGGTTTGTACTTGTATTTGGGGTTTCTATTAGAACATGTTTACAAGCTTTAATATTCAAAAACCGTTTCATTTTTCTCATACTGTCTGCCTGAATATACCTGTATTCACCGTCTGTCTGAAACGCTCTGTTTAAGCGCCTGTCTCTTTAAGACCCCCTTCCGAAAAAGCCCAGTCTGCTCCGATTGGTCAGCGTTTCCAGGTCTTTTTACACATGCGCCCTTGGTGTCTCTGCACCGTCACTGCAGCCAGGGGAACGACCGTAATGGCTCTGTAGCAGCAGATTCTACGTTTTATATATTATAGTCGTGACATCACAACTTTGCAGATGTCCTGATGGCTCGTTTAAAGGCACAGTTTCTGAAAACGGACTGTGTGCATTTGTCTGTGGATTGAGCATTTTGATATTGTCACAGTATTTATGTGCCACCTGTACCAACTTCAACAAATAATGGAAATCTGAATTTTTTCAATATTGGACCTTTAATGGATCAAAATAGTTTTTATCTTGTTTTCTGAAGCTTTTGACTCCACTTTTGAGTTGTTGGACTGCAGATTAAACTAAAGGAAAAACATAATTTTGAGCGCTGTCGTTATTTTTTTGTATAGGTTCATGAATAAATCAAATAACAAAATATAATAGTCAATAGATGAATCAGTTGCAGCCCTTAACCTTTTGAGGATAGAGGTGTTTTCTTGTGTGCTGTTGTTAGATTGAAAAAGTTGGAGGATTTTTGTCTGCACAAACATGAAGGAAGTCATTAGCTGGTCTGCTTTTTATGTGAATGAATGTCAACCTCACATCATGCTGTTGACTGCACAGCAATTATAAACAACTGATGAAGCTTTTATGGATAGCTTATTTCAGTTTTGTATTACTCACAGCTTCATGCCAGCACTGTAGAAAGACAGACAAGCTCTGACAAAGTGACCTGAGGACTTTGTTTAGAAACAAGTGAGGTTTGGGTTACCAGTGATTCACTGGTGATTGATTTGGCTCTTGCAAACCTGCTTAAAGTGTCGTAACCGACGTCAATCACTTACGAATTCCTGTGGACACAACGAGCCGGCTGAATGAAATTAATGAACGCAGCAAACACATTGACAGAGGCATTATCTGCACCTCTTTGTGATTGAGAGATGCAGTTTCAAAATCTGTGAGAGCTGTGTGAGTCTATGAAAAGGATGAACCTTGTTGCTAATTGATTTGGTGTAATGATTATTCTGATGCGTGCTCTTCCTCTTCTGTCCCAGATGAGTGTTATTGTTAAACCTCTGCTGAAGTGTGAGATCTGCAGAAAGGGAGGATTGTTTGAAATGCTGGTTGTGACTTTTCTTGTCACAGGAATTCATGATTCAACAACAATGTCTCTGAAAAGGTCTTTTTTTTGTAATTGTAGGAGGAAATATCTCAAACCTGAGCTCTGATTTGCTCCACAGAAATGAGTTAGACTCTGAGCATTAACTTTTAACAAGTGAAGCTGCTAAACCATGTCTGTTGAGACATTTTACACAAAATATTAAACCACTTAATGCACAGAGATTAAACCCTTAAACAAGCCCTCCATCTTCAGCAACTGCTATTTATTATCAGTGTGTGTTATCTGTGATGGTCTTAAAAGACAAAAAGAGAACATAACAAGCACAGGAACATAGATTGACACATAACTTTTATGTTTATAATCCAGGCCTTTTTATATTATGGCTGCAACTAACGATTGTTTTTTAATTTTGATTAATCAGCCCACCTTTTTCTTGATTAAAAGATGAATCATTTTGGCAATGAAATGGCAGAAAATAATAAATATACCATGTGTAATTTTCCTGGAGCCCAAGGTACATCTTCAGCTAGTATGTTATATCCAACCAAAAGTCCAAAAATTCAAAGCTGTTCAGTTTATTATCATGTATGACAAAGATAGCATGAAATTCTCACATGTAACACGAAACCAACAAATATTTGGCTTCTTGCTTAAAAAATGACTGAAACGATTACTCGATTATCAAAGTCATTGCTGATTAATTTTCTTTGATCAGTCAGTTTATGACTAGACAAGACAGGGTGTCTACAGGTCCTTAAAGAGTCTTAAAATGTCTTAAATTCAATGTTACAACAATAAGGCCTTAAAAGTCATTAAATTGTCTTAAATTTGAATTTGTTAGGTCTTAACTACCACAAACATTTTATATTTCATTTATCACTATTAAATTTCTTTTTGTGAAACTGTGTGAAGCCTTTCTATGTTACAAATCTTTAAAAAACTATAATACTGTCATGTTACTTCATACTTGCACTTATTTCTTGGCAAAATGTAGTTTGACCTAACTCAGTTTAATAACCATATTCCTACATAACACCTACCTCTGCACACGACCACATATACACTCCTTTCCCGCACTGCTTACCTGTGATGCTTAGATAAGTAAAGCATGATTTGTCCAACAATCTGCTGTAATTTGGTTAAAAGGAGTCTTGAATGGATCTTAAAAAGCATTAAATATAACGGTCTGATACCTGTGGACACCCTGCAAGAAGTGATGGCCGCTTATATTAAATTTAATTCAATAAAGCCTCATGTCACAAATCATAATTTGCCTCAGAGGGCTTCACAACACACAACACTGTCCTAAAACTCCCCCCAAAATAACCTGTAATGGGAAAAAATGGAGAAACCTCAGGAAGCGCAAGTGAGGACGTCCGAGGGTGTCATTACTTTGTTTACACCATCACTATAATGCTAGTTTTTATGTCTTATTATTATTATTTATGTCCAGAGTCTCAGTCAAATAATCCAGAATTACCCCTCAAACCACTCCTGGCAGTTCGTCCTGGCCATGAGCACATGTCATCATCTTTTTAAGTATTAATGCTGTAGGACATCTCACAGTCACTGAGCACAGCGCACACACTAAGAGACATGACATAGATGTGGGACAACACGTTACAAGATAATGATAAGAGGTGTAAAAATACAGCTCACAGTTCAGGGCGGTGCACAGTACACCCATGATATTTTTAACACAACTAAAAAAGAAGAACAAAATCAGACTTATTTTATCTTTGTTTCTTCCTCTTTTACAAACACGTTGTATTTCTGTTTGACGGTTCACTTCTTCAATGTAGTTGTAGTTGATAAAATTTGACAAGCAGGTGTTTTTATACATTAAATTAAAGTGAAGATTGAACAATGTCTTGGTGAGAATTGTGTCACTTAAAGAGCAAATGTCTGAACTTGGTGGAAGTCCGTTAGCCACAAACCCCACTTTAAACCTCCTCACAAACTATTTTTAGATCCAGACTAGGACAAGGACATTTTTTAAGACTGTGAGCTTGTCAACTTTTTCAGGCTGCAGCCGAGACTTTGTTGTGTCGATGGAGACTGTGTTTAATTACATCTTCTTGCATTTAACGTAAGCAAACAAAAGATGTTGCCCTTTTGGGAGTCATAAACATCCATTTTTCAGCTCCACGATTTGCCCTCAGATTTTTGCTCTGTGATACATTGTGCCATGATACACGGTTACATCAGTAATACTGATGCAACAAGGAGAGATTACAGACATGTTTATGTTGTAATGTTACAGCAATCATAATGATCCATCCCCCCTCCTGTCTCCTTTTTTATCTGAATTTCCACACTAGGATGTGAAATTGTTAAATAATTAAAAATGGGCCCTGGTGATTTTGGTACATTAAGACATTTCACCGCTGTTTCACACCTGAGATAAAAATGTGTGTTGTTTTAATGAGTCCCTTCGGTCCATATGCATCATGTGGTGTAGAGAGCTGTGATGCTGTGCACTGGCCTGGCCTCAGTCGCTTCTAAGGCTGCAAACATATAATGACGACAGTGTGTGGCAGGACTCATCAGACCACCAGACACAGAAAGAGAGCTCAAAAACTGTGGCTGTAAAGAACATGAATGAGAATGGAAGTTAAAAGCATTACAGTGTTCAATACTTTATACAAACACAGCCTTTACTTGCTCTGTTACATATATTCCTGCAAAAAAAATAATATTTGCATTATTGAATAAGCTTCTGAGTACCTCACCAGCAAAAAGACCATTTGTATATCAGTTACTCACTAGGTGTGACCTTGAATTCATAAGAAAAATGCATGGTCCCAAGGTGAACGAAGAATCCAAAAAGGTGAACATCTTCCAAACATCCGTTCACAAACTCCAACACAGCTCCTGCAGTTTAAGCTAATCAGAGTCTTGTTTATTCAGTGGTATGATCATAACTTTGCAAACACATGCAGTTTTTCTAAAATATTAAAAATGAAAACACATTGGCGCAGTCTCATGCACTGATGAGTGGCATGCCTGGGCACACACGTTTGAAAATGCATGTGTTTGGGAAGCACTGAGCTTATGACTGGTTAAATTAGACTTTTTTATTCTGCACCAGTTGTGTGACGGATTGTAAACCGATTTTTTGGTATGGTTATTCTGTTTTTAGACGTGATCTCCAAATATTTAAATTCATGAAGAATGTTCGCCGTTTTTGGATTCTCCATTCAGTGTGAAGGCATGCGAGAAAAACAAAGTTTTCTTCTCAAATTCAATGTAGCATGCAGTGAATAATTGAAATAGAAATAGTCTTTTTAGGGGTGAAGTATTCTATTAATTAATTATTAATTTTCCCGTAAAAAATTGTTCACAAGTTGCAAAGCCAGCATCAAGTCTCCAGATCATAAAGTGATGCCTTCAGTCTCATGCACGGACCAGTAGCATGCCCGGGCACACAAGTGTTTGGAAATGCATGTGTTTGGGAAGTACTGAGCGTGTGACTGGTTAAATTAGACCCCTGTGACTTAATTTCATAAAGAATGTTCACCTTTTTTGGATTCTCCGTTCACTATGAAGGCATGCGAGAAAAAACGTTTTCTTCACAAATTCAACACAACATGTGGTGAATAATTGATAACAAATGGACATTTTGCAGGTCATATATTCTTTTAATATATGAGTCATTTTTCTTTGACAGCTGTCTGTTTCAAAACAAACATGATATTCCTACATCATTAAGTGATGCCGTCAAATTGCTTGACTTGTCCAACGGAATTCAAAACCGAGGCAAACTAAAGTAACAAATTCTCACATATAGGAGGTTGAAACCAGAAAATGTTTTTGTGTGTAAAAATAATTAAATATAAATAGTTGCTGATTAATCTTTGACAGAATAGTTTGGCCCGACCTGCTTTATTAATTTTAATTTTAGTTAAAAAAAAAAAAAGAATGTTTTCCAGAATGGCGGCAATGGGTAAAATGGATTAATTATATTTAAAAAAAAAAAAAAAATTGTAACTGTGTCTGTAGCTTTGTAGGGGTAATTATTATTTTTATCACCAAATGATTATCCTGATGATGTGACCTTTTGTATGATTACTTATTTGATCTATAAAGTGTCAGAAAATATTGAAAAATATCCATCACAGTCTCCTTAAGCTAGACAAAGATTTAAAATTGCTTGTTTTATCTGAGAAATTGTTTAAACACTTTATACTTTCAACTGAGTATAGAAAAAGCAAATCTTCACAACTGAACAAAGAAATATTTGGGATTTCTGCCTGAAAAATGACTTAAAATACTTTCAGCTCCAGTATATTGGTTTGCACTGCTGCACTTTTTGTTCATAGCTGCCTCAGGCTGTATTTTATTATAGCTTATACGCCGAATTGGTGCATAAATCTGTGATGCAGTCATCTTAGACAAAAACCTGTGCTTGTGAAAGCCTCTGATGTTGCCAGGCCCCCCAGATGTGTCCTGTTGCATCGCATTTTGTTTCGCAGGAGTCCCGCTCCACCTCGGCTTCTTTGAACTGTCTTCTCTCTTCTGTGGAGCTGCTGCAGCAGCAACCTGGCAATACAAATAACTGTCTGTGCGCTGGCGGCTTATAGGTGGAGACAGTCTATTTGTAGAGCCTGTGGCTAGGTTAATCCCTAATGATACAGGCCCTCTTCTCTGCTCCCCTACATCCTTTGAACACCTGCCTATTGCTCTTGTTGTCATTGTCATTATCGCGGCAGTTAATTTTCAGTTTAAAGAGAATTAGATGTTGGAAGTCACCAGAGTGAATGATAACTATTCTCAGCTGCTGGTGTATTTAAAGCTCACATGCATGCACAGATGTTGGTGTGTGTTTCAAGCTCATACTCTGTGATTGAGAGTTTGATTTTGTGGCATTTCACAGTGTTATCTCAGACACCAAAGTACTGGATATGTGAAAATCAGATTGGCGAACAGCAGAAGGTATTAAGCTCACAATGTGAAACGGAATTCAGATGTAACATGTCTCTTCTGCTGCAGAGATGTCAGAGGTGTTTAGTGTTGTAGAGAGTTTATTGCCTTTATCCTTGTTCTCAGTATTTAATAAAGTTTATCAGTCCGGCTGCCAGATAAAGACAACAAACATGCTTTGTGGGGCTGCACAATATGATTTGCTATATGCGATAACGTTTTTGAATATTGCGATAACGATATTACTTGCGATAAATAAACTGATATTAAAGTGTACTTAGACTTGCACAGTACCTGAGCTTGTATATATGGTGTATTCAGGATTTGTCTTGGTTCTTTAGGAGCTGCAGTGTTTATTCATGGACAAACCGAAACCTACACTGTATTAGGGATGCCACACTGGGGACATTTTCCCATCAGTTAATTAACTTGTGACAACCCTAGTGTTACAGTTTACATCGGACATTTTAGAAGAAAAGAAATTGGTGGATATCGCTCAATATCTAGTGCTGTATTAAGTTACTGCAAATGCAAACCGAACTCTTCTACAGCCGCAGCTTCACTTTAAAATCATTTAACTGGCAAAACTGGAACTGACATTTATTATGAAGTAGTCAAAGGGAATGCAATGTGTATCGTCTATCATAAATGTGTCTACAAAACAAGACAGTGGTCATTTCGGCAATTTGTTGACAGCGGATCAGTTAGAAATATTGCAGGGAGCTATGGAAGAAGAGGAAGCACAGTGATTTGTCAGATGAAGAGCTGCCAAGCAAATTCTTGTCCCCTCATTAGTGTTATCAGGTTCCCTGTTAGCCATGGGTTTAAATCCAAGATATTTCCAAATCAACACCACATCCTCTGCCATCATCTCGTTGGTCAACTCTCCTTACTCATTACGTGATGAGAGAAATATGACTCCCGCTACTCTGCGCTGCTGTAGGGCTCTGACACTTTCAGTTTAACATTGTAGTGTCCGTCATCCAGCTAAGTAGGCTATTAATTAAAATCCATCCATCCATTTTCATCCGCTTATCCGGGGCCAGGTCACCGGGGCAGCAGGCTAAGCAAAGCACCCCAGAAGACGTCCCTCTCCCCCAGCAACACTTTCCAGCCTCCGCCTGGGGGACCCCAAGGTGTTCCCAGACCAGATGAGATATGTAATCCCTCCAGCATGTTCTGGGTCTGCCCCGGGGCCTCCTACCAGTGGGACATGCCTGAAACACCTCTAACAGGAGGTGCCCAGGAGGATCCTGATCAGATGCCCGAACCGCCTCAGCTGACCCCTTTCGACACGAAGGAGCAGTGGTTCTACTCCGAGCTCCCTCCAGATGTCTGAACTCCTCACCCTATCTCTAAGGCTGAGCCCAGCCACCCCACAGAGGAAATTCATTTCAACCGCTGGTATCCGTGATCTCATTCTTTCGGTCACTAACCAGAGCTCATGACCATAGGTGAGGGTTTGGACATAGATTGACCAGTAAACTTCACTTTCCGTCTCAGCTCCCTCTTCACCATAATGATCCGGTACAGCGCCTGCATCACTGCAGAAGCTGCACCGACTGCTGATCCATTCTGCTCTCACTCGTGAACAAGACCCAGAGATACTCAAACTCCCTCTATTTATTAAAAGAAAAGCAAAATGACAATGGGCAGATAAATCGCAAGTCTACGCTGTTCTTTTACTAACATGAGACATGTTTACTGTTAATTTTATTCTCTGCACCGTTCATCAACACCTGTGTGCTCTGAGCCCAGCCACAACTGCTCTGTCTCTCGCTTGACCACACTCAGCTATTCCCCAAAGGAGCTACACCACTCCTACAACATGAGTCATCATTCACAATCCAGTTGTATGTTTTTCTCCAACATGTAATGAATCCTCTTTTGCATTTCAACTCATATGCTGTTTTAGGAGTGACCACCATTTCATCTTTGAAGTTGACTAGCCTACCTATGTCTGTCCTCACACAGTGTGCTTTACTTGCGCCAAAACAGACACTGAGTGGGTTTATATGGACAGTTTAATTCCCTTTTCGTTTGGAATGAAAGTTCTTTCCTATTAAAAGTGATCTTGTAAACACCTAATTCAGAATGAAAATGGCCAATACGATTGCCAATATTAAGGGGCTGGAATATTTCTCGCACTTGTGTACGCTCGTTCCTCTTTAAGTTCATTCCGGTCTTTCTGCGCATGCTCGTTTCCTTGCCCTTCTGGCGCGATGACATATATAGCACGCGGGCGACAAGATCTTGACCTTCCCTGCCCCAAACCGTGCGTGGACCCGAATAAAGGTGATTAAAAAGCGATTAAACTGATCTCCCGTGTAAACCCTCATTCGGAATGAATATTTCCCATGTGAACTACCTGGAAAAACTTTAATTCCAAATGATTTCACTCAGATTTATTTCATTCCGGATGAGAAGCCATCATGTAACCGCACCCACTGTCAGAGCAGAGCAAAGTCTCAGAGAGCAGAGCAGATAATGTCACTTGCTTGCTCACTTTTCTGAGCAATGACCCGATCGGTCCCAACTGGCCCAATGGTTTTTTACTGGCCTCAGGGCCATCAGGCGGTCCGTATCGTCAGATCCTGCCTAACGGCGAGGGCTCTGTTTGATTGGCCAGAGAGGGTTAACAACGTGGTTTGTTTTAGCCAAAACAGCGCATATAGACAGAAAGTAATTTAATATGTTGTCACTATATTCAAAGTGGGGCTGCAGTTAATCAAAGTTGCAGTATTACCAAGTATCAAAATTGCAGGAGCTGCAGTTTTTTGATAAAGGTAAAATGTGTCACAGCTTAACATTATAAATGAAGCATTATGGTGTTATTGAGGTGCCCCAGCCCACAAATCATATTCCAGACGTAAGGGAACATGCCTGGTTGGTACACATCATCATCAATTTTATACTTTTTTCAAAGATTATTTTTTGGCTTTTGGCTTTATTTGACAGGACAAACTTATGTGTGAAAGGGAGAGAGAAAGAGGGGGGTAGTTGACATGCAGCAAAGGGCTGTGAGGTGGAATCGAACCCATGGCCGCTGCGGCACAGACAGTGTCTTTGTACATGGAATGACCACTCTGAGCACTGAGCTACTGGGTGTCCCAATTTTATATATTTTTCAGTGAAAATGAAATGCAAAACTTACCATTCTTACTAAAACAGTGACTCATATTGCAATATCTGTCAAAATTATTGCAATATGGGGTTTTTTCACATTGCATAGCCTTAATTCATGGTACAATATCACAGTCTTTCAAAGTTGACATTGCAGTGACAATAAAAAAAAGGTATATTATGCAGCCCTGATGCTTTGACAGTACAGTACATTGTGTATGTTCCGTCCAGTCAAACCACACTCTGAGGTCTTACATTGTCGGATATTTTTTGCCCCGTGAGAGCACATCTTGTCTGCAGCCATCGACTTCTGTTATTCGGTGAGATGGAGCTTTTTCTTAACTCCTGTGGAGATTTTGTTACCCAGTCCTGTTGCCGTGGAAACATGTCACATTCGAGACAGACATGGGTAGGTAGCAGTTTGGAGCTCAATTGTGTGTCTCCAACTGGAAGAAGAAAGACAGACATTTCACTGGCCACCCTCCTGGCAGATTTTCTTTTAAGGTTTTTAAATGTTGGAATATCAGAGATTTGGGTGTGAATCAAAAGGGATAAATGAATAAAAAATGACTTGTCGCCAGAGAAGAATATTTCTTCATCCTGCCGCAGGCTGGAGGAGTCTGGTGTGTTTGTGAGACCCCCACCTTGAAGTGCATAAATCTCAGAGTTTAGTTTTTATGTCACTTTTGTAATTCTTGACTCATAATTCACTTATAATTAGCAGCAATGTGGCAGCAGATTTTGTCTATGACATGCGTCCGGATCGGCTGCTGTTTTCTAATTAATGTTAAATTGTGTGTGCTGTGTGTGCCTTGGTGCAGTATGTTAGACGTTGTATTGCCTGATAGCATCTACACCAAAGGTTACCCAAATAGAAACAATCATTTGAAAGGGATTTGGGACACCTTGTTGCATAAATTTGCAAGTTAATGAGGACTGAAGTTATTCTTTAAACGTCTGCATTCACTTACAAACTTCAGAGTATAGTTGATGTACAAAAACATGGAACATTTTCTGGGCTGAGTTGCCTCACTGATTATGGTTGCTAATCATGTGAGGGTGAATTTTGCATTACATGTGTGTATTCTGCAATGTTTGTCCAGATGTAACTGCCTTCCTGCAGGTAAAAGGCAGAAATACACTACAAAAATTAAAGGGAGCTGCTCTTATAATCATGCACAGCATTCCACATTTTGTCCTTACATTTTAAGTTAAATAGAAAATATCAGGCTATGTCAATGAGAAAAGACATGCACTCTGCTGTTTGCCTTCCTTGGCAAATAGTTTCCTGTCTCATATTTGCTTAACGTCATATCATGACACCTGCAGCCCCGCAGCCTTTTGTCTCAGGTGATGAAGTCATTGCGAATATCTGGGACTGGTAAAGATGTTTCTGTCGAGACTTGAGCAGCCAGCTGCAAGGGTTAATGGCTTATAATAGAAGCGAGCGCATGTCTCTCCAGTGACCTGTGACCTGAGGGACCGCAGCTTAAGACACTGATTCACCAAACACTCTTTATTCTTTAGGAAGTGGCCCTGCTGTGAGCGGAAAAAGCCCCTTTGTTTTAAAGAAAACAGGTGTGTATGTTTTGCATGAAGGATAAGATGAAATGAAATTGTTTTGATGATCCAGTGGGTCGGCTCTGTGGAATAATGGTTGATTGTGCATTTGGTACATTGAGTGTTTGTTATGCAATACAAAAAAAAAACACAGTTATAGGATGTTTTCAGCTGTGTGTGATACTAAGTGAAAATGCCCATTTTTCACAATAGTGCCTGTAATGATAATTAAAGGAGCAGTACGTAGGATTAAGTGGGATCTAGTGGTTAGGATTGAAGATCGCAACCAGCTAAAACACACGAGCCAAGCATGAACTCCCGGTTAGAATTCTTTTAGTGTTCATTGTTCACGAGCTGAATAATCCGCAGAGGTCTCTTCCTCTCCAAAACAAACACACCAGGTGATTAAAACTGATTAAAAAAAAACACAAAATAAAGCAGTTTCATGTTACAAATTAGTGTTTCTCTGACGCTGTTCGGCTACGGGCTGCTAGCCCAGCGCCTGCTAATGTGTGCTCACTTTGTTTTTCGCTGATGTTTATGATCCAGATGTTCAGAGGGTTTTTAGCGGGCCACAAATTATTCACAGAGGTCTCGTTTTCTCCAAAGCAGACAGTGATTTAAAGTTGCTTTTTAAAAAACACCGAATAAAGCAGTTCAGCTGCAACACTGCTCATCCTGGAGGGGCTGCTAACTACAGTGGCCAATGCAAAACCTTTAATGGCCCTATCTAGAGCCAGTATTTGGTTCATCCTTTCTGGGCTACAGTAGAAACATGGCGGTGCAACCTGGTGGTTTGTTTTATTTTCTGATCGTTAAATAATTGAGTCCATTTTATTAATCTTATTCATCCTATATTTAGCCAGGAAGGTCCCATTGAGTTACAAGATCCCTTTTCCCGGGGAGTCCTGGTCAAGACGACCTTGTGCAGTGAACGAGAAGTGAACGAGGGCTGCAGAGTTAACAACATGGTAGCAGGAGAAATATTAGTGACATTCAGGTCAAGATGATACTTAACATTGATAAATGTTAGTGGTTTGGACCAGTTTGGTAAATTTAGAAAGGAAAAAAAATTAAGTATGCTCATGCACTGGTTTGCAGTATAAGCACAGAGCAGCTTGGTGCAGCTGTCGATGCTCCTTCTTTTCTCTGAGTGAATCTCAGGACTAGACCACAGTAAAGCAATTGCAGTTCCCAGGCGGTCCTAAGATGTAGCCCAACATCAGAGGAGCCACTCTAATGATAAAAAGCATCTGTGCTCTTTACTCTACCCGCAACATGTTTGCTGCACAGCCTGCAGTCTCAGGCTGCTGTCTCTTCCAGGCTACTGTCTCTACAGTTCCCCTTTATCTCCGTGTCTGCCAACCTCCGCAGGATTAACAGGGTGAAGAGGGCGAGTGCAACTCATAGGTGTCTTCTTACTCTTCTTCGTTTTCTCACCAGACCTGTGCAGTGGGATTTTGGTGTTTAATGTCTTTGTTCTGAGCCTTTTAGCTTTGGTTTCTCCCGTCCTTCTACGCTCAGTCATAATCAAAACAGGTGCTTTGCCCCAGATCAATTGTTTGTAGCACTCTACCCTCATACTTACGAGTCAGAGTTTTTCCTTCCAGCTGTCTAGGTGGTGTAACAGGTTTTTCGGCATACATTACATTACATTACTTTTTTCCCCCTATACCCCATCTCTGTGCTTTTTTAAAATTAGAAATAAACCCATTGACCATAGGTCATTTTTGTATATTAGCGCACACATTCATCGAAATAAAGAAAACTGTTATTTGCACAATACTAAGTGTGTTATCAATGTTTAGTTAAATGACAGATGCCACAATTATAAACTGAGAGTGTCTGCTCTGTACAGCAGCAGAGTCGCAGCACAGAACTGTGCCAGAAACAAGCAGGGACCTGATGCACAAGGCAATGTTCACGGACCAGTGTTACTAGGGTGATTACGACCCGCATGTTAAGGACATCGCAAGGATGATAAAGGAAGAAGTGGTCACCCTTGGGCAAGGAGCGCACCCCGAGATAGTAGAGGAAGAAGAAGAGGAGGAGGGCGCTGCCACTGAGCCTGAGCCGTAGCCAAAGAGGCAAAAAAACTTCAACAAGTTTCAACGATCCTGTTCCCTCTTGTTTGAAGTAAACAGAAGATCTAAAGGCCAAATGTTAAAGATAAAAGTAAGCGCTCTACAGATACTGGGCGTCATCAACGAATGTCTTTTCTCGTCAAACGTCAGATGTAATTGGTAACACTGGCGTTGTCACAAGATTATTAACTGGTGAGAACATTTCCTCACCCTGGCATCCCCAGACCACATACATGGCAGCAAATCTGTGTTGTTTGGTTGCTACCAGCAGCATGCACCTGCACCGTTTTGGCACCAGATTACAAACCTCCCTTGTCATCACATCTTTGTGCCGTTCAGCATCGAAGGGGAGGGTTTCAGAATCACCATCTGCCTGTGGCAAGCTGGGACTAGACCTCTGTAGCCTCAGGTGTGATGGCACAGCATTTAACGCACTAATGATTAAAAGAGAAATCATTCTGAACTCAGTCCAGCTGGGTTGCATGAACTGATCCTGTTGGAGGAAGGAATGTCCCGATCATATTTTAGTCCCAAACTCCGTCTTTTGTTTGATCCACATGTGCGCCGTGATTGTGATACCACAGAGGCAGGAGGGAGAGAAAACAACAGGCGGAGGTATTTCAGAGTTAAGCCTGAGTCAGAGTAGCTGGAAGGCTAAGAGGTGGGGGGATGGGAGGACAGAGAGGGGAGGAGGATGGGGAGGGAGTTGGCACTCAGTACAGAGCCCTCTAGCCGAGAGTGGGAGCTTTTATATAATGGCCAGGTAGTGTGCAAGCTCCCCCCCAATCCGCCTACACAACCTCCGCACACCCACACACAAACACATAAACACACATCCTGCAGAACCTTTGCAGAAACTGCTTGGCACAACATTATTAGCCTCACCATCTCTCAGTCTCCTGGGACTCAAAAGAACTGCATTACTGTTCACCTCCTCAAAACCATGTAAAGTGCAGCAGATTTTTTTTAGCTCTGCTAGCAAATGTGGGGCTCAAAGGGAAACGATGTCAGCTGTTGAAAGCCGCTATTGTGGCCTGGTTAGGTGTAACAACCAGCTCTGCCTCTAGGGGACAGCAGCGGTAGTTTTAGACTTTAATTGCATCCCATTTGGTCTGACGCTGTGACACGGGTTAAGCCCACGTTGGCAGATGATCTGAATGGGTCAGCCTGCGTTAGCTGATCATTGTTTGTGATTCTCCTCCCTGGGTTGAACTTGGGTCGGACACTGGCAGCTCTTAGTGAACTCTCTGTTGGGATGGAAATTTTATTTATTCATATTGACGTTTAAGTGTCATTTGGAAACTGTTAAGAATCTGATGGCCTGTGCCTGTCCCTCCTGAGGTGTTTTTTGATGATCATGATAAGTAAACAACTGCTGTATTTGTTGTTTTTTTAATGGTTTTAATTTAATTAAATCTTTGTCAGACAAAAAAGCCAAACAAATAAAAAGGCATGTGTATTTATGAAGCAGTATCGTAATCTATGGATCCATATTATTCAGAAGAAATCACTGCTTACACAGCTCCCAGATGTCCAGGCGTTTTAAATACAGCAAAATATCTAATCCAAACATATTTTTATATCCATAGATATCCATGAACCCCATTGCATCACTTGAAATGTTTTTTTCTCCACATATTATCCATAATTTCTCCCATGTTGCATATAAACTGACTGGTGGCGGCCATGATGAAAGTGAACTCCTTGCCTTTTTATTGACACCTCACTCGAGCCAATAGGAGCCTTCCAAAGCTGTTGCTTTAGTCTCAATAGCCAACAAGGACCTGAGCTGAAGGGACATGAGTCCCTGACATTTCCAGGGTTTTAAGCCATTTAATTTGCCGCAAAGGCTTAGGGGTTTTGTAGTCAATGACACTCCAGGGAGTCACAGGAGAATTTACCTGTTTATGTCAGATATCTATTGATTTTTCTTCTCTTTATAAACATCATTGCACAGCTCATTACTACACTGGTCTGAAGTTACCTGTTTCTAATAGGTAGTTTCCATGAGCCCAGGTCTGTTTGCTTTAAGCCACACTGTGCCAAACAATTGCTGTGTCTCACTCCCTTCATCCTGGTAACAGGGCTGACCACGGCCAACCTGCAAAGGTCTCCTCCCTGTCTGTACAGATATCCGGTTGTACCAGTGTTTTAACATCCTGGACATCAGAATCAGAATCAGAGAAACTTTATTAAACGTCTGTAGACTTGCACTGGTTGCGTGGATGTGCACATACACATGGCTGGATCCATGCTCCATTCCAGTTGTTCAGGTTGTCTTTGTATTACATGGGCCCCATGTCTCTGGCAAGTAGTGCATTATGGAGTCAGTGATCTCTGTGAAGACTTGTTGTCTTGAGTATGGGTAACACTTGCAAACACATCTGTAATTGTTTTTGTTTTGCTTACAGTCTGGCTTTCAGCTGTCTCTTTAATAGTCAGGACTTTCACTTTCATGCATTCATCTTACTTTTCTCTGTGCTGTTTAAGGTGCTCATTGAAATTTGTCATGTTGTCATATCATGTAGCGACTTTCATTTTACATGGTTTACTCACTACCTCTGACCATGTCCTGAGCTAATATTGCCATGTGACAGAGGTCGCATATTTTCCCCCGAGCAGTACAGCGTCATCGTGCTCGTTGGCACCCACGTCTTCTGTTGTGAACACCAGATAGTCACTAGACCATACATATTACACACTTTACTGCCTAAACAGGGACTGGTTGGTCATCTCTTTATTTAGTATGGGGTTCATATCGCCTAATCCTTCCTGGAGGTACAGAAAATGTAAAGTTAACATTACACCATGTTGAATTTTTTGGACAGGGGCACCATCTTGGGAGGATGTGTTACTTCTGCCTGCCACAGTGGTCAAGCAACAATATTTGGACAAACTTACGACGATAAACGAAATCGATCCAAAAGACTTGCCAGCTCAAGGCTGGATTACACACCGCGATGCACTACCTCCACTCACGTACCCGGACATTTTAAGCAGCCTCATTTTTTGACTTAATGTATACACGTTCTAAACAGAGATAACAGAGTGTGATCCTCCGAACGTGGCGACCTCGTGGCACACAACTTGAATTTGCATTCCCTACAGTACAAACAGAAATAGCAGCTGAGTTTAAAAGGGCTTCAGGCAACAGATTCAAACTGCGGTTTGTTACCAGCACACCTCCAACACGTCATCAAGGTAAACAACTTAACCTGACTGTATGGTGCAGTGGAAAAACACCTGCAAAGTGGCTGTTCATTGCACGCAAGGTGGCATCAAGGTCACATGATCAGTTTCTGATTTAAATCGTACTTTTGCCAGTTTTAGACAGTTTTATTCCAGTAAAGCTCTCGCACAGCTGCTGGTGTTGACTCAACACTAAATATTTGAGAAATTAGGCTTCTTTGTGTTTTTTTAGAAAGTTGGTTTTTGTATTAAACATGTTCCACTAATTAAGGGACCACACATTGTTTTGAGGTATCATATCTGCACCAGTATCTGAAAATTACCCATCCCTGACTGTGAACCTGCAGCATATACGTATCATCTTTTCATCCTGTGCATTCAAAAAACAACATGCTGATTTCTCTGACGATGACGATGATTGTACCTCTGTTGAG
The DNA here is from genome assembly GCA_026686955.1 of Epinephelus cyanopodus. Lineage (NCBI taxonomy): Eukaryota > Metazoa > Chordata > Actinopteri > Perciformes > Serranidae > Epinephelus > Epinephelus cyanopodus. Next base: position 37,950,322 of record CM048914.1, read on the forward strand.
TTTCAACTGTGTTCTCTTAAAATAGTAACCTGTACCACCAGTACCACCAGGAGTTGTTCGTTGTCTGACAGTTATATTAGCTGATAGAAGATGTCTCATGGAGTCATAGTTGGACTGTTTGTTGTTGCAGATTGATTGCAATTTGAGCCCTGGAAACCATCAGCATCCACAATCAGCAAATACAGGCAACGTGGTGATGGAAACATAGAGGTTTCAGTGCACTATAAGATGACTGCCAATGTTTTCAGACTCATTTGTGAAGCTTTTATGTGTAAAATCATGATATCGCCAACGGCTGTGAGTTAGTCAGAATCAAGGTGTGGTCTCGAGACTCCTGTTTCACCACATTACTTCTCAGTGTCGTCATGAGGGGAGGAAAATATTTAGGTGTACTGTGTTGCTTTAGGCAATGAAAAAGAAAGAAGCCTAAATTTGTACCAGTCCTTTCAATCTTGCATTCAATGATTTATTTCTAAGCACAGGTGAAGTTAATCATTATCAGACATATTTTTATCTCTGTCAGGCCGGTGAAAAGGAAGGTTGTGAGCTACTTGAGCAGATTTATTCGCACACAGACAGTGTCGTTGTGTGCATGTCACACGATAATCATGTGGCTGAATGGTGCATTTGAGGGTCTTTGCACACACACCAGCCATTTGGCCAGCACATGCGATCACTAGGAGGTTAATGATCTCTGCGTGTTGTGCGTGGGTCCTGATGCTTTGTGTGTGTGTGTGTGTGTGTGTGTGTGTGTGTGTGTGTGTGTGTGTGTGTGTGTGAGAACATGTTTCCCCCCGTCGCATGCCAACTCTTTGAGGCACGCATGCACTGTCTTTGGGACTGCCCTCTGCGTGTGTGCACAGCTGAACTAAGGCACCTCGCATGATGACCATGAAATATTGGGTATTCTTGTTGTGTGTGTGTGTGTGTGTGTGTGTGCATTTGTGAATTTCCTGTTTGCACTTATCTTTAGTCGTTTCCCCTTTTAAATTTTGTTTGTGTCTTTGTTGATTGTGTGTGAATAAATTAATTAAGATAAACACAGTGATAAAAACATTCAATAATAGACCTTTCTCACTGGAGACATTTTGACATTTCGCAGTAGGAGGCGTAAACGCACAGTGGGGCGCTGATTTTAGATTTTATTCTCTAATAATTTAGTTCCTTAATATCAGCAGGGGGAAAACATCAGCGATCGTCTCTTTAGTCGGCATGCTGGAGTTGTTTTGCGTGTTGCAGTAAGCTGTGTGTGTGTGTGTGTGTGTGTGTGTGTGTGTGTGTGTGTATACTGGTGTTTTAATAACATCTAAGCCTCTGACAGATGCAGTAATGTCACTCTGAATCTCTCCCTCTCACACATTAGGCATGCTGCTATCTTAGGTTTAGTGCTCCGTTTTTGAAAATGTTACTGTAATAGAGTTGAGAAGTGGGAGGCGTTATTTCAGGCGTCTTGGAAGTTAAAGTCTTGTTAATTTAACATTAACCTAGGGGATGTTAGATGACTAACATTTGGAGCATCTTCAAGGCTTAAACACAGAACTCTCCCAGTCGAATCAGAGGTACATGTCTGTGTGAATAAAACCAGGAGGGGAGAAGTTAGCTACCACTCCCAAGGTGCATTTTGGTCAGAAAAATTCAAATGTTAGTGCGTGTGCTGCTAACAGTGAGTGGCAGCTGCAGATAATGTTTTGTAGAAGCAACAGCTACAACAATTATTAGATTAATCAATTAGGATTGACAGAAAAATAAAAATTATTCTCTGGTTTCCAGCTTTTTCAGTGTGAAGATTTGCCCCTTTTCTGTTTTATCTCATGGTAAACAGGGACATCAGTGGTTAACTTTTTCTCAGATAACTGCAGAACACTGCACTTCCTTCCCGATACCGATTCTGATCCCTGAATCTTGGGTATCTGCAATACTGAGTACTGATGCGATACCAGTGCGTAAAATAAAAATGGATGGGATATGAATTGTTGTATGTCTCAACTCCTGAAACTCTATGTAAAATATTAAGAAATAAATAAATAATAGTAGAATGAATACCATAAAACTTTTTTAATCATTATTATCCAGTGTTGACACAGATCGAGACACGGGTTAAAGTGCAGCCACACAATTTGCTAAAAAAGATATTTTAAAGGCTACAGTAGAATGCTTTTTAAACTCTGCTCTGTTTCCGTTTCGTTTGCCTGTAGCGTGCATATGCGTAATGACGTGAGGCATTACTTGGTGGATTGGTCATAAACTGTACTCGACAATACCCACCGCATTTTAGGCAGTATCGGAGGCATTTCCGATACTGGTATCGGTACAACTCTACATATTTTTGACCAGTTATGCATGTTGGTCTGTAGCTTAATTTTGCTACTCTTGTGTTTACCGCACTGTGTACCGCCCGTGTCTGGTCGGAGCTGGCTAGTGGCGTTGCTCATTCTGTGATAACCACTAGTAATGCCATCCCAACCCAACGGAGTCGCTGTGGAAAGATTGAGCCAACTCTCTGGTCTCCCCACAGGTAAGCTGCCCAGTTTGAGCCACAAATCCCCTTTAGTATTGTTATCACTGATAGCTTTGTTATTAGTGTCAGCAAGGCTAGCGCTGCTAAGATAGCTTACAGTGCTAGAGTTTAATGGGTTTAAAAGTCTGCTTACTGACCAGGGCTACCGGTGGAAGACCGGAGGGTGGCCACCATGTTTCGCAGCAATGGCAGTGTAATCAGCAGTAATTGCATTTGAGCGGCGCTGTTAGTTAGCTCCCGCTGGACCTAGCTGATGTACAGTGCAGAGTCACCAAGGCTGGTTAACCAGTGGAGACCGGAGGGTGTGCAGAGGGCACTTTGTTTCCATGTTAACACGGATAGGTGGTAGTCTGTCAGCAAAACCAACAGGAAAGAAAATACAATAGAGGGCAAAACAGTTACATCACAAAACATTCAAATTTTATCTCTAAACGGATGGCGCTTTAAAATTTGGTGCCAAGGCTCACACTGAATTAGTGAAGCACCACACTAAAAGGAAAGACCTCTTGTATTTCACGTCATTTGGTGTTTTTTTTCATAAAAATTAACTGGTTTGTTGTTGGTTGATGGGTGTCGGGCTGTTGAAAGCAAAATAACTGAAACTGGCATCCATTGTAAACCAAATATTTTTGGGTGTTGGGTTGTTGGTCAGACAAAACAAGATGTTTGAAGATGTTATTTTTGGCTCTGGGAAACAGAGATAAGCATTTTCCCACCTACTGAAGATCAAATGATTAACTGAAAAAAATAATATGCAGATTAAAGAAATATAATTCAGTGGTTTACGTTAGTGTATCTTCAGATTCTGAATAAATTTTGTATGATTCTGGCAACTACCGTGATGAAGCCTCATGAATTCGCCACAGCTCTTATTTTGTGCCTCCGACTGGTTTCTTCTCCATAGCAACAGTGCATGAGGCTCATGGGCATCTTATTTACAGTAATGTCACCAGCCATACCAAACCAATGGCAAAAACTGGAGCTGTGGAGAATTTTATTTGGTTTGGAGGCTCAGCTGCTCTCTGCCTCTCTCTCCCCATCCCCCTTCCCTTTATCCCTCCATCAGTCATTCTCAGCAGCTCTGGACACAGCACATTATCACCCGACACACCACCTCTCTCCAGTCTGACAAGAATCTACCAAACATACTGACAGAGATGAGACTGTGGTTACCATCGTTTAAGTCAAGCTGAAAGTTACTAGTAAAAAAACGTCCACAATAAACCTGCTAATTATATAAAGCTGTTAAATAGTGCCGCCACACTACTGTTATTTAGTCTTTTTTCATTTTCATGTGTACTGTTTGTCAATACAACTTAACTCACAGTTTTGTTGATCTTACTGTTTTTGTTTCTGTTGTCTGCACCAGTACAAAGTGGTAATGATTGGCCATAATCGGCTATGTAGGCGTTTGAATTGAGTTAAATCGACTCTTACACAGACCTGATCATTCAAGTAGATTACCTTTTTTGAAAAGTTCTGTCTCCTTATTCACTCTAAAACACAAGCGTGGTTTGGATTTATCCATTTTCTGGGAAGGGTTTTCAAAAAAGCTCACTTTTGGGTTGTCTAAAACGAAGGCTTGGTATGAGACAGAAGGCCACAGGCTGTGGGGGGGAAGTTGCATCTTTATATTTCGCTGTCTTTGGATGGGTGTAGTCTGTGTTGTAGTTGTAATGTAGAATTTTGTCAGGAAGTTTGTCAAAGAAATTTTAGAACTCTATTTATTAGAGCTCTTTGATAGCCTTTATTTTTATTTATTTATTTAACCTTTATTTAAGCCTTTACACTTCCTCGTTAAAGATTGAAATCTTGGGCATTATTCTGCCTCGCCATTCTTTATAAAAGGTACGATCACAGAATGGGGGACAGAGTTATCTCGCCTTTAATCTGGCAGTGGAGGTAGTAACTGCTGAATCAATGCTGGTGTAACAGGGACAACCTACAGTAAGTAAGTAAACTTTTATATATATAGCACCCTTCATAGTACGTGTACACAGAGCGCTTAACAGTACAAACAATAAAACCACAGTTTAATCAGTCACAATAAACGTGCAACTGAAACATTCAAGAAAACATACACACAAGGCATATGGCAATGCAAGGTCAGTGTGTGTAGAAGCATGTAATAAAATACATAAATAAATTAAAATAAAAATAGAACATGATCACATGGCACTGCAAAGCCAGAGGAAATAAGGTAGACAAGCTGAGAGAACAACAGGAAGCAGCAGATAAAACAGTGGATACGGCCTAACACTCAAAAGCTAGTCTGTGCAGGTAGTCTTTAACTGTCCCTTGTTGAAGGGTTGAAGGCGGTCGATGGATGACTGATTGAGACGTGTGAACTATGAATTGCAGTAGTCGAGCCTGGATGATATAAAGGCATGGATTGGCAACGGGTCTGTTATTTTAATGATGTATTATATGAGCGACCCACCGCTAAGAGTTATGAAAAGCAGCTAGCAGCAGTTAGCAGCTAACTCAAAAGAGAAAAACAGCAACTGAAACAACTGGTAGCTCCCAACCCTCTGAGCAGACGAAGAGGTTATCCGCTATATAACAGTGATGGTAAATAATTTTTACTGCCATGTTATGCCATTGTTGTTGTTTATAAAGCGCTGCTTGACACATATGTTGTATGTCACGCTAGACGCCTCTTTTGCTTCCTGAATGTCAGTTTCCGATCTAAAATCACACACTGTGGCAGCATCACATTCTGTATAAAAAAGCAAAGCCGGCATACTGAAGGGTCTTCGTTGTGGCATTATTGTGGATCTCTATGTAAAAAGGGCTAATATCAGGGTTTGTTAGTTGGTGACTGGGTCCCTTCAAATGGCCCATCAATGTTTACTCAAAGTCTTGGGCCAGTTTGGACACAGAGTCAGCTACAGATGTTTTGGGAAAAGGACGCAACATGTCTCAGCAAGCATAAGAGAAACAGCATGAGGCAAAAACAACACTGCATCTAAAACGCTTTGAAGGACTAAACTCTTCCAAGAGTCAGAGCTGACAGTAGTTTCATCTGCCTGCTATATATCGGCACAGACGCGAAGATGTGAAGTTTATTTTCAGTCAATTTGTTTTTTAAGTGTGTCTTTTTTCTTTGTGAGAAATGATGCGTTGCAGGAAGCACTGCATGTTTTAATGTTTACTGCTCTGCCGGTGGAGTGTAACAGGGTCCCATCTGTTCCTTCCTCTGATTGAACAGGACTTGCTCAAAACTTTTCAGAAAGATAAGTTGTGTTATTTCTTGGTAAGAATCCAACATGTGGAGCTGTCATAACCGCACAGCTGCATGGTGTTGGTGGAGGCACCTGTTCTACAGAGTGTCATGTCATTTTCCTCTGGTTTCCTGCACTTACCAGAATTAACCACTCTTTTGTTAGTCATGCACAGACCTAAATATTTGCATCGATTAAATGAAATGAAAAATTGAAAAACCCATAAAACTAAGCGTTAAATTTAAAACAAAAGCAGGTATAATCTTAGACAATTCAGCGATGTCAAACATTTGACTTAAGACCATAACATGACTTACAGCCAATACAAGTAGGATTTTTTTGGTCAGTACAGAACATATTAACAAACAATTTTGATACAGATCCCAGTACTGATCAGCAACAAGCTTATATCAGCCAACATATCAATCTGGATGATATATCAGCAGCCCGGGTAGAGTGAAATTTGGGCTTTGGCATATAATCGGATCTGAATCCTTTTAAATCAAGTATTAAATCTATAGAGGTCGTTTCTGTTACCAGGCCAAGGACTTTTGTTGCATGGTGTTGTTTCCTTATTTCCTGTTATCGCTCTACTAACACTATTAAATTAAAGTGTTATTTTTTCTTAAGTTAAATTACATTTCACATCCCATTGCTTAATATTCATACTGCTGATGACAAGTACTTACTTGCCATATGAATGACTCATGAGGCTCATATTTCACCAGTCAGCAACTGGTCAAGCACCACAAACTCCACCTGGATGGTGCCTGAGCCATCAGGAAGTAAAACCTCAGTAGGGACTTTTTCGGGGATGAGTAACACCACCCGGGAACCAAAACAGAATCCAGATCCTAAAAGCAATTAAATTTCAGAGTTCCTCAAAAGGTTACTGCAAAAGTCCTTGCTTTATAAAAGGGAAAGTACTGAAAGTCAACAGGTTGCCATGAGTTGTAATAGTTTCTCTGTGTCCTTTTCGGTTTGATTTTGAATTGAACTTATTTTAGGACTGTTGCTTGGTTGCTTTATGTTAAAGTAAAGTTATAGTTATATAGAATTAGTTGTAGGCTATACAGTACATTTTAGAGTAGATATGGTCGTTGCAGAGGTTTTCATTGTCTGAAAAAACCATATCCTTGATCTAACCTTGACAAATATCATATGCCAAAATGTCTAGACTTTGTGTGTGTGGTGACAAATGTGCAAGTTTTAATTACTTTCAAATCATGGAAATGTGTGAGGCTTGTGTAAACAACAGTCAGTACAAAAGTAAAACAAAAGTTCATAACGAAACAAAAAAAGGGAACAAAACACAGACAAATTGACGAACACTGAAGCCCAGGCTTTACTGAGCATATGCGAAGCGATTGTGATTTGTCAAAGCAAAGGTGATGGTGCTGTACCAACTGCTGGTTAGCTCACAGTACATCACTTTAGCATTCCTGTTGGTGGAGTAAATGCAAATAGGAAAAAAAAGCCATTGAAGTTATGTAGTTCTTGGTGTGTGTGTGTCAACTTTGCTGTTAAAGAGAAGAGAGATTTGGAAAGTTATATTGATACTATGGAAAATGAGCATCGAAAGAGTTTCAAATATAAAGAATTAGTGCTGCCCGCTTATAGTCGACCAATGTTAGTCGACCAGAAAGGTCATCAGTCGGCAAGATTTCATTGGTCACTTAGTCGCAGAAAAACAAACTTGAAACTCTATTAGGAGCTGCGCCTTGTCAAAATAAATCAAAACCTGTATGACTGGACCATGTGGGAATTTAATTTTAAAGGACAGACACAGGAAGTGTCCACGCTCAGCAATCAGACAGGACTCAGGGTAATTTCCAGGGCTGGTACCTGCGGTTATTCCACAGGCTAGTTAATAATATGTCAGGCAGGAAATCCAAAGTGTGGGATCATTTTGAGAACGTGAAGGACGAACCCAAGGTGATATGTAAACTCATCTTCATTGGTCGACTACAAACATGACGTATCATCTGAAACATGGAAGTAGCTACATGCCCATTAGCCCACAGCGTCATTAACAGGCGGCTCGCTCAGTGTGTGACGTGCACTTGTAGATAAAATATATTAATGAAGGTTCATTAGTACGGTTTTGTGTTTCTCTGTAATGTAGCACAGTGTTAACAATGTTATTGATACTATCCTTTCTCACACCTTCAACTCAAACCATTGTGTTGCCCTGCCCAAAATATATGATTTAATATTAAGTTAATATCATAAACATATGTGCAACTAGTCGACTAATGGCCCTAAATGACTTTTGGTCAACTAGGAAAATTTTTAGTGGGGGGAGTCCTATAAAGAATCGATGTGTATCGAAAAATCTGTATTTTTGACAACACTATAAAGATAATTTCAGTTATTTTCATCCACGTCCGAAGTTCTGGACTGTTCTTCTTCCCAAAAGCGAGATGACAACTGTCTGTATCCCTGCAGTGAAAATGTGAAATGACCTTTCTTTGCACAGTTCTAGTTGTGTGTGTGTGTTTGTGTGTTTTTCCTAAATGAATTTTGGTGCAGCGGTTTAAAACTTGCCTCAGGAAATTTCATCACTCTGGGTTTTTGTGGGCTTCAGTGTTAGCGTCATACGTCGGTCAAAATGTTGTTTTATGGGCCCTTCCATTCGGACGAGTATATCATTGTGGCGGACGCAGTGAATCCTCATATTTTCTTTGGCAACCCAAATTGTCACATTTAGATATATTGTTTATTGGTGCTAAATGTCACAGGCTGGCAAATTTAAGGCAGAAACTTCCTCTTCAACTGCAAAATCCCACACTGGACCGCATGATGTATGTGTGTATGTGTGTGTGTGTGTGTGTGTTTCTGTGTGCAAGAGCTCCCCTGTTACCACCAGCTATTCTCTTTGTGTTGTATCCTCTCTCTCTGCCTTTCACCCTCCTTCCTTTGTTGCAGCTTCCCTTTGCACCTACATGTCAAGTAGTTTCAGTAAAACAACACAATAGAGCACATTCTCACATAGACATGCTTTGTTCGAGCCAGGCTTTTCAGTGCAGTTGGATCAGTGATGGCAGGATGCTGATTTTTGTGTGAATTAAGCAAAAGGTTACATTTTAAGTCAGAATGGTAAAGTCTGCCACACAAGCTGTAAAATACTGTGACACTGCAATGTCTTTGATATAACTTTAAAGCATTTCATTGTTGTTTTTCTATTACTTTGATCAGTGTTAGGCAGTCAGTGTTTTGCTACATCCACTAGTTCATTATGGTGTGCAGGAGGATTTGCTGATGTATGTTTTATCCAGATTAAGTAAGCAATACCTTGTTTGTATATATTCTTAATTTCCTACTTTTTAGTAAAATGCAGTGAAGCTCAAATAATTGGTTAAATTGATTCTTTGCTAAGCCCCGCCCCTTTCTGATGGCCTGTCACTGTCAAACTGCACTTTCTGAGGAAATACTCAAATTTTTGGAAAAATGAAAAAGCCGTTAGAAGCAGAGAGAAGCAGACAGAGGGGTCTACAATATGTGTTGTACCCCACACTGTTCACCAGTCTCCAGCAGTAGCTTTTTGATTCACCAGCAAAGGGGACTGGTAGATGAAGAAATCCACCAGCCAAGCAGATTTTCTACTGGCCAAAATAATAGTAGTGAGCAGCAGACTGGGATAATTTAGTTTAGTTTATTTCAAACATGCATATTTTTTCTTGCCAAAATACATGCATATTGGGTATGATTTTAGTATGTAATTATTTAAAAATCCTGCAGTACAATATCTTCAAAATGATCACAGAGGTACTACAGGACCTGTTGTACAAGAATACCATGGGGTTTGCTGATAACAACTTGATTTTACTCTTAAATAGAATTTTTAAAAACTGCTAATGTAGAAATTAATGGGATATTATGATTTTATCATCTAATTATTAAAAATACTGTTGTTAAAGAACATGAAAGTAATGACACATGACAACAAGAAAAAAATAGAAACTCTTCTGTTTTAAACAACCATCATGGCAGAGTTTGCAAGGTGCAATTAAATGCCTCATGGTTGGCGCCCACATGCTTTGCTGTACAAAGCAATGTTTTTTTCAGAGTTTATGAGGTGCGCTTGAATGCACCATGAAGTCCATGTTGCTGTGAGTGTCGTCTCCGTCACACACAGACTGCAGAGAAGAGAATCAAAGCAGTTGTAAATGACGTTATAAAACAGTTCCCAGCGTACTTTTTTATTACGTGACTGACCAGCCTGAAAATGAAAAAAAAGAAGCTACACTGTGATTGGCCAGTCTGTGTTCGAGGGGCGGGACTTAGCAAAGGGTCAGTTAATCCATAACTTGTCGACAGACAATTTCATCTTCAGGCAAAAGTGACAAACATTTGCAGATCCCATCCTCTTAAATGTGAGAATTTGCAGCCTGTCGTAAGTGCTATATCATAGACAACTGGACTTTCAACGACATTTGCAGCCTGTCTTTGTCTTATATGACAGTAAACTAAAAACTTCTTGAACTGTTCAGCTACAAGTGTACACCGTCAGAGCTGCTTGTTGGAAGGTTGAGTAGCTTCAGGAACCTCCTCCCCTCCTGTTGACCAGGAAAATGGGGAAGTTTAGGGACCACCTGTCCTGTGAGGGAGAATGATTGTCTGATGGACAGGAGGGCAGGGAAGAGGAGATAAGTGCGAGCTGTTCATCTATCTCTCCTCCACCCGCCCCACTGCTTTCTCTCCTCTATTTGTTTTCCATCTTTCTTTCTTTTTTTTTTTTTTCCGAAGCCAGAGGAATGTTACACATCCGCAGTGTGGTGGAGTGAGTGTGTGTGTGTGTGTGTATGTATGTGTGTGACACCTTTATTTGAGCCAGTGTTTGTGTGTATTTGTCTCTCTTTAGTGTGTGTTTGCTTTGTAGAGTGAGTGGATTGGGGGTTGGTTGGTGTTTGTGTGTGTGTGAGAGAGAGACAGAGAGAGAAGCAGTGGGCAGTCAGTGTCATCATTTTTTCACACCCCCCTCTTCTCTACAACATGCATATTTCATGGAACTGGTCATTTATGTCGCCAGCAGGAGAGTTTTCTTGGCCGGACCGATACACTGTGTGTGTGCATGTGTATGTGAGTGTGTGTGCAGTCCAAGTATAGAGATACTAAACAGAATGATATTGAAAAAAACAGAATTATTATTCTGTTAAAAAATATCTCCGAATGTTGAAAATCCACAGACAGCTGCCGCCTGCCTGCGTGCTGCACCTGTGATTGAGCTTCCTGCTGTACGAGCCGTCTGTGTTTGACTGATGTGTTTTTATAACTGCAGTGTGGTTCAGACCGAAAGCATCAGAATTACATTTACAGTTTTTTCTTACCCACCATGAATGTGCCTTTAACGTATGCTCGCTCAGACAAAGGACAAGGACGGGTCTATGTCCTGTATGTCCTGACTGGTAATTGTGTTGGGGTGTTGTATACATCAGCCACTTTGTTAGTATCAGTGTGTGTGTGTGTGTGTGTGTGTGTGTGTGTGTGTGTGTGTGTGTGTGTGTGTGTATGGCTATGCATATGTGACAGCTGCTGTACACAAGATGCAGTGTTTGGTCTGTAAACAGCAGCCTCTGCTCTGTCACTTTGAGCAGCGTGGAGCTTGTTTGGAGCACAGGTTGTCTGAAATCTCGTCTCCATGCAGGAACTTAACAACCATTTAACATGTCAAGTTGACTGAAAATTTATCTTCAACATTCATGATATTCAAATAATTATTTGGGTAATTTTTTGAAGCAAATGAATAACTGGTTCTAGTGCCTAAAATGTGAGTAACTGGTGTGAGCAAAGTGAATGTTTTACCGGCTGTTGGCTGCCGTAAAACAAGACAATTGAATGCATCACCTCTCTGGGAACTTGTGATGGACATTTTTTCTATTTTTTATTATATCATGGATCAGATTTTTTTATAGATTGATCAGAAAAAATAATAAATAATGAACATAATAAGCATTAGTTACAGTCATACTTGTGGGGCTTTGGTACTTGGTGAAGTGTTGCATTTCCACTGTGTTACACATAAGGTTATGTTTGTGTGAGAGTGAGCGAGGCCACAGTGAGGGTGATCTCCTCATTTTAATGTGTTTTTAGTTGGTGAGTGAAGTAAGTGGTTTTAAAACAGTCAACAACGGAAGAAGTGGTGCTGATGTTTGTTACTGATACTCATTCATGTGAAAGTGAGATACAGGTTTATACACTGCACTGCTGGGAGCGACACAAGCAGTCAGTGGCCAAACAGCATCCAGCAAGTTGTTTGGTCGTTTATGTCTTTTTATTTGTTATTTTTTCGTCTTGTGTGTTAAAGGGCTGCAACTAACAATTATTGTCGTTACGGATTAGTCTGCCGATTGTATTCTACAATAATATTTCAGTCTATCGATGTGAAAAATGCCCGTCACAATTTCCTAAAGCTCAATATAACATCATCACAGTGCGTGTATTGTCCAAACAATAGACATAAACCTTAAGATATTCAGTTTTCTATCACATAACGCTGAGGGGAGTGTATAAACTTGTTCGAACACGAGGAATATGAAAACTAATGTTTTCATTTGTTTTTTTAGCTTGAAAAATTTGCAATAAACTCCTCAACTCAAAACCAGTTTGATTTATCATGAGGGATCCAACTAAAACAGTTTATGGGTGGTCGCCATTTTGAAAGTCCAAGATGGCCGCCACGGAGACTTTGAATAAAATGGAAACATTGGTTTTGGGGTCTGTCACACTCTAAACGTTCCAAAAAATATATAGTTTATAAACTCCCCAAAAATTTTGAATATAGGTTGGAATCAGGACATATTGAACCTGACTATTGCCTTGGCCCCTTGTGTTGCATTCATGTTGTGTCGGAATAATCTGAAACATGACTTTCATGGCTCACCCGATCTGTTTCCTTTGCTCTTCGTTATCAAGGTGTGGTTTAGATGCTCTGAACAATAAAATACAACACAAATTCTTAGTAGCGACCATGTTGTGTCACACCAAAGTCAGAAGAGTGCACCATGAATGTATCATTGGCCTTGGCTGATGGAGGGCGCAACTTGTGTCTGATTTAATAGCTTCTCATTCACTCACTGTAACAGACAGTGTGGGCAGTATATGATAACAGTGAGTGGGCAGTGGGCATTCATGAGCCTGGATGTTCAACAGGCTGACCTTGAGCATACCGGACAATAGAAAGAGTCGCTTTGTTATTAATTTTTTTGTTAATATTTGCTGATCCCTATCAAGTTCCTGCAGTAGAAAAGGCGATATTCAACAGTATCCCCTGGATGAAATCTGCTGTTTTATTCACTGAAGATTAGAATATTTGGCTGATTAAATTGCTTGTTGTTGTATTTCTTACTAGTTAAATTTGCCCATCCAGAAATTGTTTTTGGTGGCTTTAAATGTTTCAAGTGTTGGAGGTGTTACTTGAAGCAGGTATTGATTTGTTGCTCTTGCACACACTGACAGAAAGATGTGCAAAAGTTGAACTAGTTTTACAGTAACCTGCAAAAACTCCTGGGGTTTCAGTTCCTTTCAAAAGTACCGTTCATGCGTCAGTGTTGGTGATGCAGTGCAGTTCTGTGGTCGAACTAGAGTGAAAGGCTTTATTCACACCTGGGCCACTCATTTTGAAAATGAAAGCAGTTTTGGTACTGTATTGAGTTATGATATGTGTAGTAGCTACATTTAGATGACACAAAGAGCAAAGTAGGACAGCAGTAGAATAAGCTTCTGTTCTGTCTCCTCAACATCGCAGTCAAACTTAAGGTATTCCTGAAAAAATAAAGATCATAAATGAGGGGGGATATATGGGTATTTCTTTCCAAATGATATGTGCTAAATTTGACATGCAATTTCAGATTATTGTGCATTAATTTAATTCTTTAAATGCACTCCGACTGATGAACTCTTATAAATAGCTTAGCATCAAAGTTAAATATAAAGCTAGATATTTACAAGAAATCCATTCCAGCAGTGAAAAAGCAGCATTGGTGCATCTTGGTGTTTTTGTTTTTCCAAGTCTAATAAGTAGCTGCTATGTTTAGGTCACAAAAATAGCCTACAGCAGCCATAATATATGTCATTTTAAATGTCAATTAAATGCAAGACTCCAGCATAACCCAGGAGGAACGGGCCTCATTATAAAAAACAACAAGAAAATGTAGAAGGCTTGAAGGTTTAATCCTTTGTGTGGACACAGCAGCACACATATTCTGTACATAACAATTATAACTGTGTGTATATAATTGATTAGCCGGAAACTGACACACTGGGCACTAACAGGCCTGCATGCTTTGTCATTTAGGGGCGTGTGTTTGTGTTCTTTATCCCTGCTCTGTCATTAAAGGAGATGAAGGGAGGATGTTTGTCCAAGACATTCTTACTAGTCTACCCAGTGTGTGTGTGTGTGTGTGTGTGTGTGTGTGTGTGTGTGTGTGTGTGTTACAAGAAAGGCGGTGCTGATTCAAGTGTGCATATACAGTATGTGACCTTGTCTGTAGCTTGTGTAATGCAGTTAAGATCGGCTTTCTTTAAGGTCTGTCTCACAGCTTTAATCATCCACATTCTGTCCACAAATTTAATGTATGTCAGTGATGGCTGCTTGTTAATGAGCTGAAGTTTCAGCTCTTGTTTATCACTCACCTCCATCTTAAGATAAAGAGCGTGTGCTTTACTCTTTCTATTTTGTCCTGTTATGTGTTTATTCGTCTTTCATCTTAGTTTCAACCCAAATAATGACATGACATGACACATCATGATGATACCGTTTCTGTATATTTTGCATAATGTATGGTAGTGGACTATACCAAAGTTATGTTTATATTTAATTTATTCATGTTAGTATGCAGACATGAGATATTTATGCCAGCTTTGTTGCCTAAAGCAGTTTCGTGTGCATGACAGTAGGAGATTGTGGACAACATTGTGCGTAAGGACGACGTGAAGTTTGTGTTGACTTGTTATGCAGTGTTGAAGTATAATAACGGGAATATGATGAGAATATATATAAATGGGACAGCACAAGATGTAATTTTGGAAAGACTTGGCCTGTGGTTTTGTTGTTCTTTTTTGCATTCTCAACAAACCTTGTTAAACCTTTTCCCTGCATCACGTTAGTACTGTGGAACTCGAGAAAAGGAACAGAAACACAAGTCAAAATCAAGACATCACTTCAACTAAGTGGCCTAGAAACTGTGGTATGTTGAAAAGGCCACTACAGTATTGGTATACTTTTCTTACTTGTATCTGACATCTCAAATACGCCAACACTGACATGACTGTAGGGAGCTGAATATTTATTGTAACAAAGCTTCTTACTTATTCTTTTTTATTCTAAGAAAATGAAACCTCACCATCTTAGTTCAGGGAATTTGTGCTTTACCATGATTGGTGATAAAATTCTGGTATACAGTTGTCTAAAAATGAAAAATAAATTCTGGTCTCAGGTCGCTCCATTCGAGGCCAGCTTGGTGTCGTAAATCGTTTTTTTAAGTGAGTTTTTGAGTGCATTAAAACTTCAACATTGTCCTGCTTCAAATCCAAGCTCTTAAATTCACACCTGGGATCTGCCAGCGTTCTGAGTCATGTGGAGCAAATAATTACAACCTTTCAGTAGTAATTACTGTAGATATAGTAACTAGGCACTCGTGCTTCTTTGCCTGTTTAATCAGGCTTTTTCATTGGTACTTATGGCTGCGCCAAGTCAAACTTTGCCACGTCGATTTTCGTTTCCATTGTCAGTTTAAACATGCCGAGCCACACCCGACATGGATCATCTCAGGAGTCAGGCTAAAAGTGCGTCTGACCGACTCCAAGCGGATAGTGGTGATGACGAGACCAGAGAAAAAGACGTTTTCAGAAGTCTGTGTGTTCAGCCCTCTGTGGTTTCGTAGCTTCTACTAACATTTTGCTGTTTCACAATAAAAGCTTTTAAATAACAGAATAAAGGGGGACTTTTATTGTGAAGAATCTGTAGGACAAGTCTTTTTTTACCTGGCAGGCTGTGTGATGGAAAAACACTTGCAGCAAAATTACGAGGCACTTGAGCAGTGGATCAGTGTGCAGCTTTTAAACGTCATCAACTCAAGACAAGCCGTCATCAGTCAAAGACACACCTTCAAGTCAAACTGAGTCAAGCTAAGCCAGGACAAGTGTGTGGAAAACGGTTTAAATCTAAGCTGGCTTGTCTACGTGTTTTTTGATCACTTGAGCTGAATAATGGAGTTTCAGCATGTGGTGTAGCTGCTTCATGTGATAATTGATCATGGCCTTTGCATTCAAACAGCCACAGGAAGTGCTGAGTTACAGTCACTGAGGCTACAACTTTGTTTTTCTTTGTCAAGTTCTACTTGAAGTTAGTCCATATACACATTTGGATAATTGCTGTAGTCAGATGAAGAGCTGCTGGTGCTCACTGTAGTTTGGGCAAGCCTGAAGCTAAACCTGAAGTCAGTGCAGGCAACACTTTTTCTCATGCTCTCGCTGCAGCTCCATCCCACAACCCCCTGGGAGGTAGCGCCTCAGCCTCACGTTGAGCCAGGGAAAATCCTTTGTAGTTTTTTCTCACTTAAACACATACAAAAACTTACTGCATTGAGCATGCTGCTTCCCAGCGTCGGTGATGTCTGTAGTATTTGGACAGGTGCTGATCCAGTTGACAGGTTCTCATAAGCGTGTTGGGAAATTAAGCTGTTCTAATACTGAGACTTTTATGTGCTGTAGGGCGATGAAATGTGTGTCTGCCAGGAGGAAACTTTAGTGTGTGTGTGTGTATTTTTTTTAAACATCTGTGAGGCAAACTGCCAGCTGTGCTGAGCTAACGTATCTGAGTGTAGGGAGAGACTCAGCACAGAGTTTGGCATTGCTCAGAGGCAACACACCAGCATCGTGCCAGATAAAGACACAAAATAGTGAATGTAAATCATCCAGTTATGTTTTTAAAATTCAATCTATCAGTTAATTTGTGTACCTGGTCAGGCTGGCAGTGGCAGAAGGGCTAGCAGATGTAGCAGCCAAATGTCTTCTTCCACATTAACTTGTTAAGCTTTTCCCTGGGGAATCACAGAGTGTTGCAGGGTAAACTAGGAGTAGCGCTGCACTCACACAAAGTAGTAGACGGTCTCTGGCCGCTCATAAATCTGCAGCTCTGTGGGTGTGTTGCGTTGAGCATGTCATTTGCATACCCTGCTGCGACTTTACAGTTGCTTTCTGATCTAGATATCGTACCAAACTACGCACAAGGAAGTTGTTCATTTCATGTTGCACAGTTTGTATCCAGAGTACAGAATGGGTTTTGTTACCAGTCCTGTCAAAGTGTGATATATTGTTGAGTTTTAATATAGTAAAATGATGCCTGAGCAGGCAAGACTGATCGACATTTCGGTCCTGTATCTTGCGAAGTAAAGTGGTAAACAACTCTGTGCTTTTGTTTCTGTAAGAATCAATATGATTGCTATCGCGTGGTTGTCACCTGCTTTGCCTGAGAGGACATTTGCATAAAATTGAGCCTTTCTCAACATGTAGAGCCTCTGGGCACCTTTTTAAATCTGTATAACCCGGCAGCAGCACCAGGTCCCGTTCACAATGAATGAGCCACGTATCGCTGTTGCACCTTAAGTCTCTATAGCCCAGTTTCCACCAAACACTTTCAGTATGGTACCTTTGGAAACAAAAGTAACCCTTCAGACATGGTACCTACACCTTTGGTCCACCTAGCGTTTCCACCGCAAACAGTACTCTTGAATATGGGCGGGGTTGTTGTCACTCACTGCTCCATCCAGCTCTCACTGTATCCGCATTATCAGGAACACAGATGGAAGTCTGCACCTTGTTTATTGTCCACAGAATGAGGCTTCATGCCGACATTTTCAGAACAAAATAAAACAGGCTGCAGTGAGAGTCTCTCTCCATGGGATATTTAAAAATAGCGGGTTTGTGCATTTAGTCCTTCTAAGGCAACCTCGGGGGTTTGGTGTTGCCAACCAGAATGAGGATTTGGTTATATGCAGTTCACATAGTCCGGTCGGACATAATATATAAACACTTGAAGATCCGGTCAGTACTAAAGTGTATGTCATATAAAAACTAAAGTGATGGTAAAAGTTGTCAGAGTGTGCTGATGGATTCATGTCGTTAACTCGTGCATTGAGCAACATTCCAAGTTAACATTCCACCTTAAAAGTTTCCGGCAGTCGGCCCAGTGAGCTGCTGCAAGAGGCAGCAAAACATCCTTTCATTTTATAGTTACAGTCTCCTAATAAAACTCTCCACAGTATGAACAGTGGTTACATGAGCCTCAAAACCAGCCACAACTCAGCCCTGAACAGAGTGACCGTCTGCTATTGACCAATCAACAGACTGCAGTGTTCACAGCTCCACCTTTTAGTACCAGATCTGTGTGCTAGGTACCCCAACCGAGGGGGGACCAAAAATGGGGACAGTACGTAACGGTTCCGTTGGTGCCATTCACAACTTTTCATAGTGGAAACAGCAAAAAGTGTACCGAGCTGCTTGGTGGAAATGGAGCTTATGAATGGCTGGTAAAATGAACACACCTCTGTGTCCTGGGTTCGCTACACTTCAGTGGTTCTATTTAAACAGAAATTCTGTTGATCTGTCGACCAATATCAGTTTTGTGTCTATCATGAATAGCATCACAAGAGTTGATTTCTCTTCCTCTTTCCAATCACAGCAAATGGTGATGAGCCTGCGAGTGTCAGAGCTGCAGGTGCTTCTGGGCTACGCTGGGCGCAACAAACACGGACGCAAGCATGAGCTGCTGACCAAGGCGCTGCATCTTCTGAAGGCCGGCTGCAGCCCCGCCGTGCACATGAAGATCAAAGAGCTCTACCGACGACGCTTCCCTGCCAAAATGGTATCCCACTCAGAGCTGGCCATGCCCGGGCCACACCACCCGGCCTCAGCTGGAGTGGTCGGAGGAGGGGGCGCCGCGCTGCCCGCTGGCCTGACACAGCTGGCGTATGAGGGTCACGCCGGTCACGGTGGAGCCCCGTCGCCTGCTGCCTTACTGCCCCTCTCACTGCTCGGCCCTGGGAAGCATGAGTTAACTGGGCTGACACACCACCTGTCCAGCTCGGCCACGCTGCACCCGGTCCACCCAGATGTCAAGCTCCAGAGGCTGCCCTTCTACGACATGCTGGACGAGCTCATCAAGCCAACGAGTCTAGGTGAGGGAATGTGTGTGTGTGCTTTGTGTGAGAGTTGGATTTAAGATCGTAGATAGATACATTCAGTCACCATGTATGCGCTACATTTGCACTATATATCATCGCACTGCAGTGTATAGTAAATGAGTTTAATTGTTAAATGGAGTGCAAGAATTTCCTGGTGGATAATAATTCATTAAGTCACACCTGGTTTCAGTTTTCAGCATTATCGCGCCATTTTATTTTTAAGATTTGGTGTTTTAAAAAAAAAAGAAAGTGTATGAGACATGTTTGTTTGTTATAGCTTCACAAAGCCAGAATATACATGGCTGTATAATGTGCCAAATTCCATGTCTAGAAAGGGAAGAAAACATTATAAATAGAGGGTTGTGGAGCTTCCTGTTGGCCTGCGGGTTACGACTCAAATACAGTAACTGCAACTGAGCAGGGATTTTATTGCCTGTCATTCTTCTCTCTCTCTATATGTTTCCTGTCTATATCTTCACTGTCAACTACCCAATGAATATGAAAATGCTGAAAAAATAATCTGCAAAATTGTGGGTGTTTATATCAGTATATTATTCCCATAGTAATCATGGCAGCAGTCACAGAAAACATTGACATTTATATTTCCATCGTTGTGGAGAGGCTCCCTGCCAGTGCTGGTGCTGGGCTGCCTGCTAATGTGTTGACAGGGCACCGAAATGTTACTGCAGAAATATAATTTGCAGATTTCCCAGGAGGGTTCAGAGCAGACAGAGGCCGCAGTTGGTTCATAAGATGTGTAAGTGAAAATATTTATAAATAAATGCTGGAAAATTGGCTTTCTCAGATACTCTTATGCTGCTACTTACCATAGACTGTATATAGAGATGGACGATGCATCTCCACTTCCTCCCACTCTACAAATATGAAGCCAAAATATCCTGTGCTGCCATCTTGCACTGGTGACGCCACTGGGAGCAAGAGTCTGCCCATACTTCTGCCTGACCCAGTACCGAATACACTAGTTTGGTACAAACAGCTGACAATCATGACCTCACATCCCCTTAGAGCATCTAATAGCTAATTAAAACTAAACTTAACAGAAAAATGAACACTTAAAGCTATGTACATGTATTCATTTTCTGTAATTGCATATTCTGTTGGGGGTCACGGGGGGGCTGGAGCCTCTCAGCTGACAGCTGACACATAGAGACAGACAACCATTCGCACTCACATTCACACCTACGGACAATTTAGAGTCACCAGTTAACCTGCATGTCTTTGGACTGTGGGAGGAAGCTGGAGCACCTGGAGAAAACCCACGCTGACACAGGGAGTACATGCAGACTCCACACAGAAGCGCTCCCACAGCCCCCACCGTGGGTTTGAACCAGGAACCCAGGAACAATGCTAACCACTGCACCACCACCACTGCCTAAATGATACCGATAATCTGTGTAAAATATTATACTCCTCTGTGTACTCTGTCCTCTTCTAGTCATTATTAGTATTTCTAATAGCCATACTGTGAATGAAAGCCACCAATCAGAACCAAGGAGTCTCTAATGCAGCCATCCATCATGTCAGTCACTCTGTGAACTGCAGTCAAACTACAAGGCAGTGCTGATCAGATACAAATCAAGATTCTGTTACTTTATTGCCCATTTTTCTCACTTCAGATGTTTTTGCAATTTTAGTGTACTGTTAGGCTGTAATATGAGAAAGCTGGTGACTCTGCCACCATGTTGGATGTAGTTAAACGGGAGCAGCGAACACAGCTCCCCAGCCGGACCTCATTTTAAATGGAGAAATAGGCAATACAGTAACTGAATCTTGATTCATGTTTATTTGTTTATTTGCACATCTTGTTGTAGGATTATACAGTGGTCTCAAAAAAAACATAAACAAAGTGTGTGCTGGAGAGGTCGGAAACCCAATCGGGCTTATCTAGTGGCCTCACCACTGTTATGCAGTTATATTATTAGAACATAGACAATAATTAAAAAAAAGAAAGAAAGAAACAAAATATGGATAGATTGGACAAAATTAAAATAAGCACTAAGTAAAGAACATATAATATTACAAGAAGAAGTTGTTGAAAACACATAAAAAAAACAGAACATAAGTAAGAGGGACAAAGTTAAGTTGAAAGTACTGTAGAAGAATAAGGTGTCTAACTACCGAGGTACACAACAAAACAATACTTGGATGACAGTCTGGGTCAACAGTCGTTTACAACTCAGCAATGAGTTTGTTTTTTAATCTAGTTTTGAATATTTGCTAGGTGCAAAATTTGAGTTTTTATTCCAGAGAGATACACAAGACTATAATACAAAGTTAACAGACAGGATCTGTTTAGACAAGGACAGATTTTTCTAATAATTCCTATCAACTTTGAGACCTTGGTAGACACAGCATTGATTTGTTCTTTCCAACAACATTTTTCGGCGACAATTACACCCAAAAATTGAGCAGAGGAAACTATTGATTTTATTACCTTGAATAAAAAGGTCAGCTTGTTCTGGGTCGTACTTTTTCCTTCCAGAGTATAATATGAAATTAGTTTTTTTTATATATTAAGTGATCATTTGTTCAGTTGGATGACTGAATGACTGAAAGACTGAGGTTGGCTTCTTCAATAAGAGTTTTGAAATGTTTGTGGGAAAGAACCAGATTTGTGTCATCTGCAAATAAAATGGAAAAGACTATTCAGTGGCTCCACGCTGATGTAAAAATTGTTCTCACAGCAAGAAATATACACGTACAATGAAAATATAATGACATTTCATCATGTGGCAAAAAAAAAATTCCAGCGTGTTTGATCAGCTCTGCCTATTTTGATAGTTTGACCGCAGAATGACTTGGTTGACAGCTGTGAGAGAGACTCGTTGGCTCTGATTGGTTGTTGCTGCCGCGCTGCAGTCTAATTCTAGCGAATACCATTAGAAACAGTAGGCAGCGGAGGTCGGACATGATTTTTTTACACAGACTATCTGTCTCATGTCCTCTCTTTCAAAATACAGGGACAGTTTCAGCAAATATGGCACAATGTTATTTACATGAAAGTTACCAACTATAGCTTTAAACATTCATCTATGTGATAACAACTACCTGAAACGACAGAAAACATGTTTGGGAAAAATGTATTTAACATGTACTCTGATCTTTTAGTTTGGTCCATGTTTCATCAAGGGAGTGATCAAGATGTTTCAGCTAAATTTTTGGGTAGTTGTAATGTCGTCCATCTTTATACACAGTTTATGCTACTTACCTAACAGCAGTAGTATATGCTCAGGTGTTTATTTCCATTAATAAGAGCCTCAATTTAGTCCCAAGCTTAAGAACAATATTTAGTGATGGTAATTTTGAGAGTGACATTTAGCCACTGGACACATTTCACTTTGCATCACAGATGAGTAATGGCTTATTTAGATATTTATATTATTATGTATAGACTGCTATGCTGGAATTTGTTTTGCCACATGATGAATTGTCATTATATTTTCATTGTACGTGTATATTTCTTGCTGTGAGACCAATTTTTACATCAGCGTGGAGCCACTGAATATAAATGAATCACTGCAGGTAGACCATCAACAACATATGTTGACAGTGCTGCATTTATTTAAACAGAGTCACACGTCACCTAGGATACCACGTTAAGTGAACAATAAGAGCCGAGACATTTAGGATGTTTTAAGGAAACCTTTCATGTACAGCGGTTGAGCCGTCAGTCTGCAGCACTGCTGAGAAAACAGTTCTGCATAAAACCATCACCTCTTCACTTCCTGAACAAAACACAGCTCTGTTTCCATGCAGGGAAACAGTCGAGTCCACAATAAGAGAAGATGCATATTATGTAAGTTAGTAAGAACATAGCGCTCTTTTTCTCTGTTACCATTAAATCTTCATGACTAAGCATGCAACAACTGAAGTTGTCTCCATTATCTTTGAATAACCACAAACTCAGTCATATAAAAATTAAAGAAACAACCTTTAATATAACCTTTTACATGAAAAATATCTGTTGCAGCTTCCAAATAAGTTCAAAATATAGACGCCATAATAAGATAAACACACTGTTTTCAGTTTAGCTTTACTCACTGTTTGATGATCCAGGTGCTTCGGTTGGTTTAAGAGTTGACTGCTTTGCAGGACGTGTGGAGAGTTGCCGGATGATGCGCTTAAAAAATGAAAACAAAATTCAAACAAACATTCCCCAAATAAACAGGCCTTTACAAAAACAAACTGCAAATCAATGGGGCATTAAACAACTTCATCAAACAGTAAAAACTAAGATTAACCAAACATCCAGCGGTTAAAGACCGTAGCCCCGTGGTGTTTTCCATGCTCCACACTCACATCAGCACACTGCCCTTAATTAAAGGTTCCCGAGATTCTAGGTCAGGTGACGCATTCAAGTGACTCAAAAAATAGTAGGAAACTAGGACTTGCTAGAGATGGCTCTAACAATATCCTTTAAAAAAACAATTACTTTAAAAAGCCTTTTTAGGGCCCGTACACATGCCGCATCTTTAACCGCCTGGAAAATGCCAAGTCAGACGCTGGGCGTTTTTGAGCCAGCTTTCAATAGCACAGCGGCAGGTTGTGTCTGTGGTTGCTAAGCAACCTTATCAAGTACCTTATGATAGCCTATATACCTGAAATCCTGAGTGCAGAGCTGATCTTCTTCCAGGAGCTGTTTTTAAGTATGTAGGCCTATCATCTGTGGGACGGATGTAAAGCTCTGGGCAGCCCTGCACTAACATGATCAACTTTTCCATATTTATCACAGACTGATATTTACGGATAAAGGGGAAGATATCTGTCAGTTGTGACTGGTTGTTCCCCGTCACAAGACATGCGATCTGCGTTGCTGCATTCCAAAAGTTAAACTCTGTTTGAGGTGCAACTGGCGCCCTGAAAAGTAGGCGCTCAGGAGCACATGTGCGCTGTGACAGCGTCACTCTGGCCTTTGAGCATGCCTGCCACACATCTACACTGAAAACGATGAATTTGAGGATGCAAAAAATGCGGCATGTGTACGACCCCTTACTATATATGTATCATAATTCCCTCTCCACTATGTATTTTATATTGCAGTGAAAACATCAACAAATTTCCCCTTCAAACAGCTATATTTATTCAAGTGTCAATAAAATAAATTTTACGAGATTACATTTGAACACGTCATTATAACATTATAATTTATCTTCGCCCAATGCTAGTTCATAGTTCTCCTCCTGCTGATTTCAACACGGAGTTGTTGTTCACAATGTAGCATCACGTTTACTGCTGGGAAAGATCTCTGTCACAAACGCTTTTTTTATTTTCCCTGGGATGACGGGACACTGTTTGTTTTTAACCTGTGCAAAACTAATGTGACACAACAGAAAAATATCGGCCACTGCCATCAGTGGATCAAACCGCTGATCCTGCAATTAGCGGACGAGCCGCTTTACCTCCTGAGCCTTAGATAAATCCTGCATAGTTAACCTTCGACAGTCAAATACTCGCTTCATCAGGAAGGTTTGGGTTTGTTTTGATCGGATTTTATTAACTGGCACCAGAAGCAAACAACCCGCTTACTGTCATTAGATTCTGATTCAGATATGGATAAATCCTTACTGGTGCAGGGATGTATGTGACATAACCTATAAGTGCTCCACCCACTTCAAACCTCCGACAGTATCTCTGACAAAAATGCAAATACAAGAATCTGTCATGTAAATGAACTAGAACTGTTCCAATTTTGGCAGAAAGAAAGTGCCTTGATGTAAGGCATCATCACTCAGAGGAAGAAGCTGCTTGAGAATAAAGTTTTTCAAGGCTTTTAATAAGTCCAGGTATCCAGAATCTTCTCTTGTCTAATATGATAGAGGCTCAGTGTTTTAGCACCATCTCTTATATCCAGTCTGCTCTTTAATTCACCACTTAAGAGACTTTTAATCTTTATCTTGGTCAGATTTGTCGTTATATTTGGTGTGCATGGAGCACCCAGCCTGCATTTAGCATAATAACACTCTTTGGGCTCTGGGATATATTGCAAATATATGGAAATGTCTAGATTTTCCTACATTAGCATTTTAATGGAGTAAGAGACCATCTCGTGATTAATTTGCCTGCAGATGCATGTACAAACACAGCGCCTGCAGCTCTGTCATCACACCATCTTTCTCCTCCTTCCCTCAACCTTTCTCACTCTATCCATTTCCTGCACATGTTCCATCCCTCTCGGCCTCCTCGCGCTCTCTCCCCGCACTCCGTCTTCCACCCTCACTCCGTCTCCGTGGCCATCCTCGGTTAAAATTTGCATGCAAAGTGATGAAATCATACAGGCGTACACCTGTGCCCGCAGAACACACCCTCCCCTCATTTGAATCTGAATCGCACATTCACACAAACACACACACACACACACACACACACACACACACGTCTGCACATACAGTACTTTCAAAACACAACCGTACTTTCCCAATAAATAATGCATGCTGATCATATTGTTCTCAGAGAAGCAGAGAGAGCGAAAGGATGACTGAGAGGAGGAAAAAGCCCAGAGGAAGATGGTGCACGTCGTCTCACAGAGCTGAAAATCTGAATTTGTTTCAGAAATGACCCTCTTTATCCTTATAATAATGGAGGGCAGGAATGAAACCACTTGATTAATTGTAATTCCTCCTCATGGGCAGACTGGGAGACTTTTTTCTCTTGCTCTAAAAGTGCTGTAGTCTCCTCACTCTCTGATCACACTCTTTCACATACTCTGCTTCTACTCTGCTTGTTTACTTCCCTCTGATCTTCTGATTATGGCTCAATCCTCTTCCTCTCCCTCTCTCTGTCTCTTCCCCCATTGTTGTTGCCTCTCCTGTTGCCTCGCCTCCAGTCTCTTTCTGACTCCCTTCCCCCACTTGCTTGCTTGCTCTTTTGGTTTGCTAGATTTCTTCTTTCTTTTTTTTTTGCTGCAGAAAGCTGATTTATTGACCATGTATGTGCTCAACCAAGATTCTGACAGGGTTTTTCTTTTTACAAGAGCGCATGTGAATGAGAGACTGAACACAGTGCAGTCAAAAGAAAGATTAGACTTGTTTGGTGTCCTTGCATCTAAAATTGGAATAAATGAGTCTGAGTAAATCACAGCTGAACAGCAGGTTCTTTGTAAAATTCAGACGCATGTTAATAGAGAATAGTTTTATGCCTGTCCACAAACAATTTGGCATGAAAGTAAAAGGAGGCAAATAAAAAAGAGAATTAGCTTCAAAAAAACAGTACAATAGAAAACAATATACCATTGCCTAAGGGTTAGTTTATGCCAGTCGTCTTACAGAGGAGCAAGACACATGTTATCCCCACATTTATTCACCTCAGTATGGGGATATCGGCACATTTGTTGCAACACATTCTCACTCTCAACTCCTATAGTACCCACACTTGGTCAGTGTCTCCACACATCTGTCATCTAGGTACTAGAGCCCAAACAATACTGGATATCAGTATCGGCCGATACCGATGTTAGGAAGTAAAAAAAAATTCCTTATTTTTTGCAATCGAACACTTGACAGTGGTATGAAATGGAGGCAGGAGATTTTACAGTTTAACAATAAACTTTAATGTTAAAAATGGCATCAGTGCAGTGAAATAGTAAACTTCATTGGTGATTTTATCATTATAAATTATTCCATGCATCTCTTCTTGCATTACCATCTTAAAAAAAAAGTTTTAATATAGACAACATATATGCCAATACTGATATATCTTTGACAGGCCAAAATCATACAAATTCATCGACCGACTGATATATCGGTCGGGCTCTACCAGATATCCATCCAGCACCAGTTTTGGAAACAGGTTGGAGAGCATGTCAGTTTACACTGGTTACATTCATCGTGTCCTCTCAAAATACCCTTCAGTTTTCACAGGAAAAAGTACACAGTTTCTGCCTCTTATATACATACTGTCTCTTTTCAAAATAAACTTAGAACTTAGAGGGGATAAACTTCGTTCTTAAGTTTACTTCCTTAAAGGGAAATTTCGGTTTATTTCAACCTGTCTCCTATCGTCCTAAATTTGTTTCAAGTGACTAGTGACATAAGAATAATAGTTAACATGTTAGCCTAGATACAGCCAGGGCGCATAATAGCTCCAGACCTGTTAAAACATAAGTGAAAGGTCATACTTCAAGTGCAAAGTTAGTCCACTAAACAAGCTTTTTCCCACAAAGACCGTATTTGAAGAGTTGGGAGTGAGACTGACTTGCATTCTCAGACAGTCTTTCCTGGCAGCATGCTTACTACTGCGCTTGTCTGTACACATTAAAAGTGACAGATATAATTGTGTGAAGAAAAAAATTAGAGAGCTTAAGGAAGGAGTTCAAACACAAAACTTTTTTTCGTTTTTTAATTTACACAGTATGCTGCCGCACCGTTTTAGCTCCTCATTTAAACTGTTCCATAAATTCACCCCCTCAACTGAGATCTAATGATTTTTGCACATTAGTTCTGACCTTTTGTTTCTTGAGCATGCGTGCTCCTCTCGTGATGGCTTCAGGCAATAATTAATTCTTGGCTTTATACACCGACTTAGTAAGTCTCTACATTTTTGAGGCTTTTAATTTAATAAGCTGTGAGTTTGTTGTTTTTTTTATCAGTAATTTTGTCTGCAATTCTCTTGGCTGTCTTTTGTATATATGAGAAGGATTTTTATTTGTTTTATGTGCATGATTTCCCAACATTTCACTCAGTAAGTGGTGTATGGATGAATACTGTAAGAGAACAATGTAGGGTGTATAATTTAGTTTGATTTAAGAAAGTCGTGCAGTATTTCACATGCACTGCAAGAAGAAAACTGTGCTCTTTCACTACAGAGCCAGTCCTCTCACTGCGACACCACTCCTCAAGCTGCAGCAGCATGTATCATTAATAAACTTAAAAATATGACAGCAGACAGTAGAGGGGTTGGGGGAGAAATTGTAGATTCTGGTTTATGGTAAGAGAGAAATTGTGGTGCATGTATACATGTTTGCAGATTTCCTGCCTTAACCTGATGTCTCACAGTAACCTGGTTTCTTGTGTGCATGTAATCGTAGTTATTATCTCGCTCACACCATCCTCCCTCTCTCCCTCTCCCTCCCTGTCATTATCCCTCCCTCCTCTCCCTCCGGTGCAGTCTTGTGCTCTCTGCTGGGTCTTATCAGTCTGTGGGATAAAGGTTATCCAGCCCACAGTTTGGCCCTGCCACTCTAAACTGGTCAACAGTCTGGGCTGCACCAGCTACTCCTTTTATTACCATGGCGACCTCACTGGTTGAACTCATCTCCATCATTATCCGTCCTCCATAGAGAACGATGCGTCTGTGCTCATTATGGATATCATTGTGGTGCACATGCATTATACATGATTTAATCACCATATCTTCAGAAAAAGGATGCAAGCCCATTTTGCGTTTGATGAGCGTTTTGTGCATAATGGCTTGTTACATGGGAAGATTGCTGTGATATTCACACAAAGGAGGAAACTCATGTGCTAAAAAATGTCAGTCTAATCAAGTGTTTGGAACACAGTTGATGGTTTCATGTTTTTATATTGAATCTTGAAAAACTCTTTGATAACTAGGTGCCACTATTTGATTGTCAAGAATGTTTTTTACCGCCCATTTAGGCCAGTAGGTCACTGTCGTCTATCTTCAGCTCTACATACAGTCGAGTTTATTTTAGTTACAGGTTATGAAGCATAGTGCCATCTACCTGTCAGCTACACTGTGAGCAACATAACTGATGATACCAGATACAAACTTTATGCTTAAAATGCGTAAAAAGTAATTTGCCTCTACAATGCAGGATTTGATTAGATTTTTGATGGAAAAAAAATTGTACTCTAGTCAGTCTCCATTTTGATGTATAATAAAATAAACTCCATGAGCTACAGTTGATTTTACCTGAATATATGTTTTATGTAACACACATTGGATCACAGAAGCTTCAGTTCAGTCCCTCAGACTGCACTCTTGCATTACCATTAAACATACCATGAGCAGGAAGTAATAGCCCCCTAAATAAATAACTGTCTTATACTAAACACGTTTTCCAAACAAATATAAGATTGAGTTGTAGGAGGCCTGTACCTCATTATCAATTAATCTGCAAATTCTGTTTTGATTAATCAGTTAATCATTTTGCAGAGAATATTTGTTTTGTTTTTTACCTAAAATATGACTTTAGCAATCAATTGATTACTGTAATAGTTGATTAATTTTCTGTTTGTCAAGTAATTCATTTATCGACTAATTGCTGCAGCTCTATGTTGGAGTCCTTGATTCATACAGTGTTTATATAAGTGAAAGTTAACTCCACAAGTATTAGATAAACATTTTTACATTAAGACCACCTACGTGTTATGTAAAATACTGTGTTTGCTTGAAAATATTTGTAATTATCATATTCATTAGAAAAACAAATGATGTTATTTGCATAACTGTTTATTTTCCATATGTCACCTTGATTGAAGCAGGGCGTCAGGCTCAAGTGCCTCTAGAGCAGCCATAAAATATCTGAATTAATTGATCATGAATACATTTAATATTCAGTGTTTATAACAACTCTTAAATTCCCCAAACCTGAACTCATCTTTGCTATATTAGTTCTTAATAATTTTTTGGGTGTAACCAGCAGTAACATGACATTAAGTACAACTAGAGAAAATGTTATTTGTCCCTGTGTTTCTCCAGCTGCAAATTTATGAACATGCAGGTTGGGTACTGCTGGTTGTTTTTGTGTACCTCAGCCTTTTCTAGTTTGTCCAAATTCCTATTTTCTAATATTTCCCAATGTCAGACTGTCTCTGTCTTCATAAAGGTTGTTCAGCGGGGTAAACACCAGGGACAAGAACTGAAATAAGTTCAGGACTTTTTCATTCTATCCTTGACAAAGTATTATATGTTGTGTTGTATAAATATATTATTAAGTTGTCAGTTAACCAAAGCACAAAGATAAAAGGGTGAAGAGAGCCAGGCCTTTACTTCAGATTGGCTGTCATCAGAGACAAGCCTTTACCTCTAATATATATTTGATCATATTTTATGAAGATCCTCCTCTAGTTTCTGATCTGCTCCCTTTTGCTGTGTTAATTGGCTTGTTCGGTTGTTTCACACTGAAACACGTTCACTTGTTTAGAAGCAGGAGCTCCTTCACTTTACATGAAGGATTTTATTGTGAAACATGTGCAGGAAGTGCTGAGATTAATCACCAGCAGCATGATATCAAGAAAGCAACGTAGAGCACAATCAATCTTGAATTAACGACTCACTGAGTGAAAACTGTGCTTGAGATCCGGCTCATTATGTGAGGTTCGACTGTAAGTTCAATTAATAGATCCAATCAACCCCATCCAAGAGTAACTAGGCAACAGGCCAATCTTTGACGAGTATTCACTTTTGTTTATTTGATTTGATTTGTGGGATACAAAGTGGGAAACAAACACCAGCAGGATGTCAGAAATTGCATTTTAGGATATTTTCTGGCAAAAATTCAGAATTTTTTTCCCCAATAAAGGGTTTTTGGGAGTTTTACCTTATCAGCTGTGAGGATCCAAAGACAGAGGGATGTTGTGTGCTGTAAAGCCCTCTGAGGTGAATTGTGATTTGTGATATTGGGCTTTATAAATAAAATTGAATTGCATTGTCGGTTCAAGTCCCCACGACAGCAGTTATCTGTCCTCCTGGAGTGTCCCTGAGCAAGCACACTTAATCAAGTTGTTCTGTGCATCCTGTTTTGCAAATGCACGTCTCCTGCGGCAATCAGTGAAGATATTATATCACATATACATTACCAGCGACATCAATCCATCGGGTTATGGAGGTAATGTTCCCAAAACATCGACAGTACAGAAAATAAAGCACCTCTGTACTCTACATCAAAACACAAGCTTGGACTCACCAGCTCACACTCTGACCTCTGTGTGATCCCAAGCAAAATCTTTATCTCCCTGTAAACAACTCAGGCTTCTCACAACAAGTGAACATCAACAAAGGAGCTCTGGCTGCTCCAAACTATAAACACGCTGCACAAAATGGCCTCCCTCTCTCAGAGCCCATAAAACCAGCATTATTTCCTACTAAACCGGGATGTGTACTTGTGCGGCAGACCCTTAGCCGTAGCTTACGCTATTGTGAGCATTTATACTTGTGCGGTGATGTCTCTGTGTCACTCTGCAGTTACACCTCCAAAACACTAGTCGGTGACGCGGTTTCTGTGAAGCACATAAATCAGCTTCACTATAACTTGCAGCATTCACAGACAAAGCACTTGTCTTTATCTGGACACATTTTCCCCACAAATACAACATGCTAATATTATTAGCACAAGCCTATGGCATTTCACATTGTATAAATTAGACAAGCAACCAGCGAATTCTCCTCTTCACATAATTAATTAATAATTGCTCAATTACAACTCACAAGATTCACTGACAAAACAACTGTCTTATACGAGACGTTTTCTTAACAAATATAACATGCTAACGTTATTAGCACAAGCCTGTGGCAT
The DNA here is from genome assembly GCA_026686955.1 of Epinephelus cyanopodus. Classification (NCBI taxonomy): domain Eukaryota; kingdom Metazoa; phylum Chordata; class Actinopteri; order Perciformes; family Serranidae; genus Epinephelus; species Epinephelus cyanopodus. The sequence goes on from CM048914.1 coordinate 37,981,744, forward strand.
TTTACATTGTATAAATTAGCCTAGTGACGAGCAGAGGAATGAAGCCTGGATAAATGCCGAAGTATAAATCATTTGCAAGACTTAAAATGCTATTTTTGTAGATACTTTATTATCTACACAATTTATTTTTTCTTATCTGTGAAATTAAGGTAAATAACAGTTTTGTTTCCACTGAGGGAAATGGGTCCAGCTTACAAAAATAGACAGGAGGTCTGTGTTGCTGCGACAAGTAGTTACATTTCTGGGAAGGTGCACATCAGGCTTTGGGGAATAGCTTCTATTCAGAGTTATGGGTGGGTGTCATCACATTACGCTATCAAGGTAAAGTTATATAGGGCAGGTTTAGGAAAGTTAAGTTATGAAACTTAGGTTTAAGAAAAAAAACATAGCTGCACATTGCCATGTTACATACTTAACTTAAAGTTACCTACTTAACGTAACGCAACCTGATGATGTACCTTGAAATAACCTAAACTTCACTTCACACAAGACACGAACACCAAAATTAAATGAATGTGTAGAGAACCCTGTCGTCACAGCCCTTCCAATCAGTTACATATTCACCCAGTTCCCCAACTCTAGTTTGAGTATCATCGTTCCTAATTAGACAGACCTGAGCTCTGATTGTACCTCAACATTTCTCGCTTTTGTAGCCCTCAAACATAAGCAGCGCTGTTTTTTTTCCACTGTGTCAGACATTTAAAGTGTGTTCCATGATATAATGACTTGGGCATGGCGTTTATTGCATGAAGCTAAAATCTGACGGCATTGTGAAATGCCTGCTACAGTACATATACATCAACAGGGACAGCAGGGTTCAGCTGCCAGACTGCCAGCCTTAGCAATCCTGGAACCGCAGTGGATGCCTTAATGAGCCCTGTCAATATGTAACTGTACGGCACCCTCATGCAGATAATAAAGGATAATCACTGCTGTTTGGAGGGAGAGGAAGTAACACTTCTGGAAAGTTTTCAATTGACAGTGTGAAAGAGAGAGTGGGTGTAACATCCAGATCTGACCTTTTGTTTTGGATCCTTCCAGCACTGTAGTTTTGAATTTGAGTGACGCTGAAATGATTTCTGTCTTTGTTCTGCCTGTGAATGTTGCTGTATGTTGTGTTTGTGCGTGTGTGTGTGTGTGTGTGTGTGTCTTTGTGTGCATGTGTGTGTGTGTGTGCCTGCGGTGCACCAAACAGAGAAAAAGTAGCAAAGCCACTAACAAGTTAATAAACTCCAGCTGGGCTTTGTTGTGCTGAGGACAGACTGTAGAGCTGAGCACATTCTCTGTGGCTTAGCTCACACGTCTTCTCTTCAAACCAGAACTAAACCCAGCACTGAGGGGTTTCTAGGTTTTCACTGGCAGTAGGGTCACAATCAGCATTGTAAGAATATTCAGACTTTCCATACTAGTAGGCAATGTTTGCCACAAGGCAACTTGTTAATCATTTTCTTCCATTTTTTCACCATGAAATACCAACATACAGCTGCGTATTAGTTTAAAAATAAAAAAACTGTAAAGTACTTTAAGATCAGATGTGACCAAACTGAAACGTGAATCTACTTTCAGCATAAATGTGAAGCATAAAAAGTCTTGGTTTTTTTTTTTTTATCAGGTTGCAAACAGTGGGGTTTTTTCCTGTGTAGGGACTTTTTTTGGACTTGAAAAAGTAAATGACAAGAATGTAGTTCCCGCCATTCCAATGTCACTAATGATGGCAGTCTTAAGCATTGGTGGAGGAAGTACTTAGATACTTTACTTAGGTAAAAGTACTAATACCACACTGTGAAAATTAGGGCTGCCCCCCAATAGTTGACCAAATGTTAGTTGACCAGACTCTAGTGTTTCCTCCACAGACTGTACTCTTAAATGTGGGCGTGGTTGTTGTCCAGCACTCTCTGTATTTCCTCTTCAACGGTGACACAGATGGAAGTCTGCACCTCGTTTATCGTCCACAGAACGAGGCTTGACGCCAACATTTTCAGAACAAAATCAAACAAACTCCAGTGAGAGTCTCTCTCCATGAGATATTTAAAAATAGTGGGTGTGCATTTAGTCCTTCTCAGGCAAGCTCAGGGGTTTAGTGTTTCTGGAGCCCACAGGAACAACGTTCAAGAACACTTTTTTTTTTTTTTTGTTCTCTGAGCGAGGATAAAAATGTATTAAGTTCACATAACCCAGTCAAAATTGATATATGTTGACGCTTGAAGATCCACTCATTAATAAAAGTGTTTGTCATTTAAAAGCTAAGTAACGGTCAAAGTTGTCACATTGAAATTTAAGGTGTGTTGATTAATTCATGTTGTCAAGTCATGCTTTGAGTAACATTACAAGTTAATGTTCCACCTTAAAAGTTGCCAGCAGTCAGCCCAATGAATATGTTTTTTCTCAGACTCCAGCTGCTGCAAGAGGCAGCAACACATCCTTTCATTTTATAGTTACAGTTTACTAATAAAACTCTCCACAGTATGAACAGTGGTTACATGAGCCTCAAAGCCAGCCACAATTCAGCCCTGAGCAGAGTGACCGTCTGCTATTGACCAATCAACAGACTGCAGTGTTCACAGCTCCACCTTTTAGTACCAGATCTGTGTGCTAGGTACCCCAACAGAGGGGGGACCAAAAATCAGAAAGGTATGGAACGATTCCATTGGACCATCCACAACTTTTCAGTGGAAACGGAAAAAAAAGCATACTGAACTGAACTGAAACATACACAAAACAGATCAAGCGTTTAGGTACATGTCCGTATAGGTTACATGCGGGTTCTATCAGTAGGGTAAATATCACACTTAAACCAACACGAGTCAACAGCACCACAAACTAAGGCTGGAACCAGCAATTATTTTCACAGTGCTTTTACTTTTATTTTCTCCCGTTGAGGCAGACAAATATATATATATATATATATATACACATAGGTAACTGGCTGTATGTTTTGGGTCCTATCTTCTTTACTGTAAACATAAACACATTGGAGGTCATTTTCCCATCTGTCACTCTTCCCACCACCATCTGTCTCTCCAACACATAATCTTATATTATTTAACAATGTAAAATGCAGAACAGTGGCCAGTACAGCAGACAGCAGGAGTTTCAAACCATGGACCTTGAAGGACGGAGAATCTGCAGGTCTTCATACCAAACAATCTTGTGTAGACGTGTGTCCTTATTTTCACATCAAGTCCATTCTCTTTAAGACAACTTAGAGAGGAGTAATATCCACTTACTCCACTCTTACACACTTTAACCTCCTTAAAGCGGAGAGCGATGTTTTATCAGCTGTGATGTTTAGTCAGAACAAACTCTTGATACTCCGTGACGCACGCTGTGAGATTTGCACTGATAGAAGCTCTTATTTGTTTGTCTTAATTACACTCGTGTCTCAAAATTAATGTCCCAATGAGTTATTAATGTTTGTATTCTAATAAGCAGAAATAGGATTACATGCAGCGGCAGAAATGTGCTCAATAACAGTAATTACAACTCTGCCAGCAGCTCCAATCATTTTGTGTCGTCCTTTAGTGAAGTCTCTACTTCACTGGAATTACATTCTGTATGTGAGTTAGTCAAATTAATTCTTTATAATGACTTAATTCTTCAATAAGCAAGTTTCTGCCTCGACAACATGTGATAAAAATCTATTTAACATCCTGTATGTTATGATCCAAAGCCATACACGCAGTTCACACGTGTTTATATGTATGTAAGTTTTTACCAGTATAATGTACATGTTTGATATTTGATAAGGAGTTTCTGTGAGGTCATGGCTGTGTTTTTAGAACATAAAAAACCTGCATTACTATAATGATTAATACTGTATAACCTGATTTTAGGCAAAAATTATTAGATGACCAGTTAAATAGAAATAGCCTTTGGTTTGCACCTCTAAATATTAGTTCTGGCAGAAGATAGATTGCTAAAACATACAAACATCTGATGTTTTAAATCATAGGCTGTGAGCTATGATAAAATATTTCTGTCACCATTTTTCTGTGTGCTCATGTCAGTCAAGTGAAGTTTAAAATATAATCTTAGGCAAACACTTGAGGAAGTGAAGTGTATTGACCATAATTTCTCAGTTAATTTACCTCACATAAACCGACATAAACTGTCAAATGTTTTTCCTGTATGACAGTATTTTTAGCTTTTATCTTGTTGCAGCAGCAACACGTTTATCAGACTGTTTTAGATACCTTTCATTAAGGAATATCAACATGGTTTTATTTAAAAAACTTTTCAGTTTAATAGAAAAAAAGCTGTTAAACTAATAGTTTTTACATTTTGGGAAATAACTGTGTTTGCTTTCTCTCTGTGAGTTAGGCAGTTTGCAGGTTGCAAAACGTGAGGCTTTTTAATTGAATGCCACGAGTAAAAAAAAAACACTTGCTGCGCCTTTTTATTGTTGCCAGGCAACCACCCCATCACCGCCTTACCCTAACCCTTCCAGTGTAATCAATCTACTGTTTATTTATTTATTTATTTATTTATTTTATTTTAATTGACAGTAATTAGTGTCTTGTTACCAAAATGTTGAGGCAGAGCGTACTTGCTGTTGCTCTGGTTGAGGGTGAGAGGCTGTCAGCAAATAGTTTGTTGGGCGCAGATAAACGGAGATCTGTGTGGGTACATGAGACCCTAAAAAAGAGAGTGGATCACTGGGAGTATCACCAGCTGATCCAGGAGCTTCACCTCAATGATGGCTGTTTCCAGGCATATTTTAGGATGACTCAAGGGCAGTTTGACAACCTGCCGTCTGTCGTCAACTACAGAGAGTCCATCAGTCCTGCAGAGCGACTGAGCATCACCAGTTTCTGCTCCATTGTTTAACAACTGTAAACTTGTCATGGCCACCACAGGAGGCCCACAACTCACAAATCACCTCAGTGGACACAGGGTAATAAAGCAGAGATGACATGGGGCGCTTTTCCGGTCTAAGTTGAAAGTTTTTTAACTTGAGGAGTACAGAGCGCTCCAGCAAAAATGCCAGGTGCCTAGAGCGCAGACATGTGAGGTGCACAGTGACGCGAGGCACATAGCAACGCAAAAACAGCGAGCAAAACACTTAATTCTCATTAAAAGTGATGACAAAAAGCCACCTCCAGCTGCTAAAGTGCTTTCTGTGTGATCGGGACCTTAGATAAAAATATACTACTCTTACGTCCCAGTGCTAAATATGAAGCTGGAGCCAGCAGCCAGTTAGCTTAGCTTAGCATTAAAACAGGGAATAACTCACAAATAAGGTTGGGTACTGACCAAATTTCACTTACACTCCCAAGAATGGTTTCATGTTAATCAAGTCGGTCTGTGGCAAATTTTGGTATCTGAAAGAGTCTTCCCGTCTAGACTGCAAGTACTTCAAATTTGTTTCACAGGCATAACAGCAACCTGGAGCATTTATATATGCTTCTTGTCTATTTTACCTTCAACAGTACACAAGGTTGATGCCCAATAAAAAGGCACTGAATAATTAAAGTTCACTACATTTTACAACCTAGGTGGAACAGAGTGTTCTGTCTCCAGACAGAGACACACAGCTGTACACTGTGCTCTGGTTTCTCATCCCACAGACTGTTCCTTCACTTTACACAGTGTGTGGAAATCTGGAATTAGTTTTTACAACTGTAATTCCATTTTTGATATTACAGAGAGTTAAGTACTGAAAATAGGTACCATTAGGTACTGGTACCAGTACTGGTCCAAATATGAATGGTACCAACCCTGCTCCCAAAGGAATAGTCTAAAATAGTGGTTCCCAACTGGTGGGTCGTGGTCCAAAAGTGGATTGTGGGTCCTTTCTAAAGTCCAAGTTTGTAAAAAAAAAACCAAAACACACTTTATTTTGAAGTACAGTAAATTTCCAGCACAGAGCTTTTATTTTGAAGAGTGATTTTCTGCTGTAGAGTAAACAACTCATGGACAGATACTTGACAGAGGAAGCAAACTAGCTCGTAGACGTGTTCAACGCAAATATGACACACACATTAAACTGTGTGGACCTTGAACTAATGACTAAGGAGAAATCTGGACCGCTTGAGAGCCGCTGGTCTTACACATTAACCATCGCTAAAATTGCAACTTGACGTATTTACGCTTCAGTTTTTGTGTTTTGTAAACAATAACAGTCAAATATGTTAATTAATGAGCTTTAGAGGAGCTAGTAGGCAAATTTTGTCACCTTTGGTTGCCGCACAAGTATAAATCCCCCTTAACTCTCTGCAAAAAAGCACATTTCCCAAAATGTCCAACTATTCCTATAAACGTTGTGTAACACAAGTAGCTATAAAAGAACTTTGCTTAAATAAAAACAGGATAAATATGAAGAAGAGAATGAATCTGAGCATTTGATACCACTTTTCAGAAATATGTCTGTGCCATTAAAGTGTTATTGTTTTGTATTTAGCCTTAGTTTTAATATTGCAGTGTGTCAGATAAATAAAAACCCTGTGTATGCATCTTAAATCATCAGAGTTAAGAAGCCACAATGTGAGTGTTGAGGGGGGGTAAGTTTCTATGTGTGTGTGTGTGTGTTTTAAAGGGGAAAGAGAGAGGAAGACATCAATCAAAACTCATTTCAACCCTTCTCATATCTCTCCTAACCACACACATTGAAACACCAGGAAAAAAAAAATCCGCTGCCAGAGACAGAGTGAGTTATAGAGCGATGGATAGATGATGGGGGGGGAGCAAGAGAGGACAGAGTGAGAGAGAGTGAGAGAGCACTTTCTATTTATAGCCTGTGTGCCCGGAGAGGAGGAAGACTGTTGTTCGAAAGCACACTTGGTGCGTATGATTTTGTTCTGCAGTACACAGGCTGCCGCTCCAAAGATTCAGGAACAGAAACATACAGTAAATACACGCCATACAAATTATAAACCATGTGGGTGGTAAGATGGGGTCATTACTGGGATAACGAATGGCTGTTTGAAAGGCTGATGAGAGGAGGGACATGATTGGTCCAGTAATCATCCTCTTCGTCCCCTATGAGGCTTGCATGGAATAGAAATTACCTCTATGTGCTTTGGGTGTGCATTTAAGTTCATGATCATTGATTGTCTGTGTTCTCTGCATTTCAAGCTGTCATTCACTGACATTATATTTAAGTAATTAAAGCAACAATGCGGCTCATGGATAGGTAATTCATGTAACTCATCTTCCCCCTCACTTACGCAGCCTTCAGGCCAAAAGATTCCCACTGAGATTCAGCAATTATGCCTCACAAAATATGACATGAACACACCAAAGGAGCTCTGTCATAACAAAGGTAACACTGGTCTGTAATGCTCACTCACCGGTGTACGAAGCACTCTTGTGGTTCATGCTAAAAGCTTTTTCTCAGCAGTGAAGATTTTAGTTGGTTTCACTTTTAGAGCAGAGACGTCTCCTGCAGAGTCGAGTCATCTGTCGTTTATCTGAGCTGGAATTTGGAAAACAGGATTTTAATGATGATTGTTGGTGAAAGCTAAGTCGGTAAATGGGAGGGTGGGTGGAAAATAGATACAGCATAGTATCACAGTATTTTTGTGCGGCAAAAGTATTGATTTCTTTATTATATAAGTTATTAATATTACAAATACAAATTCAATTTTAGGTAGCCTAATGGAAAAATATAATCAGTTGTCTCTTCAGTCCAGAGATGCATTTTGCTGCTGCAATAAATGGCTCAATGAGATGAACAGACTGAAAATATTTCAGTGGAAATGCAGCAACTCACATGTGTGGCGTGAGTTTGGATGGAAATGTTGTATTCATTATTTTTCATCACTCCAAAGCACATTTTGCCGGAGGGGACGCCAGGTACTGGAGACAGTGGGTTTCAGGAAGCCAATCACTGGCATGTATTCTGGTAGTGTCCAGTGATCAGACCTTTGTGGACACAACTTCATAAAGCACTAACAAAGAAACTCAACACTGATCTTCCATCGCAATTTTCTACATTATTTTTAGGATGTTTGGGTTTAAGGCAAAACGTTCTAATAAAGATTGTGTTTGGTATTCTGATATCTGCCCTCGCAAGGCAGCGGTTGCTTCCTTAACACCCCACATTAGAGGAGTGGATAGATATTGTAAATGATATTTATGTTATGGAAAAAAATTATCTTTTCTCTTCATCTTCAGAAAAATGTGTTCATTAAATTCTGGGTGAAATGGGTGATATACGCAAGACCCTGATTTTGTGGAGGTATTGTACAAAAGACGCTGTGATGTTTAGTCAAGCAAACCTCATTTACTGCTTCTCTATTTTATTTCTTTTTTTGTCTCTTTAATCCCTCCTCAAGTCTTCCTGACATATGGTGCTTATATGTACACTTAATCTCTCTCAAAATGTTCTACAAAGTTCTTAAATTGTGAAAAAAAATTGAACAGCAGGAGAAATTACTTTGTTTATCATATTTTATGTCTTGCTTTGTAAACTGCTGTCAATAAACAAAAACATATATCTTTTTTGACAGGACATTCTCCTGGTATTGTAATATTTATGACATTAAGATTGACCTTGATCCATTAATTGCCTTGTTTGGTTGTTCTGAAGCTTCTCTTGCTCTGCTACATACTGTACAGACGTCCCTGATGGTGGGCATGTTGGTAGCAAAGAGGATTACTCTTAAGGAATGGAAGGCTACCAGTGCTCCCTGTTTCTCTAGATTGCTCTAGATTTTTTGTTCTGTTTGTCTGTCTTTTTGCTATATCCTGACAGTAGTGCATGTGGCAGATAATCCATAATCCTCATAGTGCCCCTAATGGTTATTTGCAAGAATCACGAAAGTAACCATTTTCGAGCCACATTCAGAGACAGCAGCTGTCAAACATTTCAGTCAATGCTCATAATCTGTGCTCGAACTGGCAACGCTGATCAAATATGAATCAAACTTCTGTTACTGCATTGCCCATTGCTCATCTCAAACATTTTCATATTTTAGTGTACTGTTTAGCTGTAAAATGAGAAAGTGTATGACCCAGCTGTCATGTTGGAAACAGGCGAGCCAAAAGAAGAAGTCATTTTATTGCAAAAACGTTTTCTGAAAACATTTGAGGAGACAAACAGGCAATGCAGTAACAGAATTTTGATTCATATTTAATAAGCGTTGCCAGGTTTGACAGTTTGACGGCAGTTCACGAGCCGTGATTGACGTGTTTGACAGCCGCTGTCTCTGAAAATGGCCTGTGATTGGCTGTGTCTCCCGTCACTGGCTAGATTTTCAAAGCCTGAAAACAGAACCAAGCAGACGTGCAGAAGTCGAGTGTTCTCTCAGACTGTCCAATAACGCCCAAATTAAATCCCTACCTGAGCTTTAAAAACATTTTATACAGTGCTCAGCTTTATTTTCATTATATTTACTTATTTATGCAACAAAACATACATCCAGCTCCTACAATGTGTATCTTTTTAAAATGAGGAAAAACTCTGCGGAGGTCTCACAGTGAATGCTGTAGTGTACAGTACTGTATGAATTAATAAAGACCTGTTATTTGGTTATTTATTTGGATCCCCATCAGTCAGCTACTCCTCCTGGGGTCCACACAAGCAAACGTTTCATCATAGTGTAAAACAAATATGTAATTAAAAATAAAGAAAATACAAAAAGAAAACATAAAAACAAAACAATCAAAACCAATAAATGAACCACAATAAAACAACTAATGGCTCTAATTACAACAAGTATTCTCACTCTATCAAAACTGTCAGAAAAAATAAATAATAATAATTTTACAGCTCAAAGGTGATTGTAATACTACAAAAACAGCATATACAGTGATTGAGAGTATGAAAAGACCAGGAAGGTTTCATTTTAACATTTGTACAGTCAGGTATTATGTAACAAACCTTATTTGAAATGGGCAGGTGTTTTGTGCCATCAGGTATCTCTTTAACTTCTCTTTAAAATCACGTGCACTTGTTACATATGTAATGTCCAATCCATAATTTCATTCCTCTGAGCATCACAGTACGTTGCATTGCATTCGTTTTTGAAACAGGAAGTGAAAAACAACCTCTTGCCGCATGCTCAGTATGAATTTTATAACCGTTACTACTGTAAAAAAAACTGATACGAGTAATAAACCTCTAAACTGTTGAATTTAGAGGTTTATTACTGACCTAGCTAAGATTTTGGCAAATGTATCAACATTTGTTCACTTGAGGAATTTTAATTGCGCACAAATGAAACAAGATACAACATGTCAAGTTTTAAGTTTATTTTTTTTATCGTTGGACAGAGCCACGCTAGCTGTCTCCCCTTGATTCCAGTCTTTGTGCTAAGCTAAGCTAATCACCTACCACCACAAGTGTCATACTGAACACAGACAGGAGGGTGTTTTGATCTTTTTATCTAACTTTCAGAAACAAAATTAATGAAAATATTTCCCAAAATGTTGAACTGTTCCATAACTGCAAATATAAAACACAGTTGGGTTTGACTCCTCACAGCTCTTAGTTTCTTGCTAACCTCCTTCTAACATGTACACACAAACTTTTCTTGCCTTTGCAGACTTGCTGTCTCTTTAATGGAGGCTGGGTTAGTAGCACCAGTTATTTCCAGCTCCTCTCGGTGGGCCTATAAATAGAGCACACACACACATTCATACGCACACACACACATTTTTCTCTTCCTCACCTCTGTGTGAGGTGGTCTGGTTTTGACGCCCAGGTGTTTTTTAGCTTTTGCTAATTTTATGCCTGCGAGCTCTACCTAATAATGCTGTTTGTACAGGAGACAGCCACTGATGCACTGCTGCACACACACCTCTTCACCTGTTGTCTTTGTTTTAGTGATTTACTGTACTTTACTGTCATGTTTGGTCTCCTTCATCTCACTGTCTCCGAGTCACTGATCACATTTGGCCACTGTTAAAAATTTGTTGTAATTTTCCGTTTTTTAAAAAGCCTTTTTCTTCCTCTTTCTGCAGCATCAGACAACAGCCAGAGATTTCAGGAGACATGTTTCGCCTTTGCATTAACGCCACAACAAGTCCAGCAGATCAGCAGCTCGATGTAAGATGAACGCCGCTGTCAGTGCAGGATGCGCTCCATGAATAATTCATACATGTACATGCTTTCTACAGATGTGTGCTGATATATTTGTTTCTGTGCTCAAAGGGACATCTCGGGGACCAAATGTGATTTCTCAGTTCAAGTTCAGTTGCGGTTTTGCCTGTCGGAGACGAGCTGTCCTCAGGAAGACCATTTTCCACCCAATCTGTGTGTGAAAGTCAACGGGAAGCCATGTAACCTGCCGGTGAGGCGCTCCGCATTAATCACATAAACAGCCAGCAAAACACGGTGTCTTTATTCCACCACTGTATGACTATTGTTCCACCTTTTCTGCCCTGTGTTAGTGTTGAATCCATTTTCTTGAAGAACACCAGAATTTAACCTCTTAATATTCACAACAACTTTTCATCTTTTTCCTTTGAATGTTCATGTCTGTCTTTTAGGGTTATCTTCCACCTACCAAAAACGGCGTAGAGCCCAAGCGGCCCAGCCGGCCCATCAACATTACCTCACTGGTCAGATTGTCCACCACAGTCCCCAATACCATCGTGGTGTCGTGGACCGCTGAGATTGGAAGGGTAAGAACCAGTGTTTAACAGGGACTCTTGAGCTTTTGATGATCAGGGAAAACTTTAATAAGTACAAAAGTCATCTGATGAGTAGGGGCGGTGTAAAAAAATCAAGAATGAATCCCGATGCAGAAGTGGACAATTCGACATAAATTCACATATGTCAATTATCAATTATATAAATGTTTGTTCGTAACAAGATGTTGATGGAACAAAAGAGGCAGAAATCAACTGTGAAGTCAGTGTAGCTTCTGCAGCATTCAACGAGAGGAGCTGCAAACAGCGCGTAAACCGGCTGCCCAGCACACGCTGTGGCATTAACCAAATTAAAACACCTCTGTGGTGAAGACAGAAACTCTCTGTTCAGTCTGTTTTGCCTAAAAACCCGTGCCTAGCCTGCCCAGTGTCTTGGCTTTCACTGGCGCTAACAGAGAGAGAGGCTGCTCGCAGCTCCTCTGCTGGCAATAACACAGCGGCTGCGGCGGAGCACCCCCCCTCCCGCCTCCATGTTATTTGTACACACACAGGAGACTGCATGGTGCTTTCAGATTCATTAATTCATTCATCAATGCAGTTAACTTTTTAAAATGAAAAGGATATGGACCACATATTATTGAATAGAGTGTGCAAGCACTAGACCATACGCAGGCCTGTGCATATCCCATATACAGTGGTGGAAAAAAGTTTTTGGACACCCTTAAAATTTTACACAATCTCAAATATTATCATGAAATATTTGTGGAAAAATCTTTTTTGTGTTTCAAAAGGTGTGGCTGCATTAGACAGATACAAACAAATACAAATTATATTTTTTTGTTTATTGTTTACAAGAAAAACTAACAAAACTGAATTCTTGACAGTTTCAATATGTCAGTTCTCAACATTGTTGGTATCAAAGTCAACAAATAACAGAGAATGTGTTCAAAACTGAACAAAAAATAATTAAACCATCACATCATCAAACTAATATTTAGTAGTCCTGCCATTGGCACGTAGTAGAGCTCTAATCCTGGCTGGCATGTTCCCCACGAGCCTTTCACATTGTTGAGGGGTAATCTTGTCCCATTCTTCTTGATTTACTGCTTTTAATTCTTCTAAATTCTTTGGTTTATGCTTTGAAACAGACCTTTTGATAATCCACCACAGATTTTCAATGGGGCTCATGTCCGGGATTGAGCTGGCCACTCTGAGACCTGGATACTGTGCTCCTGCAGCCAGGTTCTACTGGCCTTGGATGTGTGGCAAGGGGCATTATCTTGTTGAAACATCCAGTTTTTACCTCGACGGAAAAGTGCACGCGCAGAAGGGAGCATGTGGGTTTCGAGAATGGTACAATACTTGGTAGAGTTCAATGTGCCATCACAGACAGTGAGATGACCAACACCAGCAGCACTCATGCATCCCCAAACCATGATACTGCCTCCACCATGCTTGACAGTAGGTACTGTACATGCTGGAGATAATGCTTCGCCTGGCCTTCTGCGTACCCTCACATTAGTAGGAGGAAGATAAAGCTGGAAACTGGACTCATCTGACCACAAAATCTTCTTCTAATTCCTGGCTGTCCAGTTCTTGTGTGCTTGGGCCCAACGACGCCGGGCTAACCTCTGTCTCTCATTGATCAGGGGCTTCTTGATAGCCTTGTAAGACCTTAAGCCATGATCTAAAAGTCGGCCACGTACAGTGCGGGTGGAACACTGGACACCAGTTTGGTTTGACCACTGCTGCTGAGGCTCCTATGATGTCATTCGGCGGTTTTGCCTGCACATGCGGATCAGGATGCGGTCATTTCTTGCTGAAGAAACCCTTGGACGCCCAGATCTTGGTTTGTCTTCCAAGCTGTTGGTTCGTCTGTATTTCTGCAGAGTGTATCCAACTGCTGAAGGACTGCATCTGCACTTTCTGGCTATCTGGCGGCAGCTGTACCCTTCCTGGCTGAGAATCTTTATCTTCAGGCATGTTTCCTGTGTTAGGTTCCTTGTTTTAGCCATTTTTGTGTCTGAAGAACTTTCAAATGTGCTGGCTTTATGTAGACACGAAGCTTGGCAACAAAAAATGTGTCTTTTAATAAAAAGAACGACCTTCATCACTGGTACCAAAATGACCCAATACTCAAAATTTCTTATGTATTTTTATGGAACCAATCAATTTTAAGTTTTTGATGGCTTTTTTAGGATTTATTTAGTATTTTGGCTGTGACTGTACTAAAATAAATTGCACTTGAAGACCTAAGAGTGATTCTTAATGCAATATTTCACAAATGCATGGGGTGTCCGAAAACTTTTTTCCACCACTGTATATGTATGTCTCACAATGGACAAGCGTGAGCATCCGCAGACAGGTACAATCCGACTGGCACCCCCTGGTTCAAAAGTGAGGGTATGGAGGGAGGTTGAAGGGGAGAGGGACCTGGACAAGAGCCACACTGTATGCAAGTTAAATAATCTTTTTATTTAATTTTGGATCACCAAAAATACAGTCTGTATTCTATATATTTTAAAGTCTACATATTTTAAAGAAAAGAGAAAAATGAATCATGTTTAAATCAAACATTTTGATGCATTGTGATGGATCAATAATCTGAATTGTGACCGAATCAAAAAGTGAGGTGCTTGGAGAATCCCATCCTACTATTAAGTAAAATTACTAAATATTTTCTGATAAAAGGTTCTCAAACTAAGATTTGCCTGCTCTTTTCTGTTTCCTGTCCTCCCAAATTCAATATGTTTGAATTTTAGGCTGGTAATGGAGACAAAGTAGATATATTTGGAGATATTACCTGAGCTTTTGGTGACTTGTGATCTGCTTTTTTGTCATTTAATGCAAGTTGTGTTAAGAATAATTGATCATACAAATAATTATTTGAATCCCTGATTACATCTTTAATCTATCCAATTACTCTAATCAGTGTATCACTTTGTCATGCACATTTCTGTCTGCACCCGCTGATCTTTAAATAACAAATGTGTAATATTTATATGAACTCTTTATCTTAAGAAGTTAAGATAAAGCTTGTTAAAAAAAACCCTGTCAAATCAGATTCAATCAGGTGCTGTCTGCTGTCTTGTGCTGACACGGTGACATGTGTTACAGTGACAGACACACAGACGCCACCGCAAAAACAAAACTTCTAGAAACGTGTGACAGAAGAGAAAACAGTCTGCAGTCTTCTGTTATATACAGCAGCTTTAAATTCAACATCTTGCCTACAGTGCTCGTGTGAATAAATGGTTGTGTGTGTGCATCACATGCATGTGTGTGGGAAGTGGTTTGAAGCCCAGGAAGTGGGATTTCTGGCCACGACTGTGTTGAGTTCTTACAGCCAAAACAGTATTAGATGATGGCGCAGGGTAAGAATGAAAACATTAAACTGCAGGAAAAGTCTGTCTATATGACTCTGTATAATCATAATGCATGCTGGGTAAAGGCTGATGGCAGAGATTTTCACTAAATCACCTTTTGATGGAACATTTAAGACTGTATAAATCTGTATATATCTAAAACTAGTTTATTATAGACGGGCAGTGGAGGAACAATCTCACAGCTGAAGTTCATACTGACCTCAGAAGTCAGCACAAGCTCTTCCTTCCCTTTGTTCTTGTTACACACGGCTGAAAATACATTTGTCGCAGAGCAGTATGATCCTCTTTATTTTACAAAGACATGTAGCCTGCAAAGTTACCTTCAGTAACACCATTCGAGGAGATTCTCTGTAACTCTCTCAGAACTCTGACAAAAAATCGAATCAAAAAATGTCTTAAAGTGGGATTTTAAGATATGAGCTTTTGTCCATATCACCCAGCCCTAGTTTGTACATTATTACAGTACTGTATGTATACTTGTGTGTTCACAGAGTTACTCCATGGCAGTGTACTTGGTGAAGCAGCAGTCGTCCACAGTGTTGTTACAGAGACTACGGGCAAAAGGCATCAGAAACCCGGACCACTCCAGAGCACTCAGTGAGCACAGCCAACCTCTCTTAAAACACATCAGGACTGATACTGACCTTATATGTGAATGGACTGGATCCTGGCCAGACATGGCATATCCACATTAATGCAGTGTTTATGTTGTAATGTTTTTTTTTAGCACAACTCTCTCAGCCTTCATGGTATCCTACATAAAAATTACTCCAGTGAGTTTCACACGGTGATGTATGCAGATTTTAAATTTGGGAAAAATGAGGAGTCGATATCAGGAGATACCCTGAGCTGAGGTATTGGGAGAGACACAGTAGTATTGTTGCATCCCACCTCTTTTTCACAATAAAGGTATCTGTGTGTGAAGTTTAGGCCTTACAGTCCAACCAGATAAACCATATCAGATGTCAGCTGGCCAACATGTGTTGTTTTTTTTGCTCCATAACTTCTCATCTTAGGTAGAAATAAAATACACTTTCTGATTATCTGAGGTTCAAAACTCTGTTATAAGCTAAGGAGCTGCTCGACACATCCATTATCCATAAATATATATATATTTTACAATGCATGGGAAGTAAGAAGATTCAGGTGCAGATGGGACTCAGTCGGTCCAACACAGCATAAGGATCTCTCCAGTACATTTATAGAAACCTGCTTCATTTGTAACCTTGGATTGAAATATGTAGTAAAGAAGTCGCAGTCTGAAATGAGAACCTGAGCATGTTTGTGAGAAGAAGTCCTGCTGTTTGGCTCTCACTCACTCATGTGTGTGTGTGTGCATTTTTATCTGCAGTCAAAGAGAAGCTAACAGCAGACCCAGACAGTGAAATCGCCACGACCAGCCTTCGAGTGTCGCTGCTCTGCCCGGTAAGCACGCTCCCTGCTCTTCATGAATTTAAGGCGGTGTTCAGTCATTCAGTCATGCCAAGACATGTCTGTCCGTTCTTCTTCTTTGTATGTGTCTCAACATGCCTATATGTCCTCAACTTTGTGTTCTGTTCATGAGCCACCCGTCTAATTGTCCTCTCAGCCCTTATCACGCATCTTTTCCATGTGGGTTTGGCATGTTTGTGACATTTATGCATCCCGTATATACCCTCCATCCTTCGCTGTGGGTGTCCTCTTCATGCCCTGACGACATGTGTGTGCACACTGTGCAGCTGGGGAAGATGCGGCTGATGATCCCATGCCGGGCGCTGACATGCTCCCACCTGCAGTGCTTTGACGCCACACTGTACATCCAGATGAACGAGAAGAAGCCCACCTGGGTGTGTCCTGTCTGTGACAAGAAGGCCCCCTATGAGCACCTCATCATTGACGGGTAAGTCACAGAACCCCCCCAAAAACCCCATCATACAGACGACCTGTTAGGAGACAGCGCAACAGATGTTCAAACCTTTAATCCAGGCCTTGAAACAGTGTGAAAACATACATAATTAGACACAGGTCATTGAAAGTGCATGAGTTTTATATATATGTATATATGCACAAAAATATGAATTTTGGCTCTTGATTTTGTCTGCCGTCACAGCACAACTGAGACGTGTTCACACATTCAAGCCTCCCTGTCTTTTTAATTGTGGTCTGTGAGCGTCTGTAGAGCCTGCTCAGCCTCATTATAGAATCTCAGTGTTATAACAGTAATTAACCTTGATGTGTGTCTTAAACTGGGCCGTCCTCGAAAAATACTTGAAAATACTTGAATTTGATGTTTGAGAAGGTGTGGGAACCCTGTTATAAGCTTATATAAATATCACACTGTTCTCTTGACACAGTTGAGCAACCGTCTGTTCCAACCAGAGAAGAAGGAAGAAATCAGTCATGTGTCTACTTCATTCAGACGCTACAGCTCTTTTTCTTTTAAAAACAGATTTATTTTACACATTTTATATTGTACATTTTTCTATGTTATGTGTTTTACTCTTGAATCACAACTCAAGGTCCGATTACTAGCTTTTTTTCTGGAGCTTTCAGCTTCATCTTGTTGTCTTCCCCAGCCTTGCTTCTGTGCAGTCTGTGTTCGTGTTTTTTTGTTGTTAAGGGTCCAGTGGGTACGTTTTAGGGGAATCTATAGGCAGATATGGTTTAAAATAAACATGACTATGTTTTCATTAGTTTATAATCACCTTAAAATAAGAATCCTGTTTTCGTTACCTAAGAATAAGCTGTTTATATCCACATAAGGAGCCGGTCGTCTTCCACAGAGACCACCATGTTGTTCTACAGCAGTGGTTCCCAACTGGTGGATCTCGTTCCAAAAGTGGGTCGCAGGTCCAGTTGGGAACCACTTCTCTAAAAAGGGCCATTCATGTTTTCAGGGTTTTACACCAACCACCACAGTTTTCCTACACGTTTGACGTATGGGAGAAGTTTCAGTTCTGCAACCTCACCACTAGATGCCACTCAATCCTTCACATCAGACCTTTAAACTCTGTGATCTAAACTGGTGCCTGTATTTCACATTAAAGGCAGAATTTTAAAGATTATTTTAAAACCTTTTACTCATAATGACTACTACTTGTACCTCTACATTTACTCATGGTTACAGTCTACACTGAGTTCAAATTATGTAAAAATACATTGTGATTTATATACACTGGTATCAAAATCTAGAGCTTCACACAAACACTGACACAACTTGTTTAAATTTGACTGTTTGTAGTCTTTTGAAGGATTGAAAATCTGTCTCATCACTCACTGAAGGTTTGAAGGTGGCTCTGAAAAGTTTGTGATTTGCTCCTTTGTGGAGGACAGCAGCTCTCGTCAGTGTCGATTCACACCAGAAGCTGAAGGTTACCTAAAATATGTGTTCATAAAGGCTTTTTAAAAACATTTTTCCACCATTGATGTGTTTGTTCAGTACCTTCCAAACATTCAGCCGATTCTTACAGCCTGCAGGTTGCGAGTATATAAAAAGATGGAGGTTTTGTTAGAGTTTTCCTTTCACTCTCTGAAGCACAGTGTTGATGTTAGCTTGTTTAGAGTAGGTTTCTTGTCTTTAGAAGTGGAGGGTCTTTTCCACTACACTCAGCTTTTGTTTAAAAAAAGCCCAATTTCTCTGTGTGTTTGTGTACATTTTCCTGGATGGGTTCGTATATGTTTGTTCTCAGGCTTTTCGTGGAGATCCTCAACAGCTGCATGGACTGTGATGAGATCCAGTTCAAGGAGGATGGCAGCTGGGCCCCCATGAGGTCTAAGAAGGAAGTGCAGGAGGTCTCGTCTGCTTCCTACAACAACGGGCTGGATGGTGAGACATGACATGGGGGGCTGAATGGGACAGGGTGGGGTAAGAGACAGAGAGGCTGCCTCTATATGAAGGCAGTGAGAGGAGCCTGGAAGTAATTAAATTAGGATTACAGAGACGTGGTGAGGGGAGAGAGAGCGTGCATTCACGTCCCCTCCCCTCTTTGTTTATGCATTGTCAGTTTTAATTTGGTAGGGCATCAATCATGATGCCACTGAGTAAACTGCCTGTCTCCATAGTAACAAACACACTATATCTCATACGAGAGCGGAGGAAGTGTCCATGCGTTTTAGCATAATTTAGTTTTCAGCAGTGCTTTGTTGCAGTCCCCAAAAAAACATCCCAGCAGCACACAAACATAAACTAACACGTCTTCTGCTCCGCAGGTTCATGTCGGACGTCCGCGGGCTCGGACCAGCGGAGCTCCTCCTCATCCAGCCACGGTGGCAGCGACAGCACCAACAGCAAGAAAGTGGAGGTAATCGACTTGACACTGGACAGCTCCTCAGAAGACGAGGGACAGGATTCGCCGCCTCCGCCGCCGCCACCACTGCCTCCTCCACCCAAAAGAGCGTGTCCCTCTATGTCCCCGACCTCGCCGCCCATCATCAACAAAGGGTCAGACACACACCCACTCAAGACCCCGACTTCATCTCCTCATGTTTGTTTTTCATTAAATGTAGAAATGAGGCTCGTTTTAGCTGCTGACATGGGTGGTTATGTGTCTGGATGTTAAATGATTCATGAGTTTTGCACTTGAAGGCACTCAAAGTTTCTTTTACCATTTCACTTCAAAAGCACTCACAGAAGGAAGCCGAGTGCTGACTGAGAACGCTTTGCGTCTTAACTCTTTTACTTTGGATCTATAGATTTATAAGTGGGTGACTTTCCAAAAGAGAAACACTAAAGCTGTTTGTTTTTCTGCACATTAGAATCACGATCAGAGGATGAAAGTTCAGTCGTCAGTCCCTATTTCACATTTACATAAAATGTCAAATTAAATGCTCGACAAACCCCCCAAGATCTGGAAGGATTGGTAACATTCAGCTAACTGACCTTATAGAGCTGTGGAGAGGGAAGAGCTATTTTGGGCTGGTTTTGGGAAGGAACAATCCTTTTCATTTTTCCCACTGACAGTATTATATGACATGAAGCTCACCAGTCGAAAAGATTCATTTTAAGGTCCAGTGTGTAGGATTACGGGTGATATTATATTTATACTTATGTTTTCAATAGTTTATAATCACCTGAAATATAAAAATCTTGTTTTCATTATCTTAAAATGAGACGTTTATATCCACAGAGGGAGCAGGTCCTCTTCATCATAGTTTGCCATGTTGTTGTGCAGTAGCCCAAAAGGGACAAACCAAACACGTCTATATTTAACAAATAAATATGACATAAAATAAAAGCCTAATTATGAATTAAGTCTCCTCTTTACCTCTTCATCTCTTGACCTCTTTCTCTATCTGCCTCCAGAGTTTTGAACCTGCACCACCAGGCCTCTCCTGTGAGCCGCACCCCCAGCATGCCAGCTGTGGACACCAGCTACATCCCTCCTGTCCCCCCACTCATCCAGGACTTCAGACCCTACTACCCCACCCCCAACGACCTGTCAGGTAACGACAAACACACAAGATGACTTGAGCGAGGTCATTGGTCAAAACAATAGCATGATATTTAGACATGTAATGCATGTATTTAAACCTCACTGTATTTACTCTGGAGTCCATCCTTTTTTTTTCCAACTCGCCTAACTTTATCCCAAATTCTACTGGAAATCCGAATTTGCCTAAAATCTAAAATATTGTATGTCAGCTTGCTTTGGTCCACAAGTTTGAATCTGCCCACTCCACTGAGCTTGAGTTGACTGATTCTGAAGATGAAAATGGAGTATAAGAAAAAAATTAAAGGGACAGTTCACCCCAAAATCAACAATACACATTTTCCCTCTTACCTGTTGTGCTGTTTATCAGTCTAGATTGTTTCAGCATTAGTTGCTGAGTGTCAGAGATGTCTGCCTTCCCTTGAATATTAAGGAACTAGGTGGCACTCAGCTTGTGCTGCTCAAAGACCCAAAAAACTACAATCGAAAAACTCAACAGCAATGTCTCATGTATTATCATTATTATTGTTATTACCATTATTTTAATGATTTCTTTGCTGTCTTTACCTGCTTTGTATTCCTTCTTTAAATGAATATATTTATTACTTTCCTCCAATTTCTTCTCTGTGATTTACATATATATGGGATGTTGGATGGCGATGTTTATTTTTACTCCCTTTGAGGGTGAGATGGAATAAGACCGGTGTGGACTTGAAAGGACTCTTGCCTGACGCCCTGTTGACGCTGTCTTTATAGACCTGTCCTCCCTCCTCAGACTAATGGGAATGTAATGAATGAGCTAGCTCACGTTACAGCTCAGCCGACAAAGTCTGTGGATTATCTTGAGTAACTAGGTTATGATTTAAGGAAAGAGACGTTGCTGTTGAATTTTTCAAATGTATTTTTTTGGCACTTTGAGCAGCACAGGCTGAATGCCATCTAGTTCCATTATATTAAAGAGAAGGCAGACATCTCTATGATTGATATCTCCAACACTCACACCAAAACTATCTAGACTGATAAACAGAGCTACAGCTAAGAGAAAAATCAAGTATTTTTTGTGGTGAACTGTCCCTTTAAATTGTCTGAGAGTGACAACTGATTGTTTTTATTCTTTTTTTTTTTTTATAAAAGCTCTAATGTGGATTTTTATAAAAATGCATTTGGTTAAAAACACCTTTAAAGTCCTCTGTCTATATAATATGCCTCGGGCTTTCATTAACTGAAACACATACAGTTTGTATTTGGATCTGTGATATTGATTTTGTTGATATTCACCACCGACTCTGCCTGTGTTTGATTTTCAGAGCTGAACTTCTTCTCTTTCCTTCAAGGCGACAATCATCAGGTTCGTACAAACAGTACATCCCTGAGTGTACCATCTGAAACACTTCCACTGATGTCCTGGAAGACTGTGACCATGGCTCATTTTTAAATAATTCACTTGAGTAAATGGGGGGAGGGGCACAAAGAGGCTTGGATTGTACGTGTGACCATAACTTCTTCTTGAGCTCACCAAAAACAAAGCCAGAGCCGTGCACTGAGTGTTCCTGATAACAAACTTCCTCTCTGCAGTAAACACAAGAGTGATAAAAGATCCCTCATGCAGAGTCAAACGCTTAAGAATAAAATAAGAACATAACACACACACACACAACCTGCTGGTACACAGTTCATCTGTGTCACTGTCTGTTTCTGTCTCTACGGGCGACGTGAAAGCGAGACATTTGACAAATGATGGTCGTCACCCCATGGTTACTGGTGGGTTGAATTCTCTCAGGCAGTCGAGCATAAATACAGACATCTCTTCGTCTCTGACATCTTTCATTCTGCTCTGTTTGAGATCTGTTATTAAAGATTAACATTTTAAAGGGTTGCTCCTCCCAAATAACCTTGAGGGGTGTGATATGTAGCTGTTCACAGCTTTGGTTTTGAGATTTCAGCTTCAGTCAGGGTGAATGGAATATGTGGTTCTCAACAGAGGCGTAGATTTCAGCGAGGGGGACACAGGGGACACGCCCCGCTCAATACTTAGAAGATGGAAATTTGTCCCCCTGCTAATAGAAACATGAAAGTAGGAGAGAACTTTTATTTCAATGAAATTAAAGACATTGCCACCATAAATTGATGCAGAAAATGTACAAATCATTACAAATTCACCAGAATTCAGGAAATTTAGTGCTTGATGCTCAATATATGTCCTGGCAGAGATGCTCCAGTGCCCTGGTTACTTTGGTGAGTCCAAAGTCCTCACTGCAAACTAGGGGTGGGGGGACAATTTGATTCTTACGGTGCTGTCAGACCTAGAGTTGTCTTGCTTTGGTCTGAATCAGGGACTAATTATGTTCCAAAGTTACATAATTGCCTGGAGTTGGTTCGTGACCTCACGGCAGCATTTACAAGAGGACCAGATGAAATGCCTTGTGTGAGAAAGCTGCTCTTGATTGATCAGAATTTCCATGTGGGAAAAATCCAGGAAGTAAACAAAACATGGTGGTCAACGCAGGTTTAGCGCTGCTTGTGTAGTGTTTCAGGTGAAATATTACAGTATGCAAAGACTGGACACTATGCCGGCATAAATATCCCACAGCGGGTTAGCATGAGCAACCACAGATGAATACAATCTGACCGGCACTGCCTGGTTTAATAGCTAGCGTATGGAAGTGTTTGGCTGTGAAGCTGAAGAGAAAAAGGGACCTGTACAAGAACCACATTGTATACAAGTGAATAAATCTCTTTATTTAACTATGGATCACTACATATAAGCCTTGTGTGAAAAGTAACAGGTAGTCACAGTGTGTCTGCGAATCTAAATTTCAATGGATTGAGATGCACCCATAATAGTTTTATTATCATAGCCCTCTGAATCGTAATTGATTCGTGAGGTGCCACAGAGATTCCAGCCTCTAATGAATAAGGCCTCTGGTAACTTTAGCAACCTCTAACTGTGAACTCACACTTCCTTCTTTCTTGTGTTCCTCCCGCGGCTCAGCATTACAACACCATGGTGATGGCAGCAGCAGCCGCCGCTTCAGCCTCGGACGACCACGAGCTGCTTCTCAACCGCTTCCTGCCCTACAGCACCTCCTCCTCCTCTTCCTCCTCCCAGCTGTTCCTCGACCAATCGGGAGCCTCCTCGGCCACTTCGCTGACCGCGCCGACCAACGGCGCGAGCAACTCGGGAAGCAGCAGCAGCCTGGTGTCGTCCAGCAGCCTCCGCGACACTCACTCCACACACTCGTCCTCACACTCGGGCACACACTCCTCACACACACACCCCGGGGTGGTTGCCAGCCGGAGCAGCGCCGAAGCAGCAGTGGCAGCTATTTATGGTGGGATACCTGACGTTATATCGTTGGACTGACTCGGGGAGAGTCGAGACTACACTTTGGGTCCAACTACGATCCGGTAACAAACTTTTTTGACTGCAGGGTAAAGTTTTGATGCAGAAACTAGACTGGCCACAAGTCATGAGAACGTTTATGGAGTCGTAATGACGAGACTGCCTCATGAAGAGCACCAATATTATGAGTGGGTAACAGGCCTGAGGGTTCGCTTCACGAGACTGACCCGAGAACAGTACTGAGTCATCACTTGGAGGGGTCAGCTGTGGACGTGTGTTTGTGTCCTGAATTCAGATCAGAAACCTGTCCAGCATGTGAACCCGCAAAACTGCGATACTGGTACCAACCCGGCACAAAGAAGCAGAGACGCTACCTGAGCAAAAACACAAAGGAGGAAGGCTCTTTTTTACAAAAATGAGGAGTGGCACCGTGTACAGAGAACAAAATATATTTTCCTCTTTTACTTTTGTATGTTAAATCGGGACATTTTCAGTCTAGTGAGCTGCTTCAATCGCTGTTTTTAAGTGGAGGACTGAGGTGTTCTGTTTTGTTTTTCTCACAAAAGCTTATACATATGCTTGTTGCCATGTGGTTATCTTTTCTCCCCTTTTATCCTGCTTTTTTTTCATTTGCATTTCTCCAGTATATTCCCTTTCTCTGTTTTCTCTCTTGCTTGAGCTCATTTTTAAACTCATGGTGTATTATTTCTCTGTCCAATGACAAGAACACTGAATATACAGTTTATTCATGTACTAATAATTTTATTATGCTTTTAAATTATGTATATTTAAACTATATATACAGATATATATATATATATATATATACCCTGATTAGCCACAGCATTGAAACCACTGACAGTGAAAAACATTAATCATCTCAGTACAATGCAATGTTCTGCTGGGAAACCTTGGTTCCTGACATCGATGTGGATGCAGCTTGACACGCTCCACATAATGATACACTTCCAGACCAAGTACACCCCCTCATGGCCTCATGGCAACACCACTCCCCGATGGCTGTGCCCCCCCTCCAGCAGGACAGTGTGCTTTGCCACACTGTAAAAACTGCTCAAGAATGGCCCGAGGAACACATCGACCTGGCCTCTGAATTCCCCAGATCCCCATGTGATTGAGCATCTATGGGACATGCTGGTAGCCCACAGGACTCAAAGGATCCACCGCCAACACCCTGGTGCCAGACACCACAGGACACCCCCAGAGGTCCTGTGTCCATGCCTGGGCAGGTCAGAGCCAAGCCAGGTCCACGGAGGTCCCACCGAGGATCAAACTCTCTCTGGGCTCTGGTTCGGCGCTCGACCAGGTTGGGATCTGGGAATTTGGAGGCCAGATCGATGCCTCAAGCTCTTTGTCACATTGTCCTGCTCGGGGGGCACTGCCACTGGGGA
Source organism: Epinephelus cyanopodus (assembly GCA_026686955.1). Lineage (NCBI taxonomy): Eukaryota > Metazoa > Chordata > Actinopteri > Perciformes > Serranidae > Epinephelus > Epinephelus cyanopodus. The sequence goes on from CM048914.1 coordinate 38,006,825, forward strand.
GTGGTGTTGCCATGAGAGGATGTACCTGGTGTTTGGGTAGGTGGAGTGTGTCAAGTGGTATCCACATCAATGCCAGGACTCCAAGTTCCCAACAGAACATGGCATTGTGACGAGATGATCATGTTATTCACTTCACCTGTCAGTGGTTTTAATGTTGTGGCGGGTCGGTGTGTACACAGTGTATATATGTATATACATATATACACTGTGTGTGTGTGTATATATATATATATATATATATATATATGCATTCCCTTTGACCTTCAGGTTATTGCGGTGAGGAGTGTGCAGGTGAAAATTAGCCATTTCTGGTTTTTCATTTTCACTCCTTGATTTTCACTTCTTCTCAAAGACTCTGCCGGCATTCAGCATTTAGACATTGAGACTTTTAGACTCTTTATACTTGCCAATTTAGAGTTTTGAGGTGGAAGAGTTTTTGTTTTCTTTCTTAGGTTTTTTTCTTTCTTTTCTGTTTTTTTTGCACAATGCCAAAAATAAGATACGGTACCTTTGAAAATTCTCACAATAATCAGAGTGCAGTTGAATCTGTGTGCCACAGTGTTTCCAGTCCAAGTGTCCACGTCTTTGTTTCCAGCTGGTGGTCATTCAGACACTTATACTGTGTTCTTTTGTCTCTTGTTAGTTTAGTTTCATCATTTTGTTTTTTTGCCGGGCTGTTGTCAAGCTGTTGTAGCAGTGTCGGGCATTTTAAAGAGATGGGCGACCATGGCATGTGAAGTTTAAACGAGTGCCTGTGTGTGTGCGCATGCTTCGCAGCGTGTTTGGGATGTTTGAGTTTCAAACTCAAAAGAATGTCTTAAATGGTCACCCACGACCTCTGTCCCATCTCTGTCTGAGCTTTTTGCAAAGACTTGACTTGTGACTGATAGCTTTGGTGGTGTAGGCGTTACCTTGGGAGGTATCTTTGGGAAACTGCTCGTGGAAAATCACTGGAGTGCCACAGTGAAGGAGGGAGATCTCGACATGCCAACTTACACTGGGCACAAAGCCAGCTGGTTTAAAAGTACATGACCTGTCTGTAATTTAAAGCCCCACAAGCTCATCGGCGTACAATGTGGAAGTGTCAAAGCTGGAATTGCAGTTTGCTTATGAATGTATTGTACAGTTTTCAGAGTGGAGGAACTGTTGGTCTTTGCTCCTACTTCAGTTATTAACAGAGGTCGTAGAGGTCACATACCAGCTACATACAGTAGACCGCCCGCCCAGTCACAGTGAGCCCACCCCTCCTCCAAGCCTGTGTGTCCTTGAAACTTTCCCTCTTATCAGTTCCTCCTCCATGTCCCACTTCCAGACGTCCGAGACAGGCAGCTCACTTCAAAGCCCAATTATCCCCCCCGCCATGAGATAATCACTTCTGACAGCCACCCCCCCATCTCCTGACATCTTGTCCTTCAGCAACTAACTGGGAGACAACCCAAAATGACCCCCGCCCCTCCTTCCTTTGCTCGCTCTCTCTTGGCATCTTCCTTGTTCTTCTCATGGGAACCAACCCCCGGCTCTCAAACTGACCCGGAACAAGTCTCGTGTATTTCCTGTGTTGTGCAGTATTTTATTTATTTTGTATTCTTATTTCTATATATTATATTTTTTACAAATTGTTTGATTTGCCACGGGTGAGCGTGTGAGCAAGCGTCACTCGGGAGCTGTTGTGATATCATTTTATTTAATATGCATTTTATTATTATTCCTTGCCAGCAGCACGATGTCTCAATAAGGTACCATTTAGTTATTCGTCACGGAGACGCCTCTGTGTATTTTCTTGGGAGCTGCCATTAGTAACACTTTATAATGACAGCACAAAACACACGAGCATGACTCATGAGTTTTATGTATTAATTAATTCAGGCTGTATTATGAATTCCTGTTGCTCACAAAGTCGCTGTGAGTTTATGAGATTATTTAAAGCTTAATGGATCATCTGCTGATGATTAACTCAGTTACCTAATACTTTAATTTATGTGCCACCAAATTATCTGGAATCCAGTTACATAGAAAAGGGATAGTATTACGTCTCCTAGAAATATGAAGCTGTTTTTTTTTTTTTTATCAGTCAGACGCAAACATCGACGTGTTGCTTCAGAAATCATCTTTAACATTGTTGGCACAATCAGATCAGGTCTTTGGTCCAGATTGAAATATCTACGCAACAATTATATGGATCACTGTGAAACCTTTTAGACATTTACGGTCCCTCAGAGGATGAGTCCTACTACTGAATTTTAGCAACAGTATCAGGCTAAGACACTGTTAATTAGGAAGTACTTGTTTGAAGACATTGGGACTTAATTGTCATTGACAATGTTTTTTTTTGTTGTTGTTTTTAACTTATCGGGTCCTACTGATCCCCCATCACTAGGAGGAATTAAAAATGCATACCAAACAAAAGTTCGGGTCTCAGGAGGTTAAACACGTCTGTCCATTAATCACCTGTTTTGCAGACCGGTACCTGCCAAATGTTTTTAGTTTTAGCGCACCGTTCTCTTCTTTGCTGCACTCACCTTCTTTCAACTACAAAAATATGTACACAAATTTAAAGATTCACTTGTTAGCTTTTAAAATGTGGCAGACAATGACCACTGGGTCAAGCAGCAACATGCAGATATTTGAGATTAATAGAAAACATCTTCATACTTCTATTAGAACAGGTTACTGTTAAGCTTTCAGAGCAAGTGATCAAATATATGGCTCTGAAATGACCTTGTTTCCAAGTATCCTAGTTTGGTGATTTTGAATTTTGAGAACAATCTCCTACTTCTTAAGCAAAATAAACAACTTAAAACTCCATTCGATTGGCTGAAAATACATTGTCACAACACAGATGAGTTTTTCTTACCTCTTGAACAGTAGAACTTAGTAGTGACACCACTAAGGTTGTCAAGACTAGTGATAACAGTTTTGATGCCATATGTTTAAAATAGTGTTAATTATATGTTCGACAGTATGAAAAGTACCAAACCTATTTTTAAAACAAATAGATCTACAATCAGATTTTTAACCCAAGGCTGCACAGATGACGGGAAGAAAATCAGCTGGTCTTTAACCTGTGGCTGTTGAGACGTTCTTGCCAGAAACAAACCCATCATGTGACTGGAGATGTCTGTACCAGCACTGTGTGCAGGTTCTTAATTTGTTTAGAAATAGAAAATATAATCTATGTTTTGTGCCCTAAAACTTTTTTTATTTTTCCCATGATATGGAAAGATGTATGGGGTATGTTTTTTACACTAGTGTCGTATAAAAGTTTAAAATGCTTGTTTTGTGACAAACGGCGATGGTTCTGTATATAATTGGATTCCAGGGGCCACTTGCACAAAACACCTTAAGTTCAGATTTTCCATAAAGTCCTAGTTAAGGTTTCTTTAGAATAAAAAATCAGTTGCCCAAAACATCCTTACTCTTCTCCTTAAGGTTTCCTTAAAATGTTCACTGAAGTATTTATGGTTTTCTCCTTGTCTTAAGTATAGATTTTCATTTAAGTCCTAGTTAAGGTTTCTCAAAATAAAATCAGTCGCACAAAACACCTTAAGTTCAGATTTTCATTTAAGTCCTAGTTAAGGTTTCCTCAAAATAAAATCTGTTGAACAAAACACCTTAAGCTCAGATTTTCCCCAAAGTTGTAGTTAAGGTTTCCTCTAAATAAAATCGGTTGCACAAAACCCCTTAAATTCAGATTTTCCCCAAAGCTGTAGTTAAGGTTTCTTCTAAATAAAATCGGTTGCACAAAGCACCCATAACTCTTCTCCTTAAGGTTTCCTAAAAATGTTCATTTCAGTATTTATGGTTTCCTCCTTGGCTTGGTCTTACAGGAATCCCTAGACCGCTGCACAAAAGACCTTTGCAACCAAAGCAAGGTTAAAAAAAAAAAACCAAAACTTAAGGTACCTCTGACTCTATCTTAACTGCAACGTGACCAAGTTTATGGTGATAAATGAGATAATGTTATTATCCACTTGGACTCAAGGATGAAGTGATTAGTTTTTGGTGGTCAAAAACTTAAACTTATGTTTTGCGCAACTGGTCCCAGCTATTTTGGTGGCTTATGAATTAATGATTAAAGTAATTTAAAGTTCATTAACTGAAGAACCATTAACTAGTCATATAAGGAGGGGAGCTCTGAGTAGAGTCGCTGCTCCTTCACATTGAAAGGGATCAGTTAAGGTGTTTGGGGCATCTGATCAGGATACATCCTGGGCGCCTCCTGTTGGAGATGGATGGACAGACAATCATAAACCTCACAGCAACTTGGTCATAGTGAGTGACCGGAATTTATGCATCAAATCATAATGACTCTTTAATTAGTTCTGTATTTTAAGTGTGTGTGTTTCACCTTCATCATAAAGTGTTACCCAGACGTGCTACACTGATGAAGATCGTTTAAGTTTCCATCATGTTAGTTTGAACATCAGTCACCAGTATTTGCTTGATAACGTGGTCACAGCTTAACAAATGCATTTGATCATGATTTAATTTATTTAAACTTCTTCTTTCCTCACACTTGTCATGAGACGTGCAGCAGATTGTGCACATGAAGTGGGAGAGCGGACCGTGTTGAATGTGTTCCTGTCGAAGTGCTCTACACGCTGGGGTCTGTACGGGATGACTGAGTCGTTTCCTGATGTCACGTGTCCGTAGCTCCATCCTGTGGTTCGCTATTCATAGTTCTCTGAGGGAGAAGCAGTCATGTTTCAGTTGGGAGAGATTTTTTTGTTATGAAATGTCAGATTGCATGCAGGGATGGATAAGCACAGGGCTGTTGCCATCTCAATCCCTCACACACAGGTGTGACCATGTGCGCAGTAAATTGAGCTTAGGTGTTTGTTGGTATGAGGATGCCGGGCCAAAACCAGCGTCTGCACCAAATACAGTGAATGGAACGAGGCCACTATTATCAGTAGTTACTTCTTAAAGGTGTTTCAGAATCTCCACAGACAAACCATGACAAGCAGCTCAACTCTCTGGTTGTCATGACGTCTCACCTTAGATTTAAAAAAAAAAAAAAGGGAAAAGTCAACAATGTGTATATTATGTCTGTATGGAAACCTAAACGTTCAGATCCAAACGTGGGTGTTTGATGTCCGTTTGTATACTTTTTGTGTGTCAATTCAGAGCGAGAGAATAAATTAATTTATATATTTTTTAGAAAATGAAAGCTGTACTATTATTACAAAAAAAGGACTGTGGCCAATAAAGAGTCTTACACAACAGAAATAATCTCAAAGTCAGACTCGAGTCGACATCTGCACTCACTGCCTTAAAACATTCACAGGTTCTGTTTCACAGCTCCGACCCGAGAAAAATCATAAAAAGGCTTTTCGAGGAGGGCGAGGAGAAGACGGTGTACAGTAGTAGTGGTAGTAGAGTTTGTACAAATATACCAAGTGAAAAAAAAATATTTATTACCTGCATTGGAAGAAATTGTTTACTTATTGAATGTTACCTGTTTATGTAGAAAAGTTTAGATGTAATAAAATGCATTCTGTTAGTTCTCTGTGTGTTTTCCTTTGTTTTAAAACATCACTTTTTCTTATGCCTCCAGGCCGGTGAAAGTCGGAGTCAGTGTGTGTTTGGTTTGTCCATCAGGTCATACCACTCACGTGAACGAAATATGCTGAGGAATTTTCTATGAATTTGGCACAAACTTCCACTTGGACTGAAGGATGAACTGATTAGAATATGGTGGTCAAAGGTCAAGGTCTCATTCTGGTGAACACAGTATCCTAAGTATGCTTTAAAGAGTTTTCTTCAAATTTGACACAAATGTCCACTTAGAGTCAATGATGAACTGATTTTATTTTGGTGTTTTAAGGTTAATGTCATTGTGACCTTGCATCTGTCTCATTGTCAAATTGAATTTCCTCCTCAGGGGGATTTATAAAAGTATATAATTTAAAAAAAAAAAAAAATTGTGAGCGCAATATCCCAAGAAAGCTTTGGAAAGGAATTTACTGTGACCTTACATCTATCCATACCTGTCAAGTCTCCTGTTTTGGCCGGGAAAATACCGTATTTTACCCCTCTTTCCTGCCGTATTAGTATTTTCCCGTAAATCTCCCGTATTATAATATAATTTAAAAAAACAACAACATTCCTCTGCATCTCCAAACTGAACTCTGTCACTAGCCTCGCGAGAATTGCCACCTGCAGTAGCCTGAGTGACAGTTGTCACGAGGTTAGTGTCGACAGTGGGTCTGGTTGGTAAGTGGTTATTTTAGATTTCCTGCTATGGCCAATGTGGGCGACCGCTCAGGGCGCAATCTATGTGAGGACGCTCGTCCAAAAAAAACCCCAAACAAAACAAAACTCACCAGTTTTCTAGACTACCGCTCATTTCCACGTCAAGTTAGTGGAGTGGGCTCTGGGGCCCCTATTATCATGTTTCAACCAGCAGCAGAAAGAAAAATATCTCAAGAAGGCCCTGGGGGAGTTTTCTTAAATTTGGCACAAACGTTCACTCGAACCCAAGGATGAACTGATAAGATTCTGGTGGCCAAATGTCAAGATGACTGTGACCTTGCATCTGTGTTATTCTTGTGAACACAATGTCCTGGGAAAGCTTCGAAGGATTTTCGTCGAATTTTGCACAAATGTCCACTTGGACTTGAGGATGAACTGATTAGAATTTGGCCGTCGAAGGTCACTTTGATGTTACATCATTCATTCTCGTGAGCGCAATATCTGAAGAACGCCTTGAGGGATTTTCTTAAGCACAAACATCCACTTCAACTCAGTGATGACATTATTAGATTTTGGTGATGAAAGCTCAAAAGTCCCTGTAACCTGGGGCATTGGTGGAGTAGTGGATAATGCCAGCGCCCCACGTTCAGAGGCATCACCTCACTGCAGCAGCCGCAAGCTCGAATCCGGCTTGCAGCCCTTGCTGCATGTCAGTCCCCACTCTCTCTGTCTCCCCATTTCACCTTCTGTCCTGTCAATAAAGGCAAAAAGCCAATAAAAATCATCTTTAAGCCATGACTCAAGAACTCATACGCTACTTATGACAGATTTCACACAAATGTCAAGGGCAGACTTGTAATGTCTATACGTATAGAATAAAATGAAGAAGACTTTACATTTTATATCAAACAGGTTAAAGGTCGGCTTTACTGTGACATCACAATATTCTGCAAAAACACTTCTCTGGTCATTACTAACACTTTCACACAGGAACAGAAGGGGAGACATTTGGTTAATACTGAAGTGGAATCTTGGTTGTCCATCTTGAAACTGCAATAACTGTTGAGACCTTCTGTGCTGCCGGGTCGAAGACGTGTGTAAAGCAGCCATGTTTTAGAATATGTAGCTCCTTTGCAGTAACATTCATATTTAAAGCATTGTCAGCTGTCATGGCTACATATGGCTCCAACTGCGAGGCAGGACTTCTAGTTTTTTATTCAACCCTATTAAGTCATTATAATAATAATACATTTGAAATAAAAGGCACCTTTCAAAACACCCAAAGTCACTTTACAGAGTATAAAAATACATACAGAACAAGAGCCAGTGAGTCTTGACACTGACACCACCACAAAGGCAAGGGGAGAGACATGTACAGGTTCGTTGAAGGGTTTTTAAACAGAATAGCCTTTGAAAATAATCTCAATGTGTCTTGCAGTGTCTCACTCTCATCCCTTGTTGCCACCTGTGAGTTAACTAGGTTCAGAGGAGCAGAACTGTGGTGGAGACCAGACAGCCTGCCTTGGGAGGAGAATAAACTTCAATGGACTCGTGCTTTTGGGGATTCCTTGACTGTGTGTACGTGTGTGTGTGTAGGACCAGAAAGGAAGTGAGCCAACTACTAAGTAGGACCGGATTGTTTTTTTTTTGTTGTTTTAAATTCCTACTTGGTGAGTTTGATTCCTCTTTTTTTGTAATTCATTACTTTTTCCTAGTGTCTGTTTTTTCATTTTAATTAATTTAGTGGACATGGGACATTTCTGTCTCACTGGGATTACTTTGAGTTGGATGAAGAGAACTATTATTGAAGGGGACGTTCCTCCGATTACCTTTTTTTCATTTTTTTCCTCCTGTATTTTCATTTGGAGAGGGGAACAATATATAAATAAATCATGTTTGAGTCTATTTAAGTTTTCTGTATTACGTTCTTCTGCTGGTGTCAGTAGGGAGCCAGGGTCAGACCCCGCATTTTGTCTACCCCCACTAACCAAGATTAAGTAATAACTGTAGCTTTCGAAAATAACTCATTACCAGGCTTTAAAGGTAAGCTGATTGTTGTATTAGAGGGGTAGAAATTGTGCAAAATATTATAATGAAACTCTCTTGTTATGAAAGATCATCTCTTCTTTAGGAAGATGTTGCTGTCGTCACATTTTAACACCCTGCTACACCACAAGTGAACACTAGATGGCAGCAGAGTCGTTTCATCAACGTCCCTCTCTCAGTGGCGTTTCCAGCCCAGTCTGCAGATATTACAAATTACCATTACGCACGCTTTGCCCCCTCAAGTCTGTGCCCTGCTGGCTTTGGTACGTGCTACACATAACATGAGCATCTGAAATCATTAATTAGATGTTTGTGTTTTAATTAAAAGTGATGGGGAAGCCTCGCGCTCCAATGAGCCTCCATTACGCACAAGACTGATGGACGCATCACACCTAATGCTCGCCAGTAAACACCTCCACCCCGCCACTCCTGTCATGTTGTCAGAGCTGAGAGCAGTGGTGTTGGATGATCGTGCGTCTTGGAGCGGAGAGGCGGAGAAATGACAGGACAGGAGGGTGGGGATGGATACAGGCGGAGGAGTTGGCATCTTGTGACAATGTGGCACTCCAAGATTCAGCTCTATCTGGACATTAATGTCTCTGTGTATCTTAAATGAAGACCATTCACTGGCTACATTATCTTGAAGTGTGAACTGCTGACATCATGGATAAAGAGAATGAGAGCGTGTGTTTGAACAGGTCACTGTTGGAGGTGGACTTCTTCAACAAGCTGGAGGACATCGACGTGACGGCTGACGGGAGCCCGGGTCTGAGGTTCCTCATCTGCCTCGTTTATTCTGTTGTGTGCGCTGCGGGTCTGATAGGTAACCTGCTGGTGCTCTTCTTCATCAGGGTCAAACAAGAGAGGAAGAGGTCCACGGTGAACTTCTTCGTCTTCAACTTGGCAGTGACGGACTTGCAGTTCGTGCTCACTCTGCCCTTCTGGGCCGTGGACACCGCGCTGGACTTCAGCTGGCCATTTGGAGACGCCATGTGCAAAATCATCCTCTCCGTCACCGTGATGAACATGTACGCCAGCGTGTTTTTCCTCACTGCCATGAGTGTGACCCGCTACTGGTCGGTGGCCTCGGCTCTGAAGAACACCACCGCGCGGAAGTCATGTTCCGCCAAGTGGACCTGCGCAATCATTTGGACACTGGCGACTGTGGCGACTGCGCCGACTTCGATTTTCTCAACTGTCAGTAACGTAACCGGAGAGAAACTCTGTTTGTTGAGGTTTCCCGGGGGACAGTACTGGTTAGCCCTTTATCACATACAGAAAATACTCGTAGGGTTTGTGTTGCCGATGTCCATAGTGTCCATCAGCTACATAATGCTGCTGCGTTTCGTCCGCAACCGGAGTATGAAAACAAGCAACCCCAAACGGATATCCCAAGTTACAAAATCTATCACCATCGTCGTGTTGTCTTTCTTCCTGTGCTGGATGCCGAACCACGCCATCACCTTTTGGAGTGTACTGGTCAAACTGAACGCTGCGCACTGGGACAAAGCCTACTACATAGTCCATACATATGTGTTCCCACTGACGGTGTGTCTGGCTCACACCAACAGCTGCCTGAACCCGATTATTTACTGCCTCATGAGGAAGGAGTTCAGGAATAAGCTGAGAAGTCTGATTCACAGGGGATAATGTTTTGGGGCTTTGGGAATCATTTCATGTGTTGACAAACAGTGCCCGTGACGCACCGAGTGCGCACGGCGAAAAAGGCACGGGGTGAGAGAGGAGACCGGTCAGAAAGCTCAATGACGACAAGCAGCATCATGTCAAGACTATTTACTCCACTCTGTTGAGGAAAAATGTAACTTTCATCAGCGCCTCTTGTCTGTAAAGGCTTGCGTAATGTGGCTTATTTCTATTGGCTTTTGGCTTCATGCAAACCAATTCCTAAATTTGTGTAAAAAATGTGTTACATGTATGATCACTGTGGCCTTGCTTGTTCAATATCCATTAGAAGTGACGTGTCGCTGGTCTACTGCTGTAATGACTGCGTGCGTAATTGCGCATGATAAATGACCATGCATTAATGTGCTTGCGTTATAGCTGCAGGCAAACGGTTAGGGAGCTGAGCGCTTTCTACATCCATCTGTGAATGTCTTTGCAAATAATGTAACCAGTGTGTCAGTCATGGATGCAAACATCACCTCCTGGAACAAAGGAGGGAAAGTAACGAGTCATGTTTTTAAGTTACAGCGTGCCAAAATCAATTGTTTGAGCACAAAAGACAACAAAATGTGTGACATGATTCTTGTAAATAAAAAAAAAAATGTATCTAGTATGATTTGTAAATAAAGATGTATTCAAGCTGTCACATGGGTTAGTTTTCCTCAGATATCATCGGCCTATTCAAGTCCAGATGGAACAGGTTGAAACAGTTGATCAGCAGGTGAAAAGTTATGGCTAAATGATGTGAATAACACTGCAGATAAATAACACAGAGCAGAAGTGTGTCGATGACCTGCACATTGAAGCTAATGGATTAAACCATCATCCAAAACGCGCGGATGAAATAGTCTTAATGGCTTTTTATGCTCAACACCAGGAGCTCTCCAACATCACTCATCAGAGAAAAATGGCTCCGCGCACGAGCACTATACGAGCCGCGTGCACATAGGCCATTCTGAATGGGTTTGCGAGTTGCAGCCCACGCGCACACACAGCTGGGTGTCAGTGTGAACATTAGAAAGCAGGCTCTCTCTGGGCGCTGGCTGCAGCCTTGGATTGAAGAAGTGATTGTAAAATATTGCATTGAAATAGATGGAGGGGGATTTATTTATAGTTCGTTTAGGCGAGCATGTAAAGGAACAATCAGCCTCTGCTTTTTCTTTTTCTTTACTAATAATTATTTTTGATCAAGTTTGCACTGACGTAATAGTTTTTAAGGCAGGAAGTGGACAACAAATGTGCAGATTTCGTCTTTTTATTTATTTATTGTTTATATATAGTTTTTTTCATTTCATTTTTATTTTATTCTATCAATGCTAATGTTCTCCACATACACACCACTCCATCATTTCTCTTATGTTTAAGCCTAATTTTTTTTTAATGTCAAAACCAAATTAAACCAAGGGAAAAAAATGTAGGTGTGGGGCAATTCTGGGCGCCTACAGGGAGATCTGCCTAAACCCAACTCTGAATTAACCTTCAACCAGGGGTGTAACTAAAGACAGTGCAGGCAGTGTGGTTGCAGTGGGGCCCGGGGGGGGGGACTCCAACCTCCTCACATATCGATGTTTGGTCATGGACTTTCCACGTCCAGATACAACATGCAAGGTACCCTGGGTGTGCTGAGTGACGTTCTGGGAGGCCTTGTCAAGTTCTGCGTGTTACATGCATTGTCTTCTTTCAACTAACGCACATGGTTGGGTTTAGGAAACAAAAACAGGGTTTGGCTTTGTAATGTAATGGGACACAAACACCACTCTCCCAGATGAAAGGTTTGTTGGCCCCATTCACTACCCTCCAGCCTACCTTAGTCGGACTTTCACGCTTTCACTTTCGTTCTTGTCCCACTGCATTTCCCCCTGACACTAAATGCTGCAATAGCGACCGGCCACGCATCATGCCGACACTGAAGGATAGCCTTTTTCATTGGTGTCTGACAACAGATGTCACTGCCCAAGCGCTGGATTTCGACGACTTCAGAGTGAGACTGGGTGATTATGAGTGATTGCCACATTGGAAATATATCTGTGTTCAAAGAAAAACTTTTTACATTAAAGTAAAAACAGTGCCATTTGCAATGTTCGCCCCTATAAAAAATAAACCCATTTGTGTCATGTTATTTTATTTATTTGTAAATTAGTCAATAGCATCTATGACAAAATTATATTTATTCTACATAAACTATGATAAACAATTAAATTGTTAAATTACTTTCTTTTTTTCCCCTTTTGTATTATTTTTTATATCATCCAATGTCAACTCTCTGATCATGTGACAACCTAACTGTAACCTGAACCTTAAAACTTTGTCTCAACCCTCCAACAAACAGGCCTCTGTAGAAGTGAGGACTGATCAGAGCGTCCTCACCTTCCAAAAATGGCCTCACTCATCATATACTTTATTTCTATCGCTCCTCTCATACAAGCAATGCAGCACAAATTGCTTTACCACAAGGTCATCATAAGCACTGAGTGTTTCACATGAAAATAGATGTGACGAACATAAAACAGACAGACAAGGCAATTTGATACAAAAGGACATGCAAAAACAGTACATTCAACAATTTTCATTGAACATACACACACACACACACACACACACACACACACACACACACATCTATCATGATATAAACTATACATGGGCTGTATCATATCTGTGACTGTATTCATTTGAAAAGAACACGTTTGTTTTTATCCTCACTGGTGTAGTATTTGCTTAGTGGATGCTGATGGAGAACTACAGTCAGAGGGAACTGCATTGTGTCTGTATAGATCGATTGAAACATGACAGGGTGCCAAGAGAGGAGCTGTGATATTGTATGAGGACGTCTGGGATGGCAGAGAAGTATGTTAGAGTGGTGCAGGACATGTATGAGAGCTGTCGGACAGTCGCGAGGTGTGCTGTAGGTGTGACAGAGTAGTTTAAGGTGGGAGTGCATCAAGGATCAGCTCTGAGCCCCTTCTTGTTTGCTATGGTGATTGACAGGTTGACGGCTGAGGTTAGACAGGGATCTCCATGGACTATGATGTTTGCAGATGACGCTGTGATCTGTAGTGAGAGCAGGGAGCGGGTGGAGATATGCCCTGGAAAGGAGAGGAATGAAGGTTAGTCGTAGGACAGAATACATGTGTGTGAATGAGAAGGACCCAAGTGGAACGGTGAGGTTACAGGAAGTAGAAATAAAGAAGGTGGAGGGTTTTAAGTGCTTAGGGTCCACAGCCCAGAGCAACGGAGAGTGTGGAGAAGAGGTAAAGACACGTGTGCAAGCAGGTTGGAACAGGTGGAGAAGTGTCAGGTGTGATGTGTGATACAAGAGCAGTGATGAAGATATTGAGGTTCGCTTTGGGAGTGACGAGGATGAATAGGATTCTTCTTCTTCTTTCTTTTTCTTCTTTTTTCTTCTTTTTTCTTTTTCTTCTTTTTTTCTTATTCTTTTTCTCCTTCTCTCTTCTCTCTTCTTTCTTCTCCTCCTGTAAGAACTATTCTGAGGTCAATACCTGTCCTACTTTTTCTATCTGAATAATATAATTTTCTGCTATTTATATTTATGCTCCGCCACATTTCAGAGGGAAATGTTTTATTTCACTAGATTCATTTAAAAGCCGACCCCACTTCTCACATTTGACAATGAACAACATATGAAACGCATTTTAGGGTCACATAACAGGCCATGAAGTATCTCAGAGAGCACTGAAAGTACATTTGATCAAGTACTTGAGCTCAGTTCTGAGTTGCTCTAGAGTTTATAATTTCTATCTCTCTATACTTCTACTGGCACTTGTGTTCCCTTGGTAATGAGCTGATTGGTTCCTGCCTGCCCTTGTTATGTGGGGAGGAGGTATAAGTGAGACACTAGAGAGTGAGTGGCTCGTGCTTAAGAGTGAGGAGAAGGTGCTGTGCCCCTAAGCTGGGATGTGTTAGTACTGTCTTGCCATGTTGCTAAAAATTAAACAAAGAGGAAGAAATAAATGTTGTAGCCCACGTATTACCCACAGCCTGGAAGAACTGGGGAACATTAACAGTCAAGAAAAGAGGGATACAAAGTTAAATAAGTTGATAACAAATGACAAAAGTGAATAAATCCCAAGAAACTAGAAAAAGCGGTTAAATTAGGGCCCAAACTCAAAGATCAACTAAGCATTAAAGAAACTAAAGCTTCAGTCTAACTGTCTTTTTTTTTACTGTGCAGTCAGAAAGGCTTGAAAGGGGCTGAAAAGGAGTCATTAATGGAGATGCAGTAAAACATTTTTGCAGGTTTTTAGGAGTCATAAATTTAAGCGTTGTGGGTTTCTCACAAACTTTGTTTGACATAAACCCCTCTGAGATATTTGGTCAGCCTCCCTTGAGTCTTTCTGACATTTCATAATGAGTCTTTGCCTTTTCTCATGCAGTCCCTTGTGATTAATCTCTATGGGATAATTTCAGAAAGTGTAATATTTTCCATTTTAACTTGATTTTCCCTCGTTTAAAAAGCAGCCAGTATTTTAAGGGTTGAAAAGATTTGTTTTGAAAGGGCTATTAATTATGACGCTGTAGTCTGTCTGCTGCAGTTGATGGGACTCGGTGGGTTTGACTGTTCTCCATTGCAGGAGATTGAACCTGTATCTCCCAGCTGATGCTGTTATCCTCATTCTCACCACGCATCTTGGTGTTACAACGGTCAATCATGTGAGAAGGTGAACATCATATTAGTGTTTGGATCTTAAATTGGATTTAATGGTGCAGAGACTCTCAACCAGTTTCAGACTTCACGTGGTGTCCACTGTGCCACTCTAGCTCTTCCAAATTTGGTCGTCTGCCAGTGCTATTAAAAATGCAACACAGAAGTATCTCAAACATCAGATTCACATGACAATGTGAGAACTCACTAAATTCAGAGTCCGTGAGAAATTTATGACCTAAGAAATATGGTCACAGGCCTGAAAAGGCTCAGACAGCGACTCCACAAAAATGTCCTCTTAACTTCAGTTTGTTGCCTGACAGCAAGCTAGAAGCTGATTTTTTTTGGAAACATTTGGAAGTCTGTGTTCTCACAGTCACACACAACCTCATACTGAAACTCTATTTTTCTTTGCTGAGACAGATCGAGGGTCGTGATTCATGCATGGGCTGGTTTGCTCATATCAGAGGTGTCACTTATTAGCAGCTATTAGTAAGAAGATTCATGATGAAACAGGCTGTTACTTTCTGCAGGGCCTAACAATTCAACACGAATATTGGGCCAACGCTCCACCGAACCTCTTTGCACATTTCACATGGATTTGTCTCAGTGGAATCACATTAACTAGAGCAAATTTAGAGGTGATAATATGTCAAGGCTGCATGCAGCAGTGATGAGGTAGGTGTACCAATCAATCAACTTTATTTGTAGAGCGCTTTTCCTGCACGGACATGCAACACAAAGTGCTTTACAGAATTAAAAACAATTAACACAATTAAAGAAAGAAAAACAATTACAAAGAAAGCCCCTCCCTCCCACCCTCCATACTAGACACACACACACACACACACACACACGCACACACACACACACAATTGGGAGACATGACATGGCACTGAGGATCAAGGAAACGCCACCTTTGGAGTCATCCACACTGGGAGGAGCCGCAGGCCGTGCCATTGGGGGACCAGCACCCAGGCCCCCCGACTCCGACAGACAGGTGGACCCCCACATCGAAGGGAGGAACCCCCAGCCGGCCGGGCCGAAGGGACCCAAGGACAGCACCCCAACTAGCAGACCTGACACAGCTCCCAGTGTGGAGGACCCCCCTGAGGAAACACTGGAGTTAAAAGCTAAAGACTAAAAGCATAAAATAGGACTAAAAGAATAAATAAAATAAAATAAATACAGTACCAAAAATAAAATACATAAGATTATAAATAAAATAGAATAAATACAGTACCAGTGATAATAAAAACAGAAAATTATTAAGATTAATATCATCTTAAAAAGCAAGATAAAAGCAGCAACATAAAATAGGATAGAACCAGGCATCATCCGGCAGGCTGTTCCACAGGTGGGGGCCATAGTGGCTAAATGCTGCCTCACCATGGGTTTTTGTTCTGGGTTTTGGTATGGTTAAAAGGCCAGTGTCAGAGGACCTCAGGGTCCGCGAGGGTTGATATGGTAAAAGCAGATCAGATAAATAAGAGGCGCAAGGCCGTTAAGACATTTAAAAACCAGTAAGAGAATCTTAAAATCGATCCTGAAGCGGACGGGGAGCCAATGCAGTGACTCTAAAACCGGTGTAATGTGCTCCCGCCCTCTGGTCCTTGTCAGCACGCGTGCGGCTGAGTTTTGTAATAATTGGAGATTTAAAATATGCTTTTTGGGAAGACCAGAGAGCAGGGCATTACAGTAATCTAAGCGACAGGAGATAAAAGCATGCATTAGCACCTCTGTACTGGCCTGAGAGAGAAACGGGCGGACTCTGGCTATATTCTTAAGGTGACAAAAACCTATTTTCGTTATATTTTTGATATGTGGGATAAAATTCAGCTCAGAATCAAAAGTCACACCCAAATTTTTTATTGATTGGGTTGGTTTAAGATCCTGTAGTTTTGGTAAAAGTTTCTCTCTCTGGCCTTCAGGACCTATAACTAAAACCTCAGTTTTGTCCTGGTTGAGCTGTAGGAAATTCTCTGCCATCCATGACTTGATGTCTACAATGCAGTTAAAAAGGGCATCAATTGGCCCTGTGTCATCAGGAGACACGGCGATGTATAGCTGTGTATCATCGGCATAACTATGGAAGCTGATGCCGTGTCTCCTGATGACGTCCCCAAAGGGAAGCATGTAAAGATTAAAGAGAAGTGGACCTAAAATTGAGCCTTGGGGAACCCCACATCCAATTTCATGGGTTCCTGAGGAACATGTATCCATACTTACATAAAAGCATCAGTCTGTGAGATAAGAACAAAACCAGTTAAGGACAGTACCGGAGAGGCCAACCAGGTGTCTATCTTCCACTGGGAAGATGGGTAGATTACCAAGGAGGAAGTGGATTATTCTCCTATATATTCCAGTGGCTTTTTGGCTGATAAGCGGATATGCTGTAAATGGCCAGAAAAGGAGGTGGGTGTATCCCGTGTACCTGCATATATCCTCCATTACACCACTGTCTGCATCTTTAACAACATGTCATAGACTCTGGCTAAAATGGGGCAAACAGGTCGGTGGATGATGCAGTCAACATGGGACTGCACTACATCCTGCACCACCTTGACTCCCCAGGGACTTACGCAAGGATCCTGTTTGTGGACTTCAGCTCGGCTTTCAACACCATCATCCCTGAAATACTCCACAAGAAGCTCATCCAGCTCACGGTGACTTCCTCCACCTGTCAGTGGATTACCAGCTTCTTGACTGACAGAAGGCAGTGTGTGAGGCCGGGGAGCATCACATTCAGCTCCCAGTCCATCAGCACTGGCACCCCCCAGGGATGTGTCCTCTCCCCACTGCTCTTCTCCTTGTATACCAACAACTGCACCTCAGGGAACCCTTCTGACACCACACCGCCTCACCACAGGTCAAGGGTCAGGAAACGGGCAGGAAACATCACTATAGACCCCTCACACCCCAGACACAATCTGTTTAAACTCCTCCCCTCCAGTAGATGCTACAGAGCAATGTTCGCCAAAACCACCCGTCTCAAAGACAGTTTCTTTCCCCAGGCTGTTGCTCTGATGAACTCCTAAACAGTCATAGAGTGGCAGGTCAAACAACACTGCATCCTTGTATATTGTATAAATTAAAAAAAACCATTTACAAATCAGATACAGATAGTTTTGTTCTTAAGCTGCTTATCTTACACAATGTTCAATACCTTCCAAAGAGCTGTATTTTGGTCAGGCTGGGGAAGCAGCATTTGACATGAAGTAGGATACTCACTGCTCCTGACACCTGGCACCTCTTTGCCTTTAGAAGTGCATCAGTATTACGTGTGCAAAGTCATCCAGCGAGAGCCGGGCTGGACTCTTTGAAGAGCCAGCCCTCACCTCGAGGGCGTATGTTTGATGCCCCTGCACCAGACCTTTAAGTATAAAAACAAAAAAGAAGAGCACACAAGTAAAACAAAATGAGAATTGAACCATATAATAGTCTAAGTTGAAATAAGGGATAAAATATGACATAAACAAAACATTAGATAAAGTAATGTACACTGTAATTATAATCAATAAACCGAAAGTAAATGGGAATGTAGTATATGCATAAACAGAGGTATAATTATATTTAACGGTGTAGAAAGTTATAAAGCAATAAGCAGCCTACTGTTAAATGGTGAAGTAAATATTAAATATAATCGAGTATATTTAAAGTAAAAAACGATAACGTTAATAATAAGGTTTGGAGTTAGAATAAAAAAAATAGACTTTTTTTCATTTATTTATTTATTTATTGGCATTTTGGATGTGTGTTATGTTTGGGGAAAAAAAACATTGTGCTGGACATACTACCAGTCTGCGAGATCTTTGGTTCGATCGTCATTTTTCCGAGTTTCAGGAGGAGCACCGTGAACGCCCCGCGGTGTGGTCATGTGACCCAGCGGCAGGCGGGCCATTCTCAGCTTCTCCTTCGCTCTTTGGCACCAATGTCGGAGGTGTTTGTGCCTGGAAGAAATGGACTCTGGCAATGCACGAATTTGATCATTCAGAGATCCGATCAGCTGAGTCTGTGAATGGCGCCAAAACAGGACCCTAAACCTAAATTTCAAGAAGGTGAGTGCTGAGAAATAACGCGGATGCTACAGCGGCTGGAAGGGGGCGGGTTTGTTGTTGTTGATGCTGCTGCTGTAGCTCGACAATAGTGGTCTCCAGGGAAGGAGAACAGAGCCCCACAGCCTTTATTTGTGTCCATATTTGTGGGGAATTAATTTCAAACACGCCCAAATTCGATTCACATTAAAGCTGTTCACCTTAAAATAAAGTTAAATGTGTAAAACAGACGTTAACGCAATGCTAACGGCTAGCTAGCTTGATATTTATGCTAAGCACGAGCTAAACCCTTTCAGTCACTGACACACAAAAGAGCCTCTGAAACCATGTCAGTCTAAATTATATTAGTTCAAACTCCATCTGAGGACCTTCACAGTAGTTCAAGGAGTTATTACACTTGAATGTTTTGTAATTATTTTGTTCTTATCTCCTGTAATCCTTTCATTTGTTTCCTCTCTTCGCAGGTGAAAGAGTCCTGTGCTTTCATGGGCCACTGCTCTATGAGGCAAAGGTTTGTCTCTCCATGCTGTATGTGTTATTATGAATTGATTATTAAATGCAAGACAAATGTCAGCCAACGCATTGACGCAGAGCTGTGTGTGTTTTCTTGTTTCACAGTGTGTAAAGATCAACATAAAGGATAAACAGATTAAATACTTCATTCATTACAGCGGATGGAACAAAAAGTGAGCAGCTTGGTTTATTACAGTTTAATTGTTTGGCTGTATTCTCTCTGATCCTCTGCTGTGAGTTAAACCAGTGAGAACTTTTCTTCTTTTTTCAATTGTGATGGTTTGAGATGTTTTTTTCTGTTGCAGCTGGGATGAATGGGTTCCTGAAAGCAGAGTTCTCAAATATGTGGACAGCAACCTTGCGAAACAAAAAGAGCTTCAAAAGGCTAATCAGTAAGTTTCCCCTTAAGTTCACTGACAGTAGAGATGGAGAAGTTTATTTGTGAGACATTGTTTATTTATAGAAAAAAACCCTCCACGATTCTCCCTCATTTTTGATTTTGACATTTACAAAGGAGCAGTACAATTTGCACTCAATGTTGGGAAGGTTACGTTTGAAATGTGATAGGTTACAAATTACTAATTACCCTGTTAATAAATAAGCAATGTAACCACTTTAATTACTTCATTAAAGTAATGTAACTTATTACATTTTATTATCTTTCTAACAATTATTTTAAACTGGGCAATTGAGCTTTAAAATGTTCAGAAATAGGCGATGCTAGAAAAAAGCATTCCTGCACATTGAAAAGCAAAACAACAGAATGACTGTTTTATTCTACACATAGATTGTAAAAATAATGGACTTAGCTACAGTGATGCCACCCATTGGTTTGTGGACTCCTGTGTAAATTGTCAAGTTTGGCATTTTGGCTGTCACTATCTTGTTTTTTGGGGGCCAGAAGTGACCATATTTGGGAGAGAGGCTGGAGCTGTGGAGGAGTAAGGGGTGGATCTGACTGAGAAGCTGAGGACACTATAGGCAGACAGTCTGTTGCTTAAAGCAACCCTGCCCTTCACTGTGTGTAACGTTAATGCTTAAAATGTAAATGGTTGAGTTAGATAGAAATTCACCCCCGTACAGTTGTCGTGAATGGTGAAATGAACATGTTTATGTATACAGAGCCCTACATGGGCTAGGACTGAGCTACATTGCTAATTTCCTTGTTAACTATTTGCCTCCATGACCACTGCGATCATCTGCTGCTGGTTTATTGGAGGTTCCCAGCAACAGCTGGAAGAAGATCAGGGATGCAGCCTTTGTCAGTTACGTCCCAAAGCTATGGAACACACTACCCATAGATATCAGGGAAGCTAGCTCGCTAAATATTTTTAACAGAAAGCTAAAAATATAAATATAAAAATATATATATATTAAATTTAGCCTTTA
Source organism: Epinephelus cyanopodus (assembly GCA_026686955.1). Lineage (NCBI taxonomy): Eukaryota > Metazoa > Chordata > Actinopteri > Perciformes > Serranidae > Epinephelus > Epinephelus cyanopodus. The sequence goes on from CM048914.1 coordinate 38,027,369, forward strand.
ACATGCTCTGACTTTACAGAAACAGGTCTAAAACTCTTTCTTTTTATGCTTTTACTTTCTATTTATGCTTCACGCTGCTACAACTCTTCTAAAATTTTACTTGATTTTATTATTTATAGATTTACAACTGTGACTTAATGAATCAGTTCTGTTTAAAGTTCATTCTGTCTGTTTTCACGTGAAGCCTGAGTGCTTCACGTGACATGCTTATACTGCCCTTATTTGTAAAGCTTTTTGTGCTGCGTTTCTTGTTTGAAATGTGCTATATAAATAAAGTTTACTATTACTATTTATTTCTGCTGTAAAATTGGACATTTTAACATGGGGGTCTATGAGGATTGACTTGCTCCTGGAGCCAGCCTCAAGTGGCCATATAAAGAACTGCAGATGTTGGCTCTTCATGTTGACTTGCTGCTTGACTCTACATATAACCTTTTATTTGGATGTAACCCCTTTGTAATCGCCAACATTTTGATTAGTAACTGGAATTTAATTAAATTTTTTTTTTCAGTAACTGTAACTCATTACAATTCCATTTATTTTGTAATTCATTAACATTCGACTACTTACATGTAATTATTCCCCAACACTGTTTGCACGTAACTGAATTAATAATTTAATTTTAACTGGATTTATTTTAATGAATTTTAATCATTTTTTTCCTTCCCAGGGACCATTATGTTGAGGGAAAGATGAGGGGTTTAGCACCAAGCAAGAAGATTGCTGCTGTGCAGCAGAAAAATGTTGATCTGTAAGTGTCCGCCTCATTTTACCGACTCTGTTAATTCAATATATTTTAAACATGTCATATAAGTAGACATAATGTTGGCTTAAGTATACTGAATGGAATTAAGTTGCATGTATGAACTGAATGTAGTCACTATGCAGGTTGGATCACACAGGGTACATGTGTAATGTGATATTGTCACTAAAGACATTTCTTTTTTTCTTTTTCTTTTGCATCTTAGGAAAGTGAAAAAGGCAAAGCAGAAGAGTAAGTAAATGTTTCCACACAGCATGTTAGTGGCAGCTTTAACTCAAGTAAATATTTTTAAAAATTAAAACTAAAATCTAACATCAGGTGTTTGCCTTAAAGGATAGTTTTTGGGTCATCAGAATGAGACCGTAACATTTGAATATTGCAAGATATTAGGTATTTGTGCTTTACAGTCAGCATTGTGAGTGTTTTCACATGTCCTGGCATTGTGGATCAGAAGCTTCTCTCCAACAGTACATGAAATGCATTTTCAGATTAGCCACTTTTCAAATTTAGCTCCTTATCAAAGGCGTGCTTCATGGTGTAAGGTGATTTGGAGGCACGCTGAACCTGTGAAAATCACCATGGAGAAAAGACATTAAGAGTTCCTGTAGCTGTAGATAAAAATGGACTGAAGTGCTGCTTTATGTACTTGTCCTACAAACATACATACTCAACGACTTGTTGTTTACCTGCTGATCCATTAGGCCTAAAAACACCATCTCATTTTGTGAACTTGTTTTGGAGCTGTTCAGTACAAGAAGAGGCTTTGACCTTGATAACTTTTCAGACTTTTTTCATGAAACCCTCATTTCTTCATAATATATAAGCTGTGATGGGTGTCTCGTTTAGCCCCGGGGCCGGGTGAAGGCACCAGCAGCGGAGAAACGCCGCAGGGACCACGGAAGAAGAGGGCTCGGGTTGATCCCACTGTGGAGAGTGTATGTATCATCAGTTATTTGGAACCCTATGCAAACATACCCACCTGATTATACAGCTTGATCAGATCATAGCATGGCATTTTGTTTGTGTGTAAAGCAGAGAAAAGGATTAACTGTTTTTTATCTCAGGGCATATTTTTAGTCATAAATTGAAACCAGGACTGATTATTTGACCCAAAAAACACAGAGTGGGAAAATATTGGGATGTCAGCCTAAAAATGCCTGTTTAAAATTGAAATTTAAAGGGATAGTGCATCCCATAATCAAAAATACACACCTTTCCCTCTTACTTGTAGTGTTATTTATTGATCTAGATGGTTTTGGTGTGAGTTGCTGAGTGTTGGAGATATTGGCCGTAGAGATGTCTGCCTTCTCTCCAGTATTAACTAGATGGTACTCAGCTTGTGGTGCTCAAAGCACCAAAAAAGTACATTTGAAAAACTCAGCAGCAATGTGTCTTTCCAGAAATCATGACCTGGTTACTCAAGATAATCCACAGACCTTGTTGTGAGCAGTTTCATGGAGGGACTATTTATTTCTACAGGACTACACCCATCAACCGTATCACAGCACAGGAGGAAGTGTGCATCTACTGCCAGCTCACCTAGCACCACAGATGACTAACGTTACAGCTCAGCTGAGGAGGAAGCCTTAAATGTTTACATCTCGGGGTGTCGCAAGCTTGGACCTCTAACGCAGGAGCAGATGCACTTCTCCTTTTGCTCGGTGATGCAGTTGAAAAATCAGTAGAAAGAAAATAGTTCCTACATGTAACTGCTTGCAACAAGGTCTGTGGATTATCTTGAGAAACCGGGTGTGTTCTATCTGAACTGTCCCTTTAACATATCACCTTGAGATCAGCTGTTCAAAGAGTCTATTTACTGCTGCGTTACTAGTGGTTTCCAGCTGTGGGTGTAGTTTTGGCTTTATTTGCCCACTGCTGTCGAGGCTTTCAGATGTATTTTTTGGAGCTTTGATCACCTCAGGCTTAGTGCCAACTAGTTCCAGTACATTCAAGAGAAGGCAGACATCTCTACAGCCGACATCAACACTCAACAACTCACATCAAAACAAGCTAGATTTATAAATAGCACTACAGGTAAGAGCAAACATAGCGTTTTTGATTTGGGGCGAAATGTCCCTTAAAGGCAACTGAGAGATGCTGAACAGGGCTGCTGAAGGGCCCTTCACAAGAAGGGTCAATATTTCATAAATTTAAATAGTCAAATTTTTGTTCCAATGAGTGCGATGAACAACTTTACATTGAGTAAACTACAGCTGAAACGATTCCTCAAGTAACTGGAATAATTCAATTACTAAAAAGCCTCAAGGCTTCGTTAAATCCAGAACAACTACCTAGCTCACTGTTTAACATGGATATTTATTTCTGTTAGACAACCTGTAACCTGTAGAGCTATGAATTAATCACCAAAAATCTGTCTGACGTTTTATAAAGAAGAATGAAATATCACTGTGAGGATAGTTTGCGGGTAGACCTACAATATGTGTGATGAATGAGTGGCACGGGCGCTATTAACAGCCATAGCCGTGCGTAATGGTCACCCATGGTGACAGCTGTTCTGTTGGAGAACCAGGCTGGTGCAAGACAGTAAAACTACACTTCTTCTCTGCTGTATTTTTAATCGACAGGTCTAATGAATGGTGGGGAGGGCACAGATATCGATATGCAAACTGGCTGAAGGGTGTTTCTGGGTAATTTATGACAAAACTGCGTCCCGTATTGAATCAGTAAGGAACAGTACATTTAGTTTTTAATGTGGGATGATCCCGTATTATCCGGGGCGTATGGCAAGCCTGTTGTCTACATGCCTGGGTGTGGTGCTGGCATCAGTCACATCACTTATCCTCAGTTTTACTATCCTTACATTTATCCAGACCTCTGCAGAAAAACAGTCAGGTGTATGTCAGAGCTTTTCCTGGGAAAAAGAGTTTGTAACTTTATGGACACTACTGCACTACTCGGTCAGTTAATTAACTTCACCACTAATAATCCATTTGACTCAGAAAGTAGTGACATCACCACCACACTACTGAGAAAGTTGTTAAATTCGTAACTTCGCTGCTTGTAATTAGCTGCTACCCAACACTGTTTAAAATAGCAGCGTAGTGTGAGTGCATATGAAATCAGTCATCTGCGTGACTCACTCATTTCAGAGACTTTTCTTATCTTCTCTTGCACATATTACTCTTGGCTTTAAATAAAGCTAAAGTAATTTAATGAAAACATAAGGTATTTCTCATCAGATTACTCAGTTACTCGCCAGAATAATCGATAGAATACTCAATTACTAAAAGAAACGATAGCTGCAGCCCTAGAATCAACCCATGAGTGGTGCAGACAGATGAGGTGTTTACACGTTAGAGATCTTCTCCCCCAAAGAGCCTCCACAGAACTCAGAGAGGTTGAAGAAAAGGTTTGAATTTGATCGTAGATATATGAAATCATACCATTTATTTTCATTTCATCTGGCTCACAAAGTTGTTAAAGGGGTCAATTTTTTGTGCACAAGTGTGACCGCTGTCCCCTGTGGTCCACATCAAGTGATTCTATGAGCACAGCGTTCTCTCTGGTGCACCCACAGGTCAGAGAAAGACTTAAGTTATTTTCAGAAAGCAAGAAATAGCATGAAATGTTGCATGCAGACAGCAGAGGTAATTATGATGTGCAAACACACCAGGGCACAAAGAAAGGGTTAGTTGTCACAGTCACTGACACAATGTCACAGTTCTTATGTCATTAAAGGCCTGAACATTTGAAGGTGGAGGCTGATTGCAGCCACAGAACATCATTATTCTCCTATAAGACCCGATGGCGGGTTTCCAACAGCAGGAGACAAGTGTTGGCATACTGGGATTTTATTTTTACCTCCACTAAGGACTTTTGTTTTCAGTTGAGCTTGTTTGATTGTGAGCAGGATTGTGGAAAAACTACTCTCGCGATTTTTATGAAACTTAGTGGATGGGTGAAGCACGGGTCAGGGAAGAACCCAATGAATTATGGAGCAGACAGGAATCACAGGGCAGATAGACAAATCATTTTTTCATTTATTCCTATATTTTCTGTTTTGGGCAAGCTACTTGGAAAGTGTAGTTAGCTAAGCTACTAGTTACTCTAATATTAAATGAATCAAAGCTATCACCCTCAGAAATCTAGCAAGCTAATCTACAGCAAAATGAAGGAAACTAGTGCAACTACATCCAAGCTTTTCCAAGTTGAAGTCAGTGTTATCTTACTGATCAATAAAACTGTCCGTCAAACAGATAGGCAGGCAAAAAAGTTAAGTTCAGTTGTTTATTGAACAGTGAGCTGCGCTAACTCACAACACAACTCAAACCACAACAGCAAGAATGACGACCTGCTTCAAACAGTCACAACATGGTCAAGAATGTACATGCGTGTGTATGTGCACTGCAAAAACTCAAACTCAAAATGTCTCATTTCTAATCAAAACAAATCTCATTACACTTGAAATAAGACTGATCACCTGAAAAGTAATTTGTGTTTAGACATGGAGCACGTTTTTTTTTTATTATTATTATTATTACAAGCAAAAAAAAAATTGCTCCATGGACAGATTTTTATACATATTCCAAGTGAAAATTTGCTTGAAACAAGTATTTTTTAAGTGCAAAGAGATTTGTTTTGACTAGAAATGAGGCTAGTAAACACATTTTAGTAAACACATTTTATAGTGAGCAGCATACGTCAAATCCCAACCGTGTTTACAAAGTTTGAATGAACGAGACGAACGCAAAGGAAACGGAGGCTGCGCATTGATCCTTTTGCCTCTGTCTGTAGGGACGAACAGATCATGTGCATAATTAACCACAAAACAAGCAAGTACTTCATCTTAATGACATATAACACTCATTATGCTTCAGCTGAACAATGAGTTGAACATTCATTTCAAGCTTTTGCAGTACAGCGAATTTCAGAACTGTGCGAGTGCAGCCAGAGAGCGGGCAGCAGTGTTTGATGCAGGAAACTTGATATGGACTTGAAAATCAAATTCGGAGTGGGGGTAGTTCGGAACGGCGGGGTTTCGGAATGGAGGGCTGTCCCCCGTCAGTTTATGCTGAAGTGACTCTGTGTGGTAGCGGTGACAGTTTTATTTCAGTCCGTAACAGAAATCTCCGGCTCGTTTGAGCTTCAGAAATGATTTTGGAAATGTAGCTTGTGTGGACGCTACCGTGCTAAGTGATCAATAAAAGAGCTTAACTACTGAGAAGGTACTTGATTCAGAAAACAGCGACGCTACCACCAAGCTACTGAGAAGTCGTTAAACTACAAACGTCCGCTACTTTAGTGACGCTACTGCCCAACACTGTATATTTTTCATTTTGCAGTTTGATATGTTCTTGTTTGTGTTTTTGTGAGACACTGAAGTGTGAAGTGTGTTCTACAGAACCTTGAACACTGTAGAGGAGAAAGAGAGTCATCTCTGCTCCCAGACACCCATAGAAATAATCAACAATGTGTGTCCAGGAGGAGATGTTCACCAACCGTGTGGAGGTGAAGGTGAAGATCCCTGAAGAGCTGAAACCCTGGCTAGTAGACGACTGGGACCTCATCACCCGACAGAAACAGGTGGAAAAATACATACAGACACAAAGTGTAACAAGTGGCAGTGGATTTATTTCAGCTATGATGGCCTGTGGAGGTTAAAAAGTTGGCTTCACAGTAAAGAAAATGTCTGTATAACAAATTCACATGGACATGCTGCTTTTTAAATCCAACTTAATTAATTGAATGATGGAAACACATTATTAACGACCATTTTTACACCTGGAAACTTGAATTTGGAATTAGGGCTGGGCGATATAGACAACAAATTTATCTCTGTATTTTCAGACTGAATGACGACACACACTATATATATCCCAATATTCTCTCCTAAGTGGGCTACATGTTCAGTTTCAAGCTGATCCATGGCTGACGTCCCCTGTTATTTTTGCTACATGTGTTTTTCCACAGCAGGGCAGGTAGAAGAAGTTTACCTGTTGGAGGTGAGCTGTTTGCAGAGATGCAGTAAGAGCCTGTTGTCTGCAGCTCTTCATCAACATCCCACTGTGGCTGATTCTGACTGTACTCTTCCTCCCTGCTGTATTATTAGACTTGTCCTTATTGAAGAAAAGCTGCTAACAAAGTTCCACTATTCAGTGATAAACATATTTTAATTCCTGTAGATTGTTAAAAATAACAGTTTCCCGTTATTTTGTTATGTATTAACTTTTATTGCGAGGCAGCAAAATAAGGAAATTTGAGTTTTTCGAGCAGCAACTTCACACAACTTCTAACATGGCTGGAAGTGAACATGAAACAGTAAAATAAAGCAGATATCTAAAGTAAAAACAGGAAAAATCTCCAAACCAGAGATTCAGTTAGAAGCTACAGACGTACTGAGAGCTGAACACACACAGACTTTTAAAACACCTTTCTCTCTGGCCTCCTGCAGACAGAGGTGAGGAGAGTCTCACATCACACACAGCTTGTTTTAGGGGGAGAAGGATGGTCGTCAGGTGTTGGCTGCAGTTGGCGAGATGTCACTGCTTGAGGGCAATTGGCCCGACTTTTGGACCTACTCCAGAGAAGGCCCATCTCTGATGCAGCTCGGTGTGGCACCAGGCAACTAGACTGGAAATGGAAATCAGCGTGGCCTAAAAGCTGAAAAGGCCATCAGTGTTGAGCATGTGCTACTGTGCTCATTTAATTTATCTCACAGACTGATTTAGTGTAGCACGTGCAACATATAGACCGATGTAGCAGTAGTGAGTGAGGCAGAGCTGTGCGGAGAGTGTGAGAGAGAAGAGCTGCACACTGGTATGTGTTATGTAACACAACTTGAACCTCTATCGATATAAACTGTGTTGTCTAAATTTATATCTGCTTGAAAATATATCGATACATCGTACATAGTCCTTATATCGCCCAGCCCTACTGGGAATGAACCAGGAGTGAATCACTATGTCAAAACCAAAATCAGTCCTCAACTCTTTTCTCAGAATTTAGATTCCTTCTCTCATGTTTTTCTGGAATCATATCAGATCATAACACTGTGATAGGTTAAGATGTTGATTAAACACCAAAATTTGACATCACTGACCAGAATTTGGCATGAAAGTCTCCTGCAAAAGATGGAAGCAGCAAACTGAAGATCAAAGTTGCAGATGAAAGTCACAGGATGCACAGTCTGTGCAATGTAGCACTGACAGGAAATTGTAGGACACAATTATACCTCTCGTCACCTTCAAAGTGATGAATACAGTGACATTTTGTAACTGCCGCTGGCAGACTAAATGCATGTTTTCTGTTGCCTACAGTTATTTCATCTGCCTGCTAAGAAGAATGTTGAGACCGTCTTGGAGGACTATGCAAATTACAAGAAATCAAAAGGAAACTCGGACAATAAGTAAGAATCAACGCCCCCTTCAAATTATGTGGCTGTAGAGACATGTCTGTACCCTGTTATAATCTGCTCGGCTTCATACAGTGGTTTTTGCATTCTTCCCCATCACTGTCTTCCCTTCTATGGAATAAATGACAGGTTGTTTCCTACATAATCTTGTGTCCTTTACCCAGCATGATGCCATTTATTCACAATATTTTTTTTATTTTTATTTTTTACCTCAGCTATGATTACTTTCCCATGTTTTCTTGACTTAGTGGGTAATGGGAACAACAATTTTTTAAATTGGTCCAGTATTGAGTGAGAAAAATGCAGACAACAGTAACAAAACAGGCTGCAGTGTAAACACTCACATTCGCACCCCCAGTTTATGTCCACTGGAAGTGCGTGATTTTGCTGCTGACGTGTTCAGAATATTATTTTAAGTATCTGACAACATAATGGAAAGGATCCCTACAGAAACAGACCTTTTGTTAAATATTAAAAGCCTTGAAATCACCATCACAAAACCCACGAAGCTCCATTTAAATAAAGAGGTATTTTAAAATCAGAAAACACACTTTATTCAAATTAGACCGAAAGAAGAAAAAAAAAGTCTTTGTTTTGTCCTTTTGTCAGTTGAAATTAACCCTTAATTCACCAAGTTAGATGTGAAATATGATGGCTCTATACACGCTAAAATGATTGTTTTTTTAAATGGAGATACAGTATAGTGATTTTGGGGGCTGTTTCTCATTAAACAGCACTGATCCTACTCTACAACAAAAAAAGTCTGTCTCTGATGGGTCTTCTCCATAATGTTGTCAGAAACCCAAAGAATCGGAGCCAGTCAGTGGCAAAAACAAATACTTTTAGTTGATGTAGCAGTGTAAATTATTTATGCACATATTATTTTTGACATCTGTTTCAGAGTTAATCTTTGTCTTGAGAGGAAAATGTTTATTAATTTTAGTCAAAAATTCAGGACAGCTTTAAGTCATTAGGTTTTGTAGATGTTTTAATCTAATCCAGTTTGACTTATTCATATATCAGACATTGGAATCAAGGTGACAGGTTGTATAATAATTTCATTTAGACTTTTTTTTCTACATCATTTGAAAAGCTCAATGTCTCTATTTATGCTCTCAAAAACTTTGTCACAACAAACCAACTAATATCAGACAACTAGGATTTGTAACAGTGTTCATCGTAAACTCTCATTTATCAATCTCACTGTTAAGAAGCAGAAAAATAACCTACCACAGATTGGTCTCACAGAGTTATTGATTAAAACTAAGCTTTTATCTCTGTCAGAGAAAGCTCAGCTGAGTTCAGACTGTTTACTAACAGTACAGCTACTGAGCCTCCTACCTGCCTGTCAAACAGCAATCTAACCATAAACCTCCTGAGACAGTCAGGATTGAGTGGAGTCATGCAGGGCTCAGCTGTGAAGTCTGTGAAGACTTTTTACTTGAGTTTACCAGCACATCCCAGAAGCGTGGTTGTCCTCGGTCTCATCAATAAAAGTGAAACATAGATCATTTTCAAGATCTGTTTTTAGGTCGTCATCGTCTAGTTTTCATCATGGAAAAAAGGTTGTTGATGAAACATTTTAATCATACTTTTCATCAATGAAATTAACACTGTGCACACATGCCCCAAGTGGTTAAATTGCATCCTGTTTCCCGGCTGATAGCTGCAGCATTCTTGCTCAGTTCTGGACTGATTTCAAAAATGACAGTTCCTATTAGTCATTTGGAAACAAAATGATAGGAAAATAGGGTCCCGGTTGAAAAGTACCGGTTACTCTCTAAGTGTAATTAATTATAACATAACAGAATATATCTCCATGTTTTAGTCACTTTGCAAATCATTCATGCTGCTGGCCTTTCTCCTAAATTACCACATTTTAAATTGATGGGTGTTTTTCTGTTGTTTTTTTTCACCAAGCTACCTTTTTTCAATTAATTTCCGTAGGATATTAAAATACACCAGCTAAGATTAGATACTTGCTTTAAATACAAATGAACGCTATGAAAAGCATTTCGAAATTCCCCCAAGCAGGTGAACACACCAGGCTGCACAATGAAAACCTTACACTGACTCACTTTCAATAAACCCAAGCAATATGTGAGCTTTGTCTGATTTCCTTCGTAAAGCAAATGTTAAATTCTCTTATTTTTTTGGCTTCCTCAAGCTGTGATCTCTTAAGTCCCTACTGCAACTCTCCCCAGAGAAATAACGTGACTTCTCTCTGTGCCCCTCACTTAGAGAGTATGCAGTAAACGAGGTGGTGGCGGGGATTCGGGAATACTTCAACGTCATGCTGGGCACTCAGCTGCTTTACAAGTTCGAGAGACCGCAGTATGCTGAGATCCTGACTGAACACCCAGACATGCCGATGTCCCAGGTGTACGGAGCTCCACACTTGCTGCGCCTATTTGGTAAGGACCCTGGACACACTGTGAAACACATATATACATCAGACACTGCCACAGGTGATCAGTATGCCTGCAGCTCACACACACACACAGGCAAACACTGAACAAATGCCCTGGACTGAGGAACTGGATGGATTATTTTAATATAGTACAGAAACTAAAGAGCCAACCTGTTGTAAGTGCTCTTAAATTACTTAATTTGATTCTTCTCTCAAACAGGTTCAGGTTGTTCCTGTCTGAAACGTTCTCCACAGAGGCCTGAACACTGTGACACTCGTTTAAATAACCACTTTGCTTTCTTTGTTGCATGTATGCCTTGGGAAATTATCGCAGGCTGTTTTCAAAGTTCCCATTGTTTTGTCTTATGGTAAATAAGCTTTTTTTTGTCAAAGATAAGTGCCGATATGAAAGCTACAAATTAATCCTGACCATGCTGTCATACCAATACTGTCTTGATGCTAATTAGCCAGTTAGCACATTAATGACACAATCCAATGATGAAAGAACAGAACATATTTACTGTGTGCCAGTGGACGGTAACACAAACCACAGAGAATTGTTCCAGCTAAAGAGCTTGTGGCTCGTGGTTTGTCTTGGTCTCACCCCCTCTTGACTTCAGCTCTTTGTTTACTCTCCTTACCGCTGTTGTCCTTCTCATGCGCTGAGCTGAACTGCCAAGCAGAGCGATTTCATTTACCAACATGCTCTGCGGTCTCCAATGTCAGTTCAGTAAGCTGAAAAAAAAAAAATCCAGCTAGCGCCAACGAGGGCCACAGGAGCTCACCGTCAGTCCAACATTGACCAATATCTGACCGCTGGCTTGGTGTGTCCAGGCCTTTACAGATTACACACAGTTTAAGATAATGCACCAAATTAACTTAATTGTGTCTCTGCGCTATATAGTAATGAGCATAAATAATGCATGTGCTCAGTTATTTGTGCTCTTTTTTGTGTAGAAATAAGATAACCCATGATGATAATCAGATCAGCCAGTCAGTGTGACATTTACCGTGTCACTTAATGGTGAAATGATTGATAATTGCCATGACAACCGTTTTTACTAAGGTTAAATTGAACACCACACTCAAGGAAAACTCAGCTGGGTTCTTAAGATGACTGATTTGGTTACTGATGCTAATGATCACCTCTGACTTCAAAAATACACAGCAGTCAAGCGTAATATAACAAGATGGACTATCATCTCAGCTGAAATGTTCTTTTTACCTCTTGTGTCCTAACAGTTCCAGTTATCTGAGAGTAAAGCTGATCAGGGTTTCTCACCAAATACAGCTTAATGCGCATTAGAAATATAACCAGTCAGTAAATTCTATAGATTTCACAAATACTGTAAAACCTCAATTAAAAGCCTTACCCCAGTTAAATGCCCAGTCCCTTGTGACCTCACATTTTAAAATGTAAAGGCCTGTCTCAGTTAGACACCTGGTCTGGTTGCTAGGCAGTTCATTTTTATAGAAGTTCTTCGGATGTGTCAAACCGGACCGTTGACTGCCTGCTTGAGCTAATGTTAGTTAACTGCCCGGATCGCACATACAGATGTAAATGTTTAATGTAAGCTCGGTTCAGTTCATTTTCCTGAAGCCATGAGCACCAGAGAAGACTGTAATTCATTCAGATTTACCAGCATAATGGAAAACAAGTGGTGTCTCCCTTCCTCTGAGGCTGTTATAAATCAGAATATGTGTCCATTCCTTGATTACCCAGTAATGTATTTATATTCCTTCAGTCCGTAAGGGTCCACCGATCAAATGAATCTCAAGTGTTTTTCATAATAATTTATCCAAGTTATGAATATTGTTTTAACAGGATAAAGTGGTGGTGTGTCGGTAAGACGAGTGCTGTAATCCTCAAGTGCCATGAAACAAGTGCCATGACATAACACATAATTGATATATTATTTAAAGCCTAATTTTTATACAAGTAATATTCATACTGGTTCAAATAAACGATTTGAGTGTATTTCCCATCTTTGCTGCGCAGTAATTTGTGCAAAAATAATTAAAGGGTTGTCCCATATATAAGCCTGTTGAGTTCAGTGATATGAGAAAATAATAGCCCGGGCTACTGTTTGAAGTTTTAAGATAAGTAAACAAATAAATCTAATCAGATTAATCTACAATTGAAATAATCGTTAGTTGCAGCCCCAGTGGTGGCTGTGTAGGACCATAAATTATGTTTGTTCATTGAAGACAGTTGGTTTTATAAAAAAGATTAACGCATTTAATCCAGTAAATCTCCTTTTTCGAATCGAGGATTTTGTTTGAGGATTTTATTTTATTGTTTTTACAGTGATGACACAACACACAATACACAACAGCCATAGAATCTCCAGAAAATCTATGATACAGTTATACATATACAGATTATTTTATCCATATCAGCTACCCTGGGGTCTGTTTTTATCTCAGGTCAACAGCTGTATTTAAAGAAAAAAACATGTATCCCACTTAAAAAAATAGATTGCAGGTCATCTTTTGCAAGTCTATCCATTTGGAAGAGTGATTCCTCCTCAGGTGCTCTCCCTGAGGTTTCTACCACCACTTAAAGGACAGTGGGATGTTGTGTGCTGTAAAGCCCACAGTTGTCTGAAACATCATGTCATCTTGAAGACTTAAATTCTGTGTATATAAGGTACAAACATGAGTATGACATGTTATTTCTGTCATTTTTACATTCTCACTGTGTTAAAAAACATCCTCCACCCTGCTGTCTCCCTCTGCATGGTTCCTCACACACTGTCTGTTCTGCTCTGACAGTTCGTATTGGAGCCATGCTGGCCTACACTCCACTGGACGAGAAGAGCCTGGCTTTGCTGCTCAGTTACCTCCAAGATTTCCTCAAGTAAGGTTCAACTCCGACCACGTCACCAGAGCCTCCATGTCATGCTTGGCTGATTCTCAAATGTCATGTTACATCCACATTCGTATTAGTGCAGCCAAGCTTTGTTGCAAATCCTCAAAACATGAAATTGATTTTCTGCTCTGGAAAATATTTTTGCTGAGACTGATGGACATTCAGCAGCTTTTTATGGCAGATAGATCTGACGTTTGGCTTCTTTTATTATTTAAAATGGTTTCGCAGATGAGTCCTGCGTGGTGTTTGATTCATTTGATTAGTTGTGTCAAATCTTTATCAGAACTAAGTCCGAAACAGAACTGCAGACATATTCTTACTGACTGAAGTAAATCGGATTCTCAAGTGGTTGAATGGTGACGTAACACAACATTTAGGAATGGTGTGTATTTAGGTTTAATTTTCAGAAATTGCTCAGGCTTCACAGAGTAGCTTGTGTAATGTTAGAAACACAATGCAAAATAAAATATAGTAATTCTGAGCAAAAGCTCCCAAGGTACGGAAATTACCAGAAGCATCAAGATCCCTGTACTTTTTTCAAACATTCAAGTGCAGCCTTTTCAGCCGGAGCACCAGACTGGAAAATAGATTAATGGGGACCATATTGAGGCTTTCTTTTCTTAGATAATTACACTTTTGTGTTTGCCAGCATGACGTTACTCTCTGACCAAAAGATCGCATTAGTTGTAGAAAAGATAGGATAACAGAAGTTTCTAAAGATCGGTGTGATTTCAGTCTAAATATAAGGCCAGAAAATCTCTCACTTATCATGTCACAGACGTATTTACGTAACTGTATACACTGTCTATAAAACACTATAATATAAGACACTGGTTAAATGGTCTATGGCCAAAAAAATGCTGGTAGTTGTAAAAACCTTGGGTGCCCTCCGAATAGCATAGTTTCTTTTTACTTTTAGTTGGTACTGCAGCTGCCCTTAAAAAGTACTCCATGTTGCATGCAGTATGCACACAATCGGGACATTACGCCCTGAACATTGACCCTCTTGCTTTTATATCCGTTACCATGGAGATAAAGCAAACGGCACTTATCAAATTCGCCACAGACGGAGAGCAACCTGGAGAGCTCTGCTGTTGTTACTTTGCAGTGTATGTAGTTTAACTTTAAATTTACAACTGCACAGATTGTAGATTTGAACATATTTGTGACAGTGAAATTACATCTGCAATTCTCTATCAGTCATTTTCATCTTCCGTCCTTTTGTTGTTTGTGTTATTTATGATTATTTTGTTTACTCAAACAATTAATATTCTTCTTATTATGATTCAGCTGGTCATCAGTTGCTTGAATGCGCCATCATCCGTCGTTGCGGCTTTTGAAACCTGTCAGTCAGCTGTCATCAGTTTGCCTCTCAGTAGAGGCAACATATCGTCCACTGTGCAGAGGATTGTGGGTCAGAATTACCAGAAAAGCATGTTGGCTTACATACTGGAAAATCAGACTGTATGTAGTAGAACATTCTGGTATTTTTGGCACACTGCATTTGACATACTAAACTATATAGTATGGTAGTGTGGGGATTGGAAAGCACAGCCGGTGTTGGTGAACAGATAGCGAGCAGCTCTGGACATGGCCGCAGTTGAGGGACAGTTGTTTCAGCTTTCAGTGGTAACCCTTTCTGTCCCTTCACACAATAACAATCAATCTGAAATGTTCTTCAGGTACCTGGTGAAGAATTCATCCACCCTCTTCAGTGCCACCGATTACGAGGTCGCGCCTCCAGAGTACCACCGCAAGGCTGTGTGAGAGCACTCAGCGCACAGCGCTTCTGTCGATGCTCATCTCCCACACCACATGTAAAATAACCATTACCATCCTTTTGAGTGCAGACTTGGATGAGATTTTTCACTTGAACTGATTCACTTCCTCCGTAAAAGTCTCCGGAGCTTGTCTCAGTTAAGAAGTAAAAAATAAATAAATAAATGAGGAAACCTTTTTTAGGCAGAAATGCTCCTCTTTTCTCCCTCTGTCCCTTTTGCTCTCTTATTTGAAAAACACACATGAAAAATATGCATTTTCTGTCGACGAGTTTCTGTTTCCACAAACAGCTCTTTGGTGTTTTTGTGCATTCCACCTGATAGGTATTTGTTACTGTTGCATGTGTGTATTTATTAGTGTTTCTTCTGCCACATGAGGTGCAGTGTAATGCTGGACGACACGCTCAGCACTCAGCAGTTGATGTTTTTGTATCTGTATCTTGTGCATTTGTATCAATTTGTTAAAAAAAAAAAAGTTTCTACACAATCTCTAAATTGTTCGTGTTTTCTTGTTCGTGTCTTGTAAAATATTTAGTGTCATCACTGTTCTTCCAAAAATGCATTTTCCAAAATTTCTGACGAAATAAGATGTAAAAATGACGAGGAAAGTCTCACAGGGACATCAAGGCACAACATCAGACATCAAAGTCTGTCAAATGGTTTCATATTCGTTGAGGGGCAGGTGGGCAGAAACATCTGTCTGTCCTGCACATGGTCAGTTTATTAAAAATAAAAATGTGCCAGTGCCGCCTTTTATTATTCAAAGTAAAAAAAAACCACAGGGATTAAACTGATTTTAAACTAACTTTGTTTTTAAGACCTCCATGCACAGATTTCACAACACATGACAGAGTAGTAAACACATCCCAAGACCAAAATGAATAAATTATTTTTACCTGACATATAGATGTTTTAAAGGGACAGTTTACCCCCATCAAAAAATTCATAGCTCCTTTTCACCAACATTTCCAGGAAGCTTTATTTCCAGGAATTTATTTACGTGGGTAAAAGAATTCCTGGTAATCTGTGTGGTTTGCATTTCCACCGCACCTCAAAGTTCCGAAAAATTTATTCAAATCAATAGACCCGCCTGTTGTGAGTCGCCGACTCGGAAGTCCCGCTGAATTTCTTTGTCGGCAAATAGGCTCAAAAGAGCCTGGACCTCATCGTCTGTTCCCTTCTCATAGTTTCTCTTTTTTTGCTCCATTTTCCAAATGATCATAACAAATGAGGTGAAGCTTGTATAAATGAAATAAAGTTTGCAGCCACACTGGCATGGAAGTGCGGGACACTGCAAGTGTGTGTTCCACCAATTAGCTCTCCTCAGCTAACAGCCCTGCCCCTCAGGAATTCCAGGGAATCTGAAAAGTCCAACCCCCCTACTAGGTACTTTTTCAGGGAAAGTTTGGGGTTGAGGGAAAGTTTTTTTCCCTGGGTAATTTCAGTGGAAACGCACCAAGGTTTTTCAAAATCCTGGGTAATTGATAAAAGTTCCTGCAGTGGAAAATGGACTATTTCCCCTCTTCCCCCCAGTGGTCTTGATCAGTCTAGATTATTTTGGTGTGAGATGCTGAGTGTTGGAGATATTAGCCGTAGAGATGTCTGCCTCCTCTCAGGTATAATGGAACTAGATGGTACTCAGCTTGTGGTGTTTAAGTGCCAAAAAAATACTTTGGACGTCTCTTTCCAAAAGTTATGACCCAGTTACACGCTCCCTTCTGCATGATGATTCAGTTTGGTGTAGTTTGGTTGAAAGTAGTTCCTTCATGAAACTGCTCACGACAAGGTCTGTGGGTTACCTTGAATAACTGAGTCATGATCTCTGGGAAGAGACACTGCTGTTGAGTTTTTCAAATGTATTTTTTAGGCACTTTGAGCACCACAAGCCGAGGTCCATACAGTTCCATTATATTCAAGAGAAGGCAGACATCTCTATGGTCGATATCTCCAACACTCAGCAACTCAATCTAAAACAATTTAGACTGATAAATAGCACTACAGATAAAAGAAAAAAATGTATTATTGATTTTGGGGGTGAACTGTCCCTTTAAATTCTCTTAAAAAGACATTTAAAGTCAGTCTGCAGAAGATATCAAGTCAAGGACACAACATAACCCATGATAAAAAATAATTATTAGTTGCAGTCTCATACAAAATAGTTAAAACAGCTCCACCCCGACCAACTACAATAGTAAGGTCCTGCTTTAATATAGATAAATAAGGTAATGATATAATGTATATAATGGTGTAACAATCACAGGGGCAGTTTTTCTACATTGAATACTTTTAATACTTAAACCCTCTGTAGTATGCATTATGATGCCAGTTAGCAAATTTTTTTTAGTGATGATTCATTTTTTTATTTATTTATTTATACTTTTTTGTCATAAAAAATATATACATAGCTCTGGAAAAAATGAAGACACCACAGCAAAATGATCAGATTCTCTGATTTTACTATTTATGTGTTCAAATAAAATTAACATTTTTGTTTCATTCTATGAAACTCCTGACAACATTTCTCCCAAATTCCAAAATAAAAGAGCATTTCTTTTCTTTTCTTTGCAGAAAATGACAAATGGTCAAAATGACAATTAAGATGCAGTGTTTTCAGACTTTGAATAATGCAAAGAAGACAAGTTCATATTCATTTTTAAACAACACAATACTGATGTTTTAACTAAGGAAGAGTTCAGAAATGAATATTTGGTGGAATAACCCTGATTTTCAGCCACAGCTCTGATGCATGTCGGCATGCTCTCCACCAGTCTGTCACATTGCTGCTGGGTGACTCTATGCCACTCCTGGTGCAAAAAGTCATGCAGCTCAGCTATGTTTGATGGCTTTGATGACTGAATGGGGTTCAGGTCTTGAGACTGGGCTGGCCACGACAGGGTCTTGATCTGGTGGTCCTTCCTCCCCACCTTGATTGACCTGGCTGTGTGGCATGGAGCATGGTCCTGCTGGAAAAACCAGTCCTCAGAGTTGGGGAACATTGTCAGAGCAGAAGGAAGCAAGTTTTCCTCCAGGAAACCTTGTGTGTGGCTTGATTCATGCGTCCTTCACGAAGACAAGTCTGCCCAACTCTAGCCTTGCTGAAGCACCCACAGATCATCACTCATCCTCCACCACACTGTGGCTTGTAGGCCTCTCCAGGTCTCCGTCTAACCATTAGACGACCAAGTGTTGGGCAAAGCTGAAAATTGGACTCATCAGAAAAGATGACGTTATTCCAGTCCTCTATGGTCCAATCCGTATGGTCTTTTGCAGACCTCAGCCTGGCTCTTCTTTGCTTCTCATTAATGGAGGGTTTATTTTTCTAGCTTTACACGACTTCAGCCCTTAGGAACCTGTTTCAAACTATTCTCGCCGTGCACTTCACCCCAGCTGCCATTAGCCATTCTTTGTGTAGGTCCCTTGATGTGGTTGCTGAGTGACATTCGAATGAGTTGACGGTCATCTCGGTCAGTGAAGAGTCGTTTTCACCATCTGCTGGTCTGTAGCTTTGTTGTCCCCAGTGTCTACTGTTTGACCTTGTTCTTATGAAACTCCGTCTTAGAAATTTTAAGGATGGATGCAGCCTGACACTCACTGTATCTCTGCCAGTAAAGCCAGAGCTGACCCTTTTTCCCTACACTCAAAACTTTTCTTTTAACTCATGTCAGTAGCTATTTTTTTATTCCAATTATTTTGAGGTATGACAAGCACTGTTTTTGCCATCTAGCTGGCCCTATTGCAAGAGGATAGTGATGACCACTGCAGTGTTTTTTATACTTTTCCTCATGATATAAGATTTGGTTCAGGTGATCACCTAATCAGTACCTCATTAAGTAGTATGAGGTGTGCTTGTGTTTTGGAATTCGAACAGACATTTTGCACACAATATCAGTGGGCTCACATTTTTTTGCAGAGCTATAGACACACACACACACACACAGACACACACACACACACACATATTTTTTTGTTCCTTTAAGCAACACCGTGCAGTTAGAGCAAGAAATTTTAAAAAAAAAGGCTTATTGTCTAGAATTTTAATCCAAATTTTATACGATACTCATGGAAAATATTCAAAAACCTTTAAGTTTAAAATTCATGCCATTTGATATTGAAAAACATTAAAAATAAAGTCCTTTCATATGTTTATTTGTCTGAGTGTTACCCTCGGACAACATGGTACCACTGTGGAACAGCCCATATGAATGAATGTGTTAAAGAACATATTTCAGCAAAATGCACATAAACAAAACAAGTTTAGATTACAGTGTTTGATTTTTTTTTTTTTTTTTTAAATGAATAGCTACAGGTTACATTAATGATTTAATTAATTTACAACTAAACCGATAAATGGATTTTACCATTTAAAAAAACAAACATGACTGTCCCATTTTACCTGAACGTGTCATCAAAGTGAGGTAAATGTGTTCGGGTCCAAAGTTAAAAAACTAACACTCAAGGTGTCCTCAGAGTTTCAGGTGGTTTTCCTGGTAGCTTCCCCTAAAGTGTCCCAAATTCCCAGACTGCACCTTACTCATTATCTATCCATTGATTGATTGACTCTTGTTTTAGTTTTGTGTGATTAGAGGCCACAAGGGGGCAGCATTTTCCCCCTGCGTTTGATTGACTCTCCCAAAAACTTGACCTGCTGCTTTAACCTGCTTCCAGTGGTGGAGGAAGTAAACTGATCCTTCACTGAAAATGAAAATAATCCACTATAAGAGCCCTGCATTCAATATTTTCCTCAAGTACAAGTATTGAAGTTTTATCAGCTGAATTTACTTAAAGAAAAGTACCAATTCTGCAGTAAATGTTCCCTGACAGTGTTTTACTATTATACATATACTGGATTAATATTACTGCTGCATTAATGTTGAATTTGCTGCTGGAGTTGTTGAAGGTTGTGCTGACTGGAACTGTAGTTTTATCTACAGCAATGCATCATATTCTTTAGGGTCATCATATGTTTGTACCTTGGCTGTCCTGTGAGAACGTTCACAAGATTCAACTTTTCATGTAAAACATGTCAGAATATTAGTGCACCCTTGTGGGAAGTGGCCGGCCTCATTAGCCCATCTGTCCTGGCACTGCCCAGGAGTCACAACATATTAGCAAATTATTTTTCGGTTGCTGTTAGTCGTCCTGGGTGGACCTGTGGATCCTGATCCACTGACCGCACTCTTTGGTATTAAAGGTTCTGATCTTCACCAGCTCCCAACATATTTGAAAAAAGACGTCAGGCGCACACTCTAAGACTTGATGCAAAAATATTTCCTTTTATTCACGTACCAACATTTCGAGTAGACCGTCTTCATCAGGGTTTTGGTCCTCAGCTCCCAACATGATATTATTTGTGACCCTACTGGCACGTGGATTGATATTTAATTGGATGCAAACAAGTGCTTCTGCCCATTCTGCCCTCGTGAAGGACGTGGTGCTCCACATGCATTTGGAAAAAATTAAATTGTCATTAAGTTGATGTGGAAACAAATTCTACCAGATCTGGCAACCCTTTATAGACCACTTAAAGAGCTCCTTCCCCGAGCAAGCCTGGTTTAAAATACTTAAAACATGGTCAAAGGGTTCAATTTTGCAACCCTGTTCTCAGCGCTCTGATGATACATTTTATAGCAGATCCAACATGGGTTTTTGAAGTACTCAAACCAGAGCTTGAAAGCCTTTATTGTCATTGCATAGGAATACAACAAAATTAGTTGTGATGCTCAAGTGATTCATTCCAACAAAGAACATAGAACCACAAGACAACAGCACGTTCACTGAGCGATAAAAAAAGATGTACTAAGTAAGATTTGCCTTAAAAAACTACTCAATGTACTCATCATTTATGACTCACTAGAAGCGTGTGGTGCTGAACTTCTCTGCAGAGACTCCCTCCACCTGTCTTTTCTTATTTTCTATTTTTCAGGACGTTTATGGACGTGTACCCCACTGTGCTCGGTGGGCTTTATAAAAAGGTAGCAACCAGGTGCCAGATCATAAGCAGCAGGCATCCAAGAGACACAATGCCAAACAAATCTGCAAATATAGCGAGGTGAAACATCAAATGAGAGTCAATCTGGGGTTGACTTTTACTTTTACTTTCGCCAGCAAGGGCGTTTACAAGCAGCAACCAACAATCAGTGGTGCAGTGGTAGTTGATGAGGTGGCAGAACCATTAAGTAGATCTGTGGGTAACTGAGGAGGAGGTGGATACTCTCCTACATATTACAGTGGCATTTTAGGTGATAGGTGGCTATACTATAAACCAGTGGTTCCCAACTGGTGGGTCGTGGACATGTCAAGTTTGTAAAAAAACACACTTTATTTTGAAGTACAGTGAATTTCTGGCATAGCCTTCATTTCGAAGTGTCATTTTCTGCTGCAGAGTAATTGACTAATGGACAGCTGAATATGACGCTGAATGTGTTAAACTGTGTGGACCTTGAACTAATGACTAAGAGAAATTTGGTCCCCAAGGCTGGACCAGTTGGGAACCACTGCAGTAATCGACCAGAAAAGGAGCCGGGTATATACTCCGTATACCTGTGTATACCCTCCACTACGCCACTGCCACTTAAAGTATACCTTTCAGTAGCGGGAGAATTTTCTCACCTCACAAAGGAACATTTCACTCTTTATCAGAAACATTCAAATTCAAAACACCAAATCTGGAGATACATGGTTTTCCTTGGATGTTGAGATGAAAAATCGTAATCTGAAAAGTAACTAAAGCTGTCAGACAAATACAGTGGAGCAAAACGTCCAATATTTACCTTTAAGATACAGAGGACAAGAAAGTACAAAGATGCTGACAGTGGAAATAGCTACTGGCTACTTCCCTGTTGATTTATTTGTCAAGCGTTAACCACTGTTGCTCCTTGATGACATAGTTTGGTCATTTTATTAACAAAGCAGAATGACACAATACATAATAGAAGGATATTTGCAGCCTTTGTGCAGTGGTATTTCAGCATTTACATACTGTACATTCTATGTTGAAATGAATCAACCCACCACTCTACACTCTGGCACATTAATACCAAAGAAACAGATTTAGATATTTGAATTAACATCTAGATCTTAGGGTACCAGGGGACACATAGGTCGAGCAGGTGCCCCACATACGAAGACACAGCAGCCACGGGTTCGGTTCCAGCCTGTGGCCCTTTGCTGCATGTCATTCCCTCTCTCCCACCCTTTCACAATAAGTCTGTCCTTTCTAATAAAGACATAAAAAGCCCCCAAAATAATCTTTAAATAAATCTATCTGAATCTCAAATAGTCTTTGGAACAAGTATTTTAACTATTAAATCTTACATCAATTGCTCAGGTATTTTCTGTATTAACTCTCCATCAGGCATTAAGTAGTGAGCACATGTTCTGTTGTAAATGCTGTTTTATATATATATATTAAAAACTCTTGTCCTTTCATACTCACATAAAATGGAGGAATGAGATAATTCAAGGACAGTTCAGGGTTCTACCCACATGTCCTTCAACAAACAAGCCTGTACTTACATTTCATTTTCTGGTCTAAATAAAAAAATATAAATACTGCACAGAAACAATCTGGCTCTTTCTGTCCAACACTTCAAAACCTTTTACTCACAGAAATATATTTTCATCCAAGATGTTTATTGAAGATAATAGACAGTTAGATGTTTTTTTCCTGGGAAAACAGCAGATAGCTCAGTTTAGGTAATGGCAGCTGTTTATTTAACGCAGCAAATGTAGACAAATGTGGCATTTTATTTCAAGTAATAGATAATTTACTGTTTGTATAGTTTAGTTCACAGGTGTAATCTACTGTTCTGGGTAAAATTATGCAATGTATAAAGCTATATAATGTCCTGACTCTATCTATCTATCTATCTATCTATCTATCTATCTATCTATCTATCTATCTATCAGTTACTCGACTACATTTATTTGATAACTTTAGTCATGAGCTACTTCATAGATTCAGATAATCAATACAAAATATAAAAATTACGAAACATTATTTACAGTCACCCAGCAGTATGTAGAGTAAGTACATACTTCTTTTGATGGCTGTTCCATTGGTGTGTGAGTGTGTGTGAATGGTGACTGAGTAGCAGGTGGCACCATGTGTGTGAATATGTGTGTGAATGGATAAAGTGACACGCTTCGAGTGGTTGGAAGACTAAAGAGGTGATATAAGTGCAGTCCATTTCACATTTCCCATTTACTCAAAAGTTTGAATGCAAAATATTTTGATTGTAACAGTGTATTTCTTTACAGTGTTGCTGCTATTTTTACTTTAGTACAAATATCATTTCAACTAGACCAGTGAAGTGTTCTCGTGTTGTTTGTTGTCATGTTAGTCATTATTTTGCCCAGTTCTTTGTGTGCTATGACTGATGTCTTCCTTGTCTCTGTGCAGTGCAGGCTCTGTTCTATCTGTATATTTTCCACTGCTTTTATTGTTGAGTGCTTTTATTGTTGATGTGTTTTCGTCTTGTTTGTTGTCCTGCTCGTCATCATTTTTGCCTAATTCAATGTGTGCAATAATAGCTGTTGTCTTTGTTGTCTCTGTGTAGTGCAGGCTCTGTTTGTAACTGAACATTTGTCCAAACAAGTGCTACGGCCTTTCACAAAATTTGGCCATGATCAATGAGTGCTTTTTTAAACATCACCAAACTTGGTGGACTTTTTTTAATTGAGCCACTGAAGCATATCCCCAAAATGATTCTGCAGTTGACCAACAGAAAGTGGCAGTACTCCCAAAAAAGAACATGGCCCAGTAGAGATTTGGACATAAATGAATGAGCATCTGTCTGATTGTCAGAAAATCTGTTGTTTATCTTGAACACAGGGGCCCTAAAATGTCAAAGGTCTCGATTCTACCCAGCTTCTCTTGTTAAAGTACATAACCCAGATTGAACAACGAGACGAGACGAGATGAGACGAGATAAGATAACATAAGATCAGATAAGATTAGATAAGATACGGCTTTATTAATCACACACTGGGGAAATTCACATTACAGCAGCTCAGGGGTCATTGTATAATTTGTTGAGAACAAAATGATGTAACAACGGTTAGTGGAGACCAAAACCATCAACCCACCGAGGGCTGGATTCAAAATCACACCAAAAATCACAGTAACATATCGAAATCACAGGCTGATCCAACTTGTGAGAATTTTATCATGATAACTCATAATATGACTCAGTAATGTGTATTGCCCCCACATTACTGTATGCACTCCTGTGTGGGCACGCTCCTGATGAGTCAGCGAATGGTGTCCTGGGGGATCTCCTCCCAGACCTGGATCAGGGCATCAGTGAGCTCCTGGACAGGCTGTGGCGATTCTGGGCAGTATTGGATGCACTGATACATGATAGAGATGGGATTTATGGCTCTTTGAGGGGAGCCAGATCTTGGTGAGCCGTTCCTTTCAAAGAGCTGTTCAAAAAACTGGCTCATTTGACTGATTTTTACATTTATCAAGTTTTAAGAAGCCAGCCTGGTGGTAACTCATTTTATCACTATCTAATCACTGGGAGGTATGATGGGGTGAGATTTGGAACAAAATAATACAAAATTCGATATCCCACCAATATCTGAGTTTGAATTATTCTGAAATATTGATTATAACCTCATTTGACATGTGTGGACTAGATTTTAAAGTCTGATCTGGATTCATTGTAAATATTCCACAACGTTGCGCCACATCACTCTGCTTTGACAGTTTTGGATTTAACACTTACAAATAAACATTAAAAAACAGAGCAGCCTACAATGAATTTTGCTCAGGGGAGGATCAAAGGAGGAGCACACAGTGATATTAAAATTAAAAAAAAAAAAGAACGGTTCCCAGCTGCGACTCGGTTCCCATCGTTCATGTTAACGAGCCGTTCAATAGAATCGGTTCGTACGTGAATGTCACAACACTAATACATGACGTCCCATAGGTGCTCAATTAGATTTGGGTCAGTGGAATGAGAGGGAGGCCGGGCATTGTGCTACACCAGGAGGAACCCATCCTTACTGGGCTGCAGGTACCGCCTCATGCTACCAGTAGTGACAAGGACACTGGCAGAACACAAAACTAGAGAAGAATCAGTCAGGAAGGATAAGGACAGAGCAACTGTCTGTGGACACCACATGTGAAACCATTCTCCTTTGGGGGGTTGTCTTGTTTGTGCCTCTCCATTGCACCTGTTGTCACTTTCATTTGCACCAAAAACAGATTCACAATCACTTGTACTTCCTAAATGGACAGATTGACATCTGTGAAAAATAACTGACTTGCTGTCATACTGTGACTATTAAGTGTTCCCTTCATTTCTTGAGGAGTGTAAAAACATAAAGTAAATAATTGCACAAAAACAAAGAGCAGAACAATTATTGACCAACACAAGTGTATATATTGCACAGTTTAACAATACTGATAATGTATGATCATGAATAATCAGATAATAAATAAATAAAATTGAGCCTTTCTGGCTAATTCTGACACACTTAATGTTTCCTCCTTAAATATGGGTGAGACCAAGTTTAAGGTTCAGTCAGCAGCATGTAAATTACAGCGGGCCTACCTGACATTAGCACATAACTGCAGGTACAGTGGGCTCAGTGATCCGTGACACACACAGACAGGTAACTAGGTGACACACAGTTTAGGTAGTTATTAAGATAATTTTTATTGCAGGTGGCGGCAGCTAGGTAAACACTTTCTATTGTCGTCTTGACGTAAATAACTGAGCAGCTAATTATACTAGTTTGCACAGAGATTCATAGCTGCTTCTTCCAGGTGTGTCGATCCTCAGGTAGGCCTGACGTCACGCCAGGTTGTTCCTGTCTCGTCCCAGGATGTTTCCAACTTCTCCCAGCGTCTCTTCACAAGGAAGTCCCGCCCCCGAACGTCGCTGATTGGACTAAAAGTATAAACCCCACGCATGCTTCAGTTTGATTGGCTCCCAGCGGTTGTCAATCAAAGCGCGAGCAGAGTTTGCGGTTAGGCGTCAGGTGAAACTCGCTCTGTCAGGATTGTAAAAGAAGGGGACGGATAAAACTTACTCCGTGTGGACTTTCTGGAAAGTTTTTTTAATACTATTTATGAGTTTACTCAGCAAAGGAGACTTTTAACACCGGAAAGCAGCAAGTCACAAGATGAAGAGCCTCAAGTATCGATTGAAAAAGCACGAAGTTACCATCACAGTAAGTTGTTTTTGACTTAGTTTTGCTAACATCTCCGGCTCTTCCCGTTGGATTAGACGTGTGGATGAGCGATGCTAACGCTACGTGTTGTGTTAGACACGGTGGGGGGGTTATTGTCTGTAACCTCTTGTCCCCAGCCACCACGTTAACCGCGGTGTTGTTCCCACGGCTGTGTGCTGCGGTGTGGTTGGAAAACACACCGCCAGCAAGTTTGAGCACCTGCAGCTCTGCGCGAGCGGTGGATGTGGCCTGACACCGCGTTATTACACGGGATGCATTCAGGTTCAAGTTTTTATTGATGTGGCCTAAATCTGGAGCAGCTGACTGAGTTGTTATTCTCAGAGCGCGGGAGGGAAGAGAAAAAGCTCCTTCAATCACTGCACCAAAGTGCCAGTGCTCCTGCCTCTTATCACCCACTTCGTGATGGCTTCTTTTGTGTCCTTTCGAGACACCGGGAGAAACATCACGACCCCCTAAAAGCTGTGGTTTCAGTTGTTTACTTCTGTTCTTGAATGCAGCAGCAGGACACTAATTCATGTGAGGTCTCCTGTAGGATGAAAGCTCAGTTCAGTGAAGTTATTTATTAATCACACCCAGCTAAAACTAATGTAGTCTAATGCAACAGTGGAGGAAGAAGTGCTGAGATCACTCAGTTAGGTAAAAGAAGGAATAGCACAGTGTAGAAATACTTTATCACTGGTATTTAAAAGTTTTATTCAAGTCAAAATATCACAAGTAAAATGCAGAGTCAAGTCAGTTTTATTTATATAGCACATTTCATACGACCCCCCCATACATTATCATATAAGATAATAAAACACTACATCTATAAACCAAGCAGGACTGCGATAAACAAACAAAATAAGAGGGTACTGTTATTATCATTGTTCTTAAAGATAATGACAATGGTAACACTAATTCATAAAACATATAAAATACACTTAAAAACCTAACTGAAAGCTTGAGAAAAGTTTGCTTTTAAAGTTTGCTTTTAAAATTAGATAAGATAGGATGAGACAAAAAGTCGGACGCAAGAGAAACAAGAATATATATATTCTTTTAGAATATATATATTTATTTATTTATATAAAATCTATAGACATCTTTCACTTGTACAGATATTGTATGTCTGCGATTGATAGTTGCACAGGATAACTGAACCAAACATATGGTGTGTAGTATATTTACTGTAAAGATAATAAGATAAGAAATATATAAATATTATTGTGCAGAAAGTTATAAAATATTGCACATAAGGAAACTGCACCTATAAAACAAGCATGTCATTGAAAAAGCCAAAATAAGAGGGTACTGTTATTATCATTATTCTCAAAAAAGGGCAGATTGTGACAATAATAATACTAATTCCTCAAACAAATAGAAATACACTTAAAAACCTAACTAAAAACTTGTGGAAAAAAGAGTTTGCTTTTGATTGAGAGTGACCAAGTTCAGTCACTTTAATGCTGCAGCTGTTTAAGATGGGGCTAATTGTATTAACTTGATATACTACTGTGTGGCTGAATCTTTATTGATACATCATGATTTCTTTGTTGATAATATTTTTTATTATTATCCTGGATCTATAAAGTAACTAAGTACCATTTAACTTTAATTAGTAGCCCAGGCTATTATTTGCTTAAATCACTGAAATCAACAGGCTTATATTTGAGACAGGCCTTTAATTCATTTCACACAAAACAGTTGCTCAGCTAAGAGTGGGAAATACAATCAAATTTTTTATTTAAACCAGAATATTACTCGTTTAAGTTACTAGTTCTTTATTAGGCTTCAGGTAATAAATGTATTACGATTCATTCATTTGATCCAGCTCAGTCAGTGACTTACGACACTCAAGGATTACGGCACCTGGCATCCCGACAGAACACCACTTTATCCTGTTAAAACAATTCTCACAACTTGGATTCATTTGTATGAAAAACACTTTTGATTCTCTTGAGCTGACGACCCTTATGGACTAAAGATATATGAATAACTTACAGGGGAATCAAGGAATGGGTACATAATTTGAGGTAACCAACAACTCGCTTTTATACATCCGAAGAACTTTTAATAACTGCTTGGCAGCCAGACCAGGTGTCTAATTGAGACAGGCCTTTATTTGTCAAAATGTGTAGCCACACCGGGCTAATAGAAGGGACTGGGCGTTCAGTTGGGAGTAGGCTTTTAATTGAAGTTTCAGGGTAACTTGTAAGGTGTAAAATGCACAATACTTAACTCTTGAGTGTAGTGGAGTGGAAGTATAAAGACACATTAAATGGAAATAAAGTACACTCACTGAAAATTGTAATGACTAAATATACTTTGTTACTTTCTACAACTGAAATACAGTAATACTTCTGTTGTATATGAAGGTTTTAGTGTTGATTAAACTTTCTGATCATTTTGAGGCTCTACTTTTGTTACTGTTGTATTTGTATTGCATGTGGTGGTACGATATTTGGTCCACCCCCATTTATATCAATAACGTAGATTAAACATTTCTAGAAAAACACAGCAGTGCCACAAACTAGAGTTGCAGTTAATGATTAGCCTATTTTTATTGAGTAATCCGACAATCATTTCAAGGATTGCCAGTGAAATGTGAAAACAGTTAAAACAATGGCAGTTTATGATTTCCTCAAACTCTAGGTTTTATCTTCATATCGCTTTTCAGTTTATTATCATATATAGCCAAGACAAGCAGCAGCTCCTGACATTTGAGAAGCTGAAACCAAAGAATGTATGGCATGTGTGTTTGAAAAATGACTAAAACAATAAATCAGTTTCGTCAAAGTCTTGCAGATTGATTGATTAAGAACTTGTTTCAGCTCGACCTAAAAACTGCAGCCACAAAAATGACCTCAAAGTTGAGTCAACACCTCTCTTAGTGAAAACTCCACATTATAACCTCCATGAAGCTCAGCTGTGTTGCAGGGCTTTTGTGTTTGACTACACTGGTTTGAGCTAATAAACTGGCATCTGAGTGCATATCCTTACTTTAAAGAAATAGAGTAACACTGCCACAAAGTACAGAAGGCTTATATAAAAGTATTACATCCAAACCTTCTATAGAGTTTGTTGCGGGTAGCCACCAAGGCTCCATGGCACCGTGGATACACCATAAGTCCCTGCAGGAATGTCACAGTGAATTTGTTTTGAGGTTAAGTCTGCATTTGTTACAGCCATTGAATGATTGATTGAATAACGCCCTGCACCTCCCCAGCCTCATCATGGGCCATAATGTTGAAGTCATTCTTCCCAATCCTAAAGTAGCCTATGAATTTTCCTTAATAGACAGTCATTGCAATTCTGCACAGTTTTCAACATGCAGAGGGTGTTTGGCTCCGCACTCTGTTTCCAGCTCCCAGCAATTACCATGAGAAAGGCACAAAGCCAGAGGAGCTGTGTGTGGTAGACTATCTGGCCCTTTTTAAAAGGGGGCAGGATAAAAAAGAGTCTTTCAGGAATGAAATGGTATTGTATCAGCGCTGATGGTTGTCTCACTCCTTCCGTCGGAGGCAGCCATTTAAAATATGTGCAAAAAAGAAGTCTGTTTTTTTTTTTTTTTTTTTGCCCTGCAGCATTTTCTGTACCATTTGTTTTAAAACTAGCGCAGGAGAAGCTCAAGGTAAACTGTGTTGACGAAACAGACGTGACATTTACACAGGTCTGAGTGGTGATTTTATAACATTCCCAATGGATTCCTCTGTGCAGCCAGATACCAGAGGACAAACTAACAGATGACAGCACCCTTACAGACATCACAATAGGTCGACTTTCATTTTAATGTATTTAAAGACATATTGTACCTCAGTTTTGATTTGTGTGCTGCGAAAGGTAAAGGCACATCAGATCATCACCACCTGCTGCAGTGCTGTCCTGAAACCTTTGATGTTCAAGGAATGAATGGATAAATCATATCAGTCAAAGAGACATTAGATTGACAGCATCACGTTATGAGATGTATGCTTCCCCCTTAGGCACACAATGCCCGGGAGGTGAACTCACTCACTCACGCTTCCTACTGGAGTGACTAATAAATAAGGAAAAAACATCTGCATTTTTTAAGTGGGAGAGGAGAGGGCGGAGGGATTAAAGGAAAACTTTCTTTTAATGCTTAAACAAACTGAAACTGAATTCTAGTTCCTTGTACTTGTATTATCTTTTCTGTTTGGACTGTATAGATTTGCTTTGATTTTCTTCAACAAAGAAGCCATAAACTGCCTTTTCAGACGCTTCTTGACACTGTCATTAAAGAGATAGTGATTTTTAACCAGCCTAGTATCGCCGTAGCCAAAGCACGTCGTCTATGCCGCTGTGAGCTTTATACTTGTCCAAAACACTAGTTGGTGGCGGGGATTCTGTGAAGTGCTGTAAAGTGTAGTTGATTCAAAACACACATTAAACACACATTAAACATGGCTTAATAGTGACAGTTTCAAACACGAGTACACAAAATGGCTTCACCATAACTGGCAGCTTTCACAGACAAAGCACTTGTGTTTATCTGGTCACATTTTCCCCACAAATACATCATGCTAATCTTATTAGCACAAGCCTATGGCATTTTACATTGTATAAATTAGCCTAGCGACAAGCGCAGATTTCCTGTGCTCTTATGAAGACAAGACAGATACCTAAATGTAAATCCTGGATAAAGCACACACGACTTAAAATGCTGTTTTAGTGGAGGCTTTATTGTCTACACCATTTCTTGTTTCTCATCTAGGAAATTTAAGTAAATAAAAGCTTTGTTTCTACTGAGGGACATGGTTTTAAAAATAGACATGAAGTCTGTGTTGCTGTGATTTGTAGTAATTTCTGGGGAGGTGCACATCAGGTTACAGTGTAGCTACGGCGTCTGTGCAACTCAGAAGTATAAATTCTGCCATAACGTCCCTCTAGTAGCTCTCTGTGGCTTTGGGAAAAAAAAGAACGGTTATTTATTTATTTTAACTTTTTTTTAATTATTGTTGTAGGCCTAGAGAAATTCTTACATTCTTCAATTGTAAATACGCGTGACCTGTGCACTCAATTAAAAAAACAAGCAACTTCTAACGTTTCGTCAACTACAATGTGTGGCATATGTTTACAGCCTGACACCAGTTCCTCTAAATTTTGCCAAACCTCAACAGTAGTGGCTAGTCTTAAGCCTCTCTAATTATGCTAGCAATGGATTCCAAATCTAAAAAAGTAAAAGTCTCTCAAGGAAATACAGAATTTAATCGTGGGCGGACCCATTTTGAATGCTCATTGAGACCTATTTTTAATGTCAATAGGCTAATTTAGACTTAATGCACAGTGTTTCCATAAGGCTCAAATATGTTTTGCAACTCCACGCAGATTTTTTTTTAACATTATTTTTGGTCAAAAATGGCTCTTTTGGTATTTGGGGCTGCTGACCCGTTTAGGTAGTATGTATAAATGGACTGTAGTAAACTTCCCTCCATCTTACCAGTGTCCAGATCTCCCTGCTCATCTCTCTTCTCAATTTAGTTTTACATCATCTAGTGGATTATTGTTGGCTCTCGAGCTGTTTGCGCCAACTATAAGTTATACCTCTGCATTTCAGACAGAGACCCACCCCTCTCTTTTTCTCTAAAACACAGACCAAATACTGATCAAATGTAAACCAAGATTCTTTTATTGTATTGCCTAGGGCTGACCCTTTTTGGGGGAGGCCTTAAACGCAACACTAACACCATCAACGAGCCACGAGTGCACTCAGAGCCGCTCTGAGTCTGGTGTCAGAGAAACCTCTGATCCTCAGAGTTGTGCATCTGTTTGATTGTGTTGCAGTGTGCGCCGAGAGTTTTAATTTAAGGTGCTCACAGACTCGGGTGCACTATAAGTGGAGCGTTGTGCGCACTTCCGCGTTGAAGTTTCCAATAAAAATGTCCGTGAAACACTACATTATCTCCAATTCTTGCACATTTCTGTCATGGCGATGTGAAAAATACATGTTGAGCAGTCTTTTGAGTGACACTGGTGCGCGGAGCGGAGTCCGGAGTCTCCCCGGTTGTCGAATGCTTCGAATTATATTCATTCTGATCTCCGAAGCTTCGAATGTCCAAATATGGATTCGAAGGTCAGCTCTAGTATTGCCTATTTCTTGCCTAGAGTGTCTTCAGAAATATATTTTAGTGTGCTGTTTTGCTGTGGAAAAAAAAAGGCCAAGCATGCGTTTTGTCACCTACCAGTGTGAACGTTTATTGGTCTAGTGCAGCGCAGTGCACTCTGGTAGTTGTAGGTTTTCTACCTCCTGAGCAAAAGCAAATGCCACAGCCTTTTTCCTCGGTTTTCTCTGGTCATGTAGCACCAATTTCAAAGTATTTGTGTTTTCCCCTGCATAAACAGCACAGTTTTATGAAAACACCATCTGTCCAGCAGTGAAATGCTTCTTTCAGGGATATTTTGTATTTTGTATTCTGTCTGTATTCTTCTCCAAATAAGTTTGCCTAGAAGTATTGCCAAGAACGTAGCACAGCCAAGGAATGCTGACTAAACCGTTTAAGGTAGCTGGAAAACAAACTCAGTGACCAGGATACAAAATGCCAAGACATTCCCTCAATACCAGCTGTAGATTAAAGGCAGGGTGAGGACTGTTGTTTTGGCTCAGGTTTGCAGGCAGGGCTCAAGTTTCTGTTATTGTGTGTCTTGTGTAGAAAACTAATTTTCCGTTAAGAGTGATAAATAATCACAAGGCTGCTCATGACGAGCGTCGTCATTACTCCCAATGAGGGAGTATATGGGTGTGACTTATATTTATTTTAACTGTCAGTTAGTTTGTCATTTTTTTCCTTGACTAATCAGTTAATTGTTTCATGTACAGAACTTCAGAAAACAGTTAAAAATCCCAGTTTCCCACAGCTAAAGGTGATTTCTTCACATCCTGTTTTGTTAGACCAACAGTTTAAAACCTGAAGATATTTATGTTACAATTATGTAAAACAGAGAAGCAGCAAACCCTAACGTCATAGATGCTGTAACCAGATATTCTTTTGCATTTTCTTCCTAAAAATGACTCAATGATTCATTGATTTTTAAAAATCAATATATTGCTCAATATTGATCAAGAAATCGTTTAATCATGGCAGGTCTGAGCAGTAGTATATTTCTTATTTGTCCCTTACTTAGCCATAAAATGCACCCAGGCTTTCCTTTATTTGTATTTATGTTTTATCATAGATGTGGGCTATATCTAAATAATATGATCTCTCTGCTGGTGAGCAGATCCTTATCAGCATTAAAACAAATAAAAAACAAACCAGAACTTCCTCTGAAAGATCAAATATGTGAATCTGGTTGGACTAACATTCTTCAAATACCTTAGTTGGCCACAATATCCAGATTTTTCAAAGCAAATATGTTGAAAATGTTTCAACTTGGCGGTTATTCAGAGTTGTACAGAGACGAGGAGCAGAGAGAAGAGCTCATGGAGCAAAATAAGAGAAACTGGATTTCCTGGTTAGTTTTGAGATTAGTTTAAGCTGCCACACACACCAATAACAGCTTGTTGTCACAGCAAACATCTATTCTGTCAGTTGGAGAATTCAGCTGTGTTTTGTGTGTCGAAAGACGCTTAAATTGGACGAAACAAGCTGGTTCGTACAGTGGAGGAGATACTGTACCCGTCAATCATCTATTCTGCAGCCCTCACAAAGTGAGGTCTCTCTGAGCCAGATTCATCCATGGCCTTGCCAGACCACAATGAGAAGCACAACTGTGGTCTGGCTTTGTAAAGGCTTGTGTAATGTCATTTCAGAATATTTTTTCTTGTTCCCAAGATCCAACTCTCAGAGCTTTTGCAACACATTGGAACAAGAACAGACGGTCCTGTCATGAAATGTTCAGTATTTATCCCCTGTGTTTGTGTATTTCTTGTGATAAGAATAAGACAGAATAGTCCGGCTTTATGCGCATAAAATGCTGCAAGTGAAAACATGCTGTGAAAGGCTTCATGACACTGCTGGAGTGTTGCAACTGTGCCCAGTGGATGTTCAGGATAATACACTCTGAAACATTGTCTGTTTAGCTGTGATTCTGTCCTCTCATGAGCTGCAAAGTATTGTAAATATAACACTCTGCTGGAGAAAATACTGTGAATGCAAAACAATGTCTTCACAAGTGGGTTTTGTTTGTATTTTGCACATACTCAAGGACGCTGATGAACTCAAGCACACGGGTCATGCAGTCACATCTTATCAACACTTAGCAACAGCAAGGTGCAGATAAATGTAGAAATGTGCCCTTAAAGGTAACTAAGATGTCTCCAAGCTGACAGACATGAATGTTTATAATACATACAAATGTATGAGAAAGATGACTGCAGTCAGCATGTTTGTTAGAGGATCCATTTTAAGTGCTTTTTTCTGTAATATTATGAAAGTGTAGTGAAATTTCTTGACCAATTTGGCTTTTAAAGGTGGTTGACATGGTGATTTGGTGAGAAAATATTAATTTGCATGCCATTATTATTAAAAATAATAATGATAATTCCCTTTAAATATTGTTGGTTGTGTGTAAGAGTACTGTTGGTGTCGGTTTATTGTTTGGATAAATCTTTTTGATGAAAATAGTTGTGGTTGGGGACCGCAGCGAGGACAGCAGGTTACTAACAAGAGAAAGAAAATGTGTGAGTAACGTGTGTGTGTTTGTGACGGGGATTAGAGGCGGTTGGAGTGGGCTGAAATGAAAGCCGTTCATTGCCACACCCCGTATGGACCGCTGGCATTTAGGTTAATCATCAAAGACATGTTGAAGTGTGTGCAGCACTCCCTGTGGCGCAAAACCACTAATTTATGACAGTTGACAATGAAGATTACTGATCACAGACTAAGTTTTGAAACACACATTAAGCTGATTGTGGCCAACACTCAGAGAAAGGCATTATTTTCATGAGGATGATTTAATCAGTTTGTTGACTGCTCCATTAATATTTCTGTGTTTATGTGAATAATGGGCTCTTGTGCTTGGCAGAATGATTGACATATCTTGGATATGATTTGCAAATTTTCCCTCTGTGGGACGAATAAAGGATGATCTTATCTTATATATTTTTGGCTTGCACAACAGGTTGAATTGCAATGTGACTCGGATTGCTTTTGTGTTTTTTTTTTTTTTTTTTGAATGTGATTTTAGTTTGTAGCATATTTTGTTTCAAGTCTTCCAGAAGACCAAAAGCATATTTAGGCAGCTATGAACATTAATTTGACATAAATGAGAAGGCACTTTGGGGGTCTTGTTGAAATGAATGTGTTGAATTTTGACCGTTTTTACTTCAGCTGGACCCCAATATTTGGATTGTGTCATACACCTCTGGGTTGATTACTATATTATTATGTTGCAGTAACCATATTATTATGTTTGAGATAGACAGTACTGCCTTGCTTGAATTTCTTTGTGTTGCAGAAATGGAAACTCAGAAACAACAACAACAACAAAAAGAGATGAATAAGACGGCTAATATTCCACATATCTTACTGTGATTATGATTGCTTTGTCTGAGTGTAACCATGTTAACCTTATAATAAAAGAATGGTGTTTCCATGGTTCACATTACTCATATTCCTCCATCGACTATATTATGATTAGTGTGCAGCATTGCTATTGTGGGAAAATAATCAGGAGTCATTATTTCCGTAACTTGAGTTTTTATTGTTCCATTTCTTTTGTCGCATACCTCCATGACGTTCAGATTGAAGGATTAGCATTACTGGAGAAGAGCCCTGCTGACCATAGAAAACACCACCTCTGAAGTGAACAGGAATCTAATTTCCTGCTCAGGGGCACTTCATGAGGGAGGGTTGTCTGAACCTGGAGATGTGTATTGTAACATAGACTACTGCCTTTTGTCTCAAAATTAATGTTAGAATTTCACACATTTCTCTATGTTTTGTACAATTACTGTTTTTTGACCTGGAAAATGTCTTGAAGTCCGACTATGGATGAAAAGGTATGAAAATTCCATATCATAATTATAGTAAACAAAGTGATCACAGTTCTTAGTTATTAGTATAAAAATGAAAAATGAAATGAAAAGTTGAAACAATAACACCAATCAAAGGGAATTTTATCACGGTTTATCACAAACTGGTAACCATTTCATATCTATGTGACTCGCATCCTTAATGGCCCCTCTGTTATTCATGAAAGACTAGGAGACTGCAGGCTGCAGGAGTGTGAGCTCCATGCCCGGGACAGTTGGTGAGAGTCTACCTGTACACACACAGTGACAGGCTAACTGTTAGCATCACACATCACAAATGCCAATTTGATGTTGGCGTGACTTTTTTGCTACCAGTTAACAGCTAGGTGCTGGATGTTAGCTGCTGCTGTTGTGTAAGCTTGTGCTTACCGGGCAGATGTTGAAGTATTTCCTGTCGTAGGGCTGAATACATGTATTAAGAGTTATCATGTCCACCTCATCAGAAACTGGAGAGGTATTAAGAGGAATATTGGATTTCTCTGTAATGCTAACTATTTAGTGCATTAGATAACGTTAGCTTTGATAGCAAAACAAACGGGACGAAACCAGTGTTGTCCTTCTTTGTAAGATCGGCACAGTAATCAACCACAAAGCTTCCTGTGACATCATCTATCCACTGAGTGAGAGTGTACGGGTCGGCCAGTCTGGTCCTGTTGGTCACTGTTTTACTTTGTCTAGTAACACTGGCGGTCCTGGAGAGTAAGTGACCTGACATGGTGCGTTCGTAAATTCAGTCTGACGCTCTACACTTAGTGAGAGCCCTGTTGGTTGAAGAAAGGGAGCATAATATTTCTGTATACATTAACGAACAGTTAAGTTAATCACACGTTGCGTTGTGCCACTCTGAAAGTGTGACGCTTTGGATAACTGAATGGTAAATTCCGACAGCACTCAAAATTTACGAACAGTCCAGTTTGTGCCACAGTGCTGTCCGACACTCGGAATGAGGACTTCCGAATGCACCACTTGCGTCATCTTCCTCCATTGTCTAGCTAGCACTAACTAATATCTGTGGAGAATTGTTTTGCCTCCAGCTAAGCCCACCGCCCACCAAAAACCGTCACACTCTTTACTTACAATAAAAGGGTCTTTAGGCTAGTTAAAACCCGGTTGTTAAATAAAAGAGTTTTCAAATTGCACTTGTACGTTGTTGACTAATTCACATTCCTGTTCTTAAGTTAGATTTGTTTTACTTGCACGTAAGTCTTTAATAATTTACTGCAACTACTTGAATATGGGAATTATTTTAAATGCCCTATTAGTACTAGAAATGAACATTGATATTTCTGCTGCGTACACTCGTGTCGGTCAATTTATGTTACTATTACTGCAAGGAGGTGTATCATCACAGAATTTTGGACTTAAAACTCCCCTTTCATTTGTAAGGAGGGTTTGCTGCAGGCCTCCACATTTTCCTGCTTCTTTATGTTCCTGATCACACCTTGTCTTTATTCAATCTTCTCCCCCAGCAGGCATCTTTGAGGATGAAAGGTGAGAGCCTCCCTCGCCCTTTAAGTGGTGTTATTTTACAAATAGAGAGCAGGGCTGGGAGGCGTTGATGACTGTGTAGTGGGAGTGAGGAGCCAGATGGAGTTGGACTGTGTTGTTGGGAGGATGTAACAAAAAGAGGGTGGGGATGGGAGAGGAGAGCATGGTCACTCCAAGCCTCAGGCAGTGGTCACTATCTGCTGTTTTACATGTGTCCTTGTATTTAGTGATAAGGTTATGAAATATTTCTTAGATGAGCTCAATCTCTCACATGTTGAATGCTAAAGTGAAGTAGAATACAACAATAAATACTGGGAATTCATTTATTATGCTGGGGGTGGTGGCTGTGTATAGCTTTCTGTCATTAAAAATCACCAGTAAAATCTTCTAAACACAACCTGGCATGTTTCAGCAGGAATGTGATCTGAAATTGATAAGAAATTGACAACATCAGCAACTAAGATTACGTGTTTCTTGACACGATCACAGAGTTTTGTGTAACAGTGTGGGCTACATTATGAATACACTTGCAGTACCATGCCTGGAGAAGATGTACATGTATAGAAATCAGTCACAATCTGATGTCAGCTTAAAGCTAAAGTAGAAAAATCAGTTGGAAACAGAAGTCTGAAACCTGAGGTTCTTGCTCACTTTATATATGTTTACCTCATTATCAAAAGTTTGTCCACTTTTGATATGAACATCCTGAAAAGCATAATAGGTAGGGCTGCCCCAGTCCAAGAATTTTCCTAGTTGCCCAATAGTCGTCATTTGGGGCCATTAGTAGACTGGTTACACGCATGTTTACGATATTTATTTGATAATTAAATGATATATTTTGGGCGGGGCAACACAATGGTTTGAGTTCATGTAACATTGTTAACACTGTGCTACATTACAGAGAAATACAAAACCGTACTAATGAACCTTCCTTAATATAGGCCTATATTTTATCTACAAGTGCACGTCGCACACTGAGCGAGCCGCCTGTTAATGACGCTGTGGGCTAATGGGCATGTAGCTACTTCCATGTTTCAGATGATACGTCATGTTTGTAGTCGGTCAATGAAGATGAG
Organism: Epinephelus cyanopodus; assembly: GCA_026686955.1. Lineage (NCBI taxonomy): Eukaryota > Metazoa > Chordata > Actinopteri > Perciformes > Serranidae > Epinephelus > Epinephelus cyanopodus. The sequence continues at coordinate 38,066,303 of CM048914.1, forward strand.
TTTACATATCACCTTGGGTTCGTCCTTCACCTTCTCAATATGATCCCACACTTTGGATTTCTTGCCCGACATGTTATTAACTAGCCTGTGGAATAACTGCAGGTACCAGGCCTGGAAATTAGGGGCCCGTACACATGCTGTGTCTTTAACTGCCTGGAAAACACGAGGTCGGGTGCTGGGCTTTCAAAAGTGTGGCGGCAATTTGCGCCTGAGGTTGCTAAACAACCTTAACAAGCATTGTATAGCTTATTTACCTGAAATCCTGAGTGCAGAGCTGATCTTCTTCCAGGAGCTGTTTGTAAGTGTGTAGGCTTATCGTCTGTGGGACAGAGTAAAGCTCTGGGTAGCCCTGCACTAACATGATCAACTTTTCCGTATTTATCAAACTGAATATTTATAGAATAAGGGAAAGATATCTGTCGGCTGTGATTGGTTTGTAACGTGACTCCTGTCTGACTGCTGAGCGTGGCCGCTTCCTGTGTCTGTCCTTTCAAATTAAATTCCTACATGGTCCAGCAGGGCTGGGTGGTGTGGCCCAAAATCATTATCACGGTATTATTTTTTTACACCTTAAATAAAACAATTTAAAAAGCCGTACAAGTCTAGGATGGAAACTATTTATCGTCAGAAGTAAAACAGTTGCTAATCCATCTATTATTGTGTATAGAACGTTATATAGTATGTAAAAACATTAGAGGGAAGAGGGAGGGCCGGCAGCTCCCGGGCCCCCTTCTCCCGCGGGCCTGGGTTTGGTGCGGTGGGCCGGGCCACCTCCATCACGTAGCTAGGAAGGTGTGTGAGGCCAGCCGGCCGCCGGGCCCCGTTCTGCCGCCGAGTGCTGCGGTATGAAGGTAACATTAATCACAAAAGCAGCAGCTCATGTTTACTGCGGTAAGTTACTGTCACCGCGAATACCGCCCAGCCCTCGAGCACATGCATTTTTAAAACAATCAATATATTGAAGTGAGGTGATGTTCAGACCTTCTGTGCCTCTGTGTACGCTGAGTTTTCCAACAGGATTTTATAATTTTCTAAACTCTGTGCACACACTGTGAGAGCCGCTTTTTGTGTTTAAAAAAAATTCAAAGTGTCACATATTTGTTATATAGTGTAATCCGATCACAGCTAGGGCTTAATTTGATGAACATAGGTGTGTCTTAGTTGTACTGAGAAAGATGTTTTTTTCAAGTGCTCAGCTGTTCCTTTTTTACCTGAACCTGGTTTTGATGCGGCTGCTTGTTGAATAGATGCACACGAGTCATTCAGAGCAGTTTCTATAGTTTTGATCAGTATTTTAGTAGTTTTACAAGAATTGCTTTATTTTTGCCTTTACACACACACACACACACACACACACACACACACACACACACATCACACACAACTACTACTACTAAAAGCCAGGTCAAAGCCTCTCATCTAATCAACCCTGATAAGCCACAGACCTTTAGTCAAACCCATCAACCAAGGCAGCGAGTTTAAAAGTCTGTTTTAATGTGCTTTGTCTGTCCTTATACGTAGCATGGTTAATACATTGGGCTTCAGACACTGATTTAGCAAAGTCACAAATGTAGTGCTTACACGGCAGCATGCTGCATACAGTGGAGCATTTTTTAAATCTTATCATAGTCATTAATGCTCCAGAATCAGCATTTTTTTCTGTATCAGCCAGGACCTGCCAATAATAAATAGTTAGTTGTTAGTTGTTTTCAGTTTGTCTACTAAAACCCCGCTCTAGGAATCCAACCCAGAGGCTTGTGCTACAAAGCCAGGTCAACTTACCCAGGATATCTTTTCGTTATCCAGCTTGACTAACCCTAACATTGGCCACTACAAAGCTGGTTATCAACTAGTTCAACTCTAGTAGTTAACTAGTTAACTCTGGGTTTTCCCAGCCACAAGCGTGTTAATGTGAAAGAGTCGGGTTGTCGCCATGAATGATGTAGGTTACCTCATATAATATGAGATGAAAAAATACAGATAGTGTTATAACGAAAAAATGTAGAAACATATAAAATACTTACCAAAAGTGCACCGTCGGCCAAGACTTGAAGTACATGTAGATATCACTTGACTGTATGAGACATTAGCATTTAATATTTTTACTGTTTAGGTGGACGATGATGAATATGTCCCATAAAACACTTGAAAGTAATGCCAGGCTGTTTCTGCTATTTATAATAACAGGAGCCAATTAACAGCGTGTGCATTATTTTTCTAATGAAATATGTATATTTTTCGAGTTCTCATCAAAGGTGTCGTTAGGTTGAGCTGTAGTGATGGAAACAGAGTGTAAAAATAGCACCGCAGACCGCAGACTGAAATAAACTAGATGTGCTCTGTTTTTTACCAGAGGTTTTTCCTCAGTGATCTGATTGGTCACATGTTGGGGTGGTGACAGGCTGTGATCCAATACTCTGAACATAACCTGCTCTGGAGTTAATTAGCTGTTCAGCATAAGTTACCATGGTGATTTATCCCTGTAAGAAGAGAACCAGCTTCGTAGTACGGCAAACTCAACGTTAACCCTGAAATTGCCTCACTAACTTCAAATCCTGCTTCGTAGTACAGGCCTGTGTGTGTGTGTGTGTGTGTGTGTGTGTGTGTGTGTGTGTGTGTGTCATCAGAACTTAAACCATTATAAAAAGAATTATCTTGTTCCATCTTACCTCTGTGCTATCACATGCTGAGGCTTTTAAAACTTGTGAACCACCGCAGCTCTTTGGAGAGCTCTGTAATGGTCTGCTGCTGCAGTTTCAACCCCAGGAGTGCACACTGCTCCAGTTGTCCAAGCAATCCATTAGGAAATCCTTAAAAGGACGGCACCATAGTGAAGGAGTATATTTTATCAGCTAGAAGATGCAATTGTTGTGTCGGGCTGCTGCACCAATATTTGTAATCTGTTTTTTTAATTGAGAACTCACTTCTACATTAAAGACTATGTCACACCATCAGAAAAAATGTCAGCTAAGGCAGAATGAGTATTTTCAAAAGTTATTTTTTGTTGATTTATAATAATAAATTTAACCCTGGTGTGGGAACTTGCAACCTCCTGAACCCATGATGAATCTTTCTCAAGTCACTGAGCAGTGTTTTAAGCCCTGAGTGCTTTCTTAATGTTTCAAGTAGAAGCCTCTTTCAGCAAGTTTAGACTCCAACTTGGAGACACCCAGCAGGCGTTCTTACCCTTCTGCTGATGGGGGTGAAAAGGTTTGGGATTTGAAAAATCCTCTTTTCCTCCCTGTGTTTTGTTTGCTTTTGGACTTGAGTTGGTATAGACTGAATGTTTCATTTGAATTAATCCTCAGTCAGACTACAAGGCTTTTCAAGGCTTCCTCTGACAAGTACCCATCAGACTAAATTATTGGTCTGCTTGCTGCCCTGCCAGGAAGATGTTCAAGCTATACAATGGAGCAGAGATTGCTGTCACACATAAATACAGCGGATCAGACTGTATACAGTTTTGTCATTCAAATGCAATTTCCTGTTCATGCACAAGTCTCTCTGTTGTCTCTTTGTTCGTGGCATGGGAGCTAAACATGTCACTTCTGAAGTGGCATTTCCCAGAATTTGTGTTTCCAGTCATGTTGCGCTTTTCAGTCTTTGCTTCCAGATGAGTTTATGAATTGCATCAGCAGAAATAGCAGCAGTCGCTTCATCGAAACTAGTGAAACAGCTGAAATAAAATGAAAAAAAATGAGCTTCGAAGATAAATTATGCTGTCTTGGTGTGAACTTGACAAATTGTTTTGGTGGCTCGTAGAGGCTGCAATTTAAATAAACTCCTCAAAATAAAAAGGCCATATTGTTTGTTTATATCTTACAGGGATACATGCATGCAAAGTTCACATTCTGGCCAGATGATACTTTAAGAGGAAATCTTCTGAAATCTCCTAAGTTATTGATCCTCTGGGGAGCATGAATGTGCTCAGTGAAACTTGTTTTAATCTTAACTTGAAGGGTAATAGGAGCTCAGCCATAGCTACCTTACAGTGTAGATTTTGATTTGTGGTTCAATGTCAGATCACATGCATCAGTGTCACCACCATAACACTACAGTATATTCCCCACAATATCTGGATTTACTTAGTGATTCAAGTAATGGTGGGAAGATTCACCTTGTTGTTACCTCAAGGATGTTGCGATGTTGCAAAAATTAACGCAAATTCAGCCATTCCCTGGGAATTCTGCACGACCTTTCAGTTTTGTCAAATAACTGCAACTGAACTGCAAATTTGCCTTTTTAAAACAAATGAAATCTCGTTCTACTTAAGCTGCATGGAGAGTTTTCATTCATTCATCTCCTCTATCTGTCTATCTTGAGACTGCTGCTGTCTCAGAGCTCAGACTCACACACAGTGACATGGCTAGCTGTTAGCATCACACGGCTAACGTTACCTGGCGGTTAATAACAGGTTTAATGACAGAATTGAGCCATTTTGGTGTCAGTGTGAGGTGAAGAGCTTGTTGAATGTTAAGTGCTGCTGCGGGGCTTCTGCCCAGGTGGCAAAATATGACGAGTAGTGATGAGATCATGTGCTGCGAAAGCTCCTGCTAACTGGGCAGAGAGAAAGAGAGGAGAGCGACTGAAGGAGACCGTCTTTCAGTGTTTCACTGAATGGTAGCAACAGCTGTGGGAAACACTGAATGCTCATAACAATAAGGTCCGAGTCCGTGACAGCATCACAACATTTTCTGTAATTTTCACCTGCCCCCGCAATTTCATTGGAGACAGCTATAAACATCTCAACGTGCATTGCAATTTTTTGCCTTGTTTCATTACTGTATATTTCATGCTGTCACTGTATTTAAGATGTTTCATTCACTCTGATAAAGACCAGAAGGTGACCAGAAGGTTTGCAGATGTGTGTTTCTGCAGAGGTGAAAATAACTGAGACTTTTTTAATTTAGCATTTCTACTGGGATCAGAAACACGCTGACGAGCCCATGGAGCCCACGCCTTAGTATAAATAGATCTCTAATGTCATGGCAATCTGCCTGTAACAATAGATTTTGATTGTTTCTTGGGTGGAAGTGGAAATATTGGCCAGATGGTGTCTCTTTGGAAAACTCAGGGGGTCAGCAAAGTCAATAAGAGTCCATGAATACCCATATCGAGTTACTTGGATGTCTGACGTGATAGTTGATAGGGATCTCCATTCTTTCTGTTTTTATGTTCCTAAAGAATAACCAGTTTTCTGCGTTAGTTCTGCACATTTTTCTGTAATATAGTAGATCTTACTGTATGTGTTCACGTAGCCATTCACTGTAGGAGGCAAACTGTCAGACAGGATGAGCAGCAGTTTGTTTGTAGTTCGTTTCAGGCTGGACGTTGTGTAGGCTGTAGAGTAGGTGGTAGCTCAGTGGTCTGTGATTTTAGGATTAATGTCTGGCTCCATGGGGGCAGCCATGAGGTCATCGCAGCAGTGTTGCCCGTCTGTGTTCCCATGCACAGAGCTCACTCTGTGGAAGTGAGTGTGTGTGTGTGTGTGTGTGCGGTGACAATGTGCAAGCACATCTTTGTTTGTGTCTTGTTTGTTTGTCATGTGTAAATTATAGGGAACCCATGCGGTTAGCAGACTGTGTGTGTGTAATATGAACTATGTTGCGTTAGTGATGGAGAGATAACCAATGATGGGGGAGGTTGTCATGTGAGAGGGGCTGAGCTTATTGACCGACTTTGGGTGGGCTGTAGCTGACCTCAGCCAACACACACACACCGACACACACCCACACACACACACACACACACACACACACACATATATATGTACAGTCAGGCATGCTGAGCAACATGAGCACAAAGATTCTGCTGATGGGGGACAAACTGCTGTGAAATGGCTCAGACTAAGCCTCATCAAGCTGTGCTTGGTGCGTGTTTGTATCTTTCTGTCTCTCAGGAGATTAGACAAGTGTCTCTGCTATATCAAGAAAGAAGTCAAAACAACTTTTTGATATGTTCTATGCAAAAGTCACAGTGCCCTTTGTAGAGAAGACAGTGAGAAAGAAAGTGCTGGAGCCAGTTAGTACTTCAGGACAAAAATTCATGTCTCGGTATTTACAGGTTGCCTGGCGATACACTGTATATATCTCGGTATTCTGTGCGAAATGGGCAACATGTTTTCAGTTGCAAGTCAAAGCCACATTTGAGATGTCACAAGTGGTTTGATATAAACAGACTGTGATAAAAAATAAAATGCAAAGACAGGAACTTTATTCCCCTGTTGGAAAATATGCAGCTGCATAACAGTTACACCTCCAAAACAGTAATAGGTGGCAGGGTTTCTGTGAAGTGCTGTAAAGTTTAGTTGATTCAAAACACACATTAAACATGGCTTAATAGCGACAATTTCAAACACAAGTACACAAATCACCTTCACTTTAACTCGCAGCATTCGCAGACAAAACACTTGTCTTATCTGGATACATTTTCCCCACAAATAGAACATGCTAATGCTTTTAACACAAGCTCATGGCATTTTATATTGTATAAATTAGCCTAGCGACAAGGGGACCTCTCTCTATTCATATGAAGCCAGGGACAACAGCAACATAAAACAAAGGTAATGTTACAAAATTCAGCTCCATTACAACTGACAAGGTTCACCAACAAGACAACTGTCTCATACTAAACATGTTTTCCCAATAAATACAACATGCTAACGTTATTAGAAACGTAATGTTATTACATTGTATGAATTAGCGATATCTGAAAGAGGGATATCATCTACTCATATGAAGCGAAGACTTAAAATGCTATATTGTGTGGAGGCTCTATTGTCTTCACAATTTATTATTTCTTATCTGTGAAATTAAAGTATATAAAAGCTTACAAAATAGAGGAAATAAAAGCTTACAAAAAATAGACAGGAAGTCTTTGTCACTGCAACGTGTAGTTACATGTCTGGGGAGAGTGTAAGAGAGGAGAGTTGCACACTGGTATGTGTCATGTAACACAAGCTGACCCTATATCGATATAGGCTAAACAGTGTTGTCTAAAACTATATCTTGCTTAAAAATATATCCATATATCGTACATAGTGGTTGTTTCGTCCAGTCCTGCCACCACTGGCTTCTTATGTGTAGTGAGTTTTGATGAGGAACACAAACAGCCACAGAGTTTGGTGATTAGAAACAAGGTGGTGTGATGTCTAAAGGTCACCAGATATTTTTAGCATTTTGAGATGTGGAAGGAGACTTTTCCAGGAAAACCTGCTCATACAGAATTTGGTCAGGTTAGGTGGAGCATTTGACTTGCTGAAGGGGCAAGTTTCTACCTGCACAGTATCTACCTGATTGTTATCTTACACCGTGGGAGTCAAGTGTTTTTTTTTTTTTTTTAGGAACTTAATATGGCAGCTCAAATGTATTTTACTACACTTTAATTGATTTTTTATTTGTGTTACACAAATGTGTTTCTTTAGTTTTCTCATCAGGTATCTTTACATATAAGCTTTGGCAAATGTTGTGTAGAAAATCTCTGCAATGTGTTGCTTCACTGGAGGCATACTGTGCGGTGGAAATTTTGTAACCTCTCCCTATTCTTTGCGAAATCCAAATAGAAGTTGCATTACAGCATTGAGCACCATTGTTTTAAGACATTCTGCAAGAGAGTTTTTTTGTATATGTATGATTTTAGGAAGCCTAGCCCATTTGACCAACCCTCCAGGCACATTCCTTGCCCTGCCTGTGTGTGTGATGACTTGTAAGTGCCGGCCAAACAGGCATCATCACCACTATTTGTGCCCAAGTACTAGCATGCCCTAAAAGCTCCCCATTTAACCAAATAGGGCCATGGCAGACAAAAGACTCCTGTGGTGTTTTCCCTAATATCGCCTCATCATTTTTCTTGAGGTGAGATAAAAAACAACAATCTTCATTCTTCACAATACTCCCTTCAGGCACATAACCTTAAAGTACCACCGTCACATGTATAAACACGGGTGGTAGACACACCAGTTTTTCTGTCTGTGTCTGTTTCCGTCTCATTTTGGAAGGGTGCGTTCCCTTATTGTGTCTCATGGCACTGAGAATGCTTATTAAAATGCTGTTTTCTTGAAATATAATAGCTCTTTAAGAAAATCACCACCTTGTTAATTCACTGTAGTGTTTCTACAATAGCGACCTTCATTATTGGAAATCATTCCACAGCCCCGCAGCTCCCTGTCCGCCCTGTTCTTTTCTTTTATCTCCACATCATCAGACCAGCTGCAATAATATCAGCCATACCGGCAGCCATCTACAGCCAAAGCCCACAACACTGCTTGTTTTTAATTCTCCTGCTTTGGAACATTGTTATTTCAGTGATGGCTATTAAAACGTGTGAGCTAAGTTGCTGACATTTTACAGCAAATGGATATTTTAAAGGAACAGTTCACCACAAGTTAAAAATTGCATATTGTACCTTTGTTACATGTAGTGTTATTCATCAGTCTAGATTTTCTTGATGTGAGTTGTCGAGTGTTGGAGATGTCTGCCTTCTCTCAAATATAATGGAACTAGATGGCACTTGGCTTCTGGTGCTTAAAGTGTCAAGAAAATACATTTAAAAAACTCAACATCAGTGTCTTATTACAGGAATCATGACCTGATTACTCAAAATAATCCACAGACCTTGTTTTGAACGGTTGAATGCAGGAACTATTTTCTTTTCCCATGCTAATAGTATTACTGCGCAAGAGAAAGTGCATATACTGCAAGCTCACTAAGCACCACTGAGCTAACTAATGTAACAGCTCAGCTGAGGACGATGTCTTAACAATAGTTGGGAATTTTCCTTCCCCATATCTGTAATAATTTCATATATATTTTCACAGGGGTTGGCCTGCACTACGCTGCTTTTCATAGACATCAATCTTTATTGGTCTTCCTCCCCTCATCTGCCTTGGTTGCTGTAAAGTGTCACAGTGAATACCTCAGTGGTATCACAGCTGCATTAAGTAGCCAATCATAGCCTAAAAGCTCATTTTCAAGTTGTGTGAATTCTCCCTTTTTCTGTATCTCAATTTTGTGTGTTCGTGAGCTGAGTCATGTTGTTTATCGTGTGCTGTCAACAGCATGAGCCTCTCGTCCATGAGTAGACGCACACTTCCTTCTGGGTGGTGATACGGTTGGTGTGTGCAAAGAAAATAGATCCTAAATGAAACTGCTCACAATAAGGTCGTGGATCATCTTGAATTACTGGGTCATGACTTGTCATGATGATACCTGCCTTGTGCGTTGGCCTCTGCTGGTCTGTCTCATCCTAGCAGGTTGCCAGGGTTGAGCACATTGCACCAGAAATCAGCCAGTCATGTTTCAAAAACAAAATGTAGCTGCTCAGCATCAAAAAAGTAAAAAAAAAAAAAAAAAAAAAGGCAAATATTTCATAAAGAAAATAGTCCTTTCAAGTCGTGTTTCATAAGTTTATAAGTCTCAAGTCATGACTGCCAAGTCGAAGTCAAAGTCAAGTCTTTTGTCATTTTGTCTTACTCGAGTGAAGTCATGTGACTTGAATCCCCACCTCTGAGTAATATTAATTAATTTTTATCTTAATGATTTTAGAATAATTGCAAAGTGTTCCTTGTGAAGCCCCCTTTGAAGACATTTTCTCTTTTGAGATAAAACAATTCTCATTAGATGCTTTACACAATTCTTTAATAAGCTTTAGTTTAAAGGTCTGAAAAACACATTAGTGCTACAGTAAAATCCTCCAAATCCATTTGGGATAAAGGCAGTAGAGATAAGAATGCATTACCTTAAGAGGGGCTTTGTTCAGATTCAATAATAGACTTTTCAGATATCACCAACTGATAAAAGGGTGCTTTAAACACATCTCTCATAAATGACACCATTGTCTTTCTAGAGCCATATTTCAGAAACTACATTATGGCCTTCAGTTTCCGTAATACTGTGGAGACTGTCTTAACTGGGGAGTTGGCAGGGGCAAAGTTCACAGGGTTTGGGCAACTGGAAAGCTGATCTCCTGGCCTGGCAGCGGGAGTCGGAAGTAGGAGAAAATAGCAAGGAAAGGCTTTGCCCTGTGGGTCATAAGTCACCTAAAATGGTGTGAGCACGCAGCTGGACAGACTCCATTTTGGATCCATGGGCAGCACCAGTGAGGATATCTTGAGAGGGTCACCAGTTATCCACTTTACCACATGGGTTTTATCATGTTCAACTGGTTCAAGCTTACCTCAAAGACCATAAAATAGACCTATGTTATCAGTTTTTATCAGTATTTCAGGGCAGCCTGCCCTTTTTCTGTTTTCTTAGAATTGGTCTTACTGTACCGTACTTAGTGTCGGGTTTTATTTGCTCTTAAATGTGTAAATGTGCGGTCCATATTTGTACTTAATTTAGGTAGATTTGAGGTAATTGCTCTCACTTTGAAATTAGTTTTGTGTTAGTCGAGGAAGCCCAGTTAAAGGGAAACTTCAGTAAGTGACTAATGGAGACGACAATTTTTGTCATTGGCCCAGTATTTCGAGAGACCGCTGAACAGGCTGCAATGTAATCCCAGCAGGGAATTGTGCATCATCAATTTACATCCATTTTAAAAGTCATGTTTGTAGTTCTAGTCATGTAGTCAGATTGCTATTAGAAATGTCAACATTATAGAAAGGACCCTATAGAGCAGTGGTTCCCAACTGGTGGATCATGGTCTTAACGTGAGCCATGGGTCCATTCTATAGGGACTGCAAGTGACTCGCAAGCATGTCAGGTTTGTAAAAAAAAAAAAGCACTTTATTTTGAAGTATAGTGAATTTCCGACACAGAGCTTTTATTTTGAAGTGTCTGTTCCTACTGTAGAGTGACTGACTGACAAAGACAGCAAACTACCTTGATGGCATGGCCAAACACAAGTATGATGCTGAATATATTGTGCTGTGTGGACCCTAAACTAATGACTAAGGAGAAATCTGGTCCCTGTGGCTCAATAAGTTAGGAATCGCTGCTAAAGAGAAATGAAACATTTTTCTTTACCTTTTGCTTGTCTGTTTGTTATTGTGACCAAGTCTCACTCAAGGAGATCTCGCTCTGAAATCTCGCAAGAGGTGATTTGTTGCAAGAAAAACAACAGTGGAAATGTAGGTGAAGCTCTGAAATGATGTGCACACCATGCTGACTCGTGAAACCTGAACTTTATTCTTATGATGTTTGCTTAAATTGCAAAATCATTCACATTATATTATATACAATAAACTCTTTAGACTGCATGTACTGTAATAGTTTGACTACTTAGATACTGACAGTGCAGACAGACAAGTGATACATTGAACATTGAAGTCGACCAGGATAAAACAGACTTTAGTGAATTGGACCTGTCGTTTTTCTGTTCACCACCAGAGGGTGTGTCTGTCTGCCTGTCCCCCGACATCCAGTCCACACTCTGCCCAGCAAGAGTGGTCCTCTGTTTAGCAGCCACCCAGATATGCAGCGAGTGCCTCGTGTACATACCAAAAACAGAGGACACCTGGCCTGAACCATCAGTGGGGTGCCTGGCCTGATCTAAGAGGGGCTTTCACTCTGAAGCATCAGTTTACCTGTCCCGTAACGACAGATTGACAGCGAGCAAGCTATATCTTGTCACTTTCTCACCTCTCCCCTTGTTCTTCTACACATTTGTTCACCTCACATATTCTCTCTCCTCCTCCACCCTTTCTGTCTCTGCCCCTGATGGGGTTTCATTTACACTCTACATGCCCAGACAGTTGCACAGTTCACTACTTCATGCTCAGGTCTATCGTCACAGATTAGATGGGGGGCGTATAGTGGTGCATGGGGGTGTAAAAGTGCTACTGCTAACAGCAGTCCCAGAAAAAAACATGCTCATTGTTAGACGGTGGTAGAAGGAAGGGGAGAGAGTAAATATTGTCCCTAAAAATTCTGTTTGCCACTAAACTAATAATCCCTGTCGTCCACTACTCAGATATTGATGAAGGAATGACTGGCTTAAAATTGAAATATGTTTTTTAAAGGCAGTCATGAAGAGGATATGTTTCTTCCTTGATGGATAACTGCTCTGACTAGCATCGTTTGCGCCTGCATTGTTTATTTAATGTCCATCATAAGGCAACAGCTGTGGCTGACGTAATTTCTAGAGATTTCTGTGGCACAGTTTCTGGTATTTGATCTTGCTCTTAAAGTTGTCATTAACACTGATGCAGCTCGAGTTTTGGCTTTTCACTGCCAGGGTATATTGCACCAATAAATCAGCTTGTCACTAAGATATTCACACAGCATGCAGCTATTTTAATGTCCCAAACAGGTATCTCCGGGGATAAATGATAAAAATATAAACAGTACAGTTTGTGCCTATGATGTGAGCTGTCAGAGCGTCTAAATGTCTCTCCTGTAGTTTGTTTAAACTTGTTTCAGTTAATTGGTTTGTGCTTTATTGGGTTATTTACCTCATGCCAATTATCAGATAAACCACCATCATGTTAAAACTTCTGTTTTGTCCAGCACTTTGGTTTATGACAAAATTAAACAGCTACACAACTAACGACATTCCCATCAGCCTCGGGTGTGCTTTGCGCTTTGATGCTAAATAGCAAATGCTAGCATGCTAACACACTAACTTACCAGTAGTTGGTAAAGTATGTTAGCACGCTGAGGTTAGCATTTAGCTTAAAGCACCATTATACCTAGGTATGGCCTTACAGAGCATCACTGCCAATTGTTAGTTTTGTCTTCTTTAACAGGAAATAGTATTTTTATTGCTTCTATCACTGCCTCACACTGTGAGATAGATTATTCAAGTCTGACCTAATACAAAAATGTAATGCCGTTTTATGAAAGCATCAGAGAACGTGGAGGTAATTCATCAATGTATTTGAAATCAAAATGGGAAAACAATTGAATGTGAACATTTCAACAGAAGTTTGGTATGATATGTGTGAATCTCTACATTCTTCCGCAAGCTCTCAGCAGCTCAGGGTGTTTAACTGGCAGAATTTAGTGCGTTTTTTTTTTTATTACACCTAAGATCAGCAGTAAAACCTCTTCAGTGCACCAGTTGGAGACAATGTGGTTGTATAGAAGCACACCACACGCACATTTTTTGGAGTTGTGAAAAACTGAAGTCATTTTGCGAAGATGTACATTCTGTTTTGGTTGATGTGCTTGGTTATGATATCCTGCTGTCATGCATTGTTTTGTATTTGCGTATCGTCGCCTGCACATTACTCTTTGCCGGTCAGCAAGAGATTCTGACCCCCCTTTTCCCCCTAATCACATGTAGAACTTTGTCTGGGATGCATATTTTATCATTTATCATAATCAGATCAGTGTGTTTCCTAGCGAGGTTTGCTCGTGGCTCATGTTAAAAATAGACCAGACACCGAAGTTATCGCTGCAGATTGCAGGCTGGCCTCAGAGGTCTGGGCTGTGAAGCATCCTGTCTGAACAGAGCAATTGGTTAACACGGGCGCAAATGCACAGTGAAGGAATTATTGCTTGCTGTAATGATTCCTCTTGTCCATAATGGCCATGAAATCATCCTCCGTCTGGGCTCTGTGCAAAAATACTTGTTCTTGAGGTTCACTGATGGGTCAGCAATCAAAGTCAATTTAACCATCGCGTTTAAATTTTTGTAAAGCTATTTTTTTTTTTTTTTTTTAAGATATTTCTTCGGACATTTTTGCCTTTAATTGACAGGATAGTGAAGTGTGAAAGGGGGATAGAGAGAGGGAGAGGCATGCTGTAAAGGGCCACAGGCTGGAGTTGAACCTGGGCTGCTGCAACAGCCTTGTACATGGGGTGCCTGCTCTATCCACTAAGCTACCAACGCCCCGTAAAGCAATTTTACACAGAACTAAGACTGTGGATTTTTTCCTCCTCTTTAACATTGGAATAATACGTAGCAAAGAAGGGATCACAGAATGATCAGTATGAACAAGAGAAGTCAGTTCAGCCACCAAGAACTCTTGTATTGAGACAGACTTATGAAAAATCTGAACTTGTCCTCCTTGGAAATTTCCCATTTTGTTCTCGTCTTACTCTTTTGGTATCTTTTTATCCCTAATTAAAAGTACTAAAAAAAAGTACTATGAAAGTTCCGCACTTTTATATACCTATCCACTTCACACATGAAATGTCAAAGGTTTACATTTCATGTTATTACGTCTCTTCACAGATGTCTCCCCAGATCATCCCTGTAGTCATAATCTTAAGAAACCACATCAGTAACAGCAGTTTGGCATCGGACACCACTATCACTTGACATATTGGCGTACAGCTTTATGTTTTGGTCCTGGCTCCGGTGTGTTATCAGATGACCAGACAGATATTTCCTGCTGGTGATTTCATCTATGAGGACATTAGAGACCCTTACGTCTGGCCAGGGGCTGAGAGAAGCAGGAAACTGAGGTGTTGGAAAGAGTTACAGTCTGTAGACAGAGATGGAAAACCTGAACTAAAGATGACAACAGTCTCTAAATGACACCCAGAATAATCTGTGTGGACAGGTAGAGGCCTAAACTGGCTCATCCAGGGTCAGGTGATGTTTCGTCCCCAAGGTTGCTGTGTTAAAATAGAAACTGTAGGGAATGTGTTTGTTTCAGTTGCACGCAAGGGTTGAATACCATACAATGCAATCAGGAGAAGCTACTGGCCCAATCCAGTTTGTGACCTTTTTACTTTTGATCAGCTTGACTGGTCATTGATCAGCTTTTGTTTTGTAGACACATTAGTGGTGTGGCTGTATGGATGCCAAGGCAAGTTTGAAAGGCTGAAATATCTCAGCAGTTTGAACATTTCATGGTGATGGATTTCCATGAACTTTAGACTGGATATTTTTGGCCCCCTCACAAAGGGTTGACATTTTTTTGTCCTTGTGCCAGCAACAGCATTTTGTCTTTTGGTTGTCCTTCCATTCATATATATCTGTCCATCTTAGGAACACATTGAAGGAATTTCCTCAAATTTGGCACAAATATCCTCTTAGACTTAGGAATGAACTGATGGTGGTTAAAGGTCACTGTGACCTCCCCAAACACAATTTTGGCCACAACTAAAGAATTTATACGCTAATTGTGACAGAATTTCACACAGATATTCATCTTTTGCATCCAAAAGGTCGAAGCTTACCTTCATTGTGACATCAAAATGTTCTCTAAAAGCACTTTTCTGGCCATTATTCAACGTCATAACAACTCAGGAACAAAAGGGGAGACATTTGGTCAGACACCGAATTGGTGACACTAATCTTTGGTGCTCTCCTTGACCCTGTGCTGATTGTATTGATCCTTTATGCTGCTGGATTGAATAGTTTGAAGCATTGTCCGCTGTCTTGACTGCAGACTAGTCTGGACAGACATGGATGTAAACTACAACTTGACTGGTTGGTGGAGGCATGCAATGGCAAGGCGGTAATTCTGTTTTTAGTTTTGAAAAGATCTCTAATTATTGGATAGATTGCTGTTAGGGCCTGGTGATATGTCTTGAAAAATGTATCATGATATTTTCTGACTATATCTTGATACACAATACATATCGATATTTTTAAATCTATTGCGACAAAGTTGTAGGGATGACTATTGTAGTTGTAGATGAATCATTAATAATGTGGATGTAACAACGAAATGGGTTAAGGCATGCGTTAAAACAAATAAAAAAGTCTGGTAAGTCGATAAATTGACATCACTTTACTGTAATGCAGCCTTTAAATTGTGGGTAAAAATACCGTTTTTGCCCTATCACGATACAACGGTATCCAAAATTGAAGATGATATGTAGTCTTATAACGATATAACATCATCATTTTGCCCAGCCCTATTTTCTGTGAAATTTGAGAAATACATTTATGTGCTGCTCAGTGTGGATTTTAATATCTTGGTTATTGCTTAACTTTTTATCTAGCACCATCATCAGTACTTTGGTTTATGACTAAATACTTCAAAATCAACGACATTCCCATCAGCCTCAGCTGTACATTGTGTTAAATGCAAATTAAAAATGTTAGCATGATAACATCTAAACCATGATGTTGTCCATTGTAAATATTTACTGTTCACGCACTGACTACTGCACACGGCGCAAGAGAAAGGAGAGAAAGATTTCATTGCATATTTTAGTTGTCTCTCTCGACTAACTGTTAGCTACTTGTTGCATCTGCCCTTGAGAGTTCCTTGTACTGCTCTGTTGATTGAACGGAAACTAACAAGAAACAAGAACTTTTCGTGGTTCTTTACCTTGCGCCGTACAGTCCGACAGCATTCATGTCTGGGTTCCACTGCCACCTGGTGGAAATCCCTGTGCACTACCAAGCGGTCAAACTCACCAGCTGCTATAACAAAACAAAAAAGGACCGGTATTGACCGTCTACAGGGCGATATGGCTCATAGACAATCAGCATTCTGTGTCTTCACCCCAAAAAAAGGAGATTGCGGCCTTCCAAGTAAAGTTACAAAAATGAATAGCTGTAAATGTTTGGTGAAATTTTGAATTAAAAAAAAATAAAATCATAATGTGTGTAATATAAAGTAAAATATCCTAATGTTTTTTTCTCATTGTCTTTTAGCTCTACACACACCTCAGATTAAATGTTGCTGAGCTCAGTCCTTTAAAATAAACTTCACACATATTCCTGTGCTTGAATGTGTTGTCATCATTCCAGCGTATGAAAGCAAAGCAGGGAGATACATTGGTATCATATTGACGTCATGAAATGAAACTAGATATCCTCATGTGTCCTCATCATCATCCTTCCCAGTCTTCAAGGCTGCGCTACAGTAAAGTGATTCAAGCTTAGATCATCAAAGAAAATGTGCATCATATCAGTGACCATAACTCCCGCACACAGTTTAGACCAAATATTTTACGAAGGCAACAATAATTAATATTACTTTAAAATATCAGTTTATACTTAAATACCTATAATGATTTTTGTTTGTGTCAGTGAGTGAGTGGCTACTGCAGTGGCAACTCCGGCTCGCTAACAGCCCTATCGTTAACTAGTACATTAACAGATTCCCTAACAAATACACACACGGCACACACCAGCACACCCATGTGAGACATTTACGTGACCGATGTCCAGTATGCTGTGTGGCTAGGTGCCATTTTGGCGCCTTTGTCTCTATGCTAGGGTGAGCAGCTTTCGTAAGTTGACACCTACTTCTTCATATGACATGTCATGCGGAGGAGGTCTTTTTGCATGTTTGTGGATATCAGTGCTGTTCTGTTAACGCCAGCCTGGCAGCAGAAAGTAACACGAGGCCACAAGGAGCTGATGCAGTGTGTAAATTAAACGGGTCCTCGGGTTGCTGCACTTTTTTTTTCTCCCCTGGAAGGTTTAACTAGTAAAAGTGAAAGTGTTATTGTGCATTGTTTACTATATGGGTATTACCAAAGAGGCAGTGTGGTTGTAGTTTTTGGTGGGGCTGCAGTCTCAGACAGCTGGTTGTGAAAAGGCTGACATCTAACCTTGCTACCGTGCAGCCAGGATCAGGGGGCTTTGGAGCCACACCACCCTCTTTAGATGGATGGGTTAACAGCAGCTCTTGGCCCAGTAGTGTCCTGTGAGGGTCAGTGCCAAGACCACTTCAAATGTGCAAACCATAATCCCCCTCTGACATTAATATTTTCAGATGGAGGCAAGCAGGGAGCATGGTGGGGGGTGGCAATGTAAGCAAGGTCTTTCTGGCTGGCCTTGTTTCATGCTGGCAGTGGTGATAGACACTAAAGCCATTACTCATGGTGCAGGCATGTCCAGAATGTATTCTTAGCCCCTGTCTTCCTATCAGTCACTACAGAAAGGTTGGAGGGTCAAAAAATAAAGAGGTAACCAGTCTACAGGGCTGTCTGCACCACTGCTGTTTACCAGGGAGGGGGTGATATTTTAAACCTGGGAGAGCTCACATATTTACCCCACTGAGCCTGACTGACTTGCCATTTGGTGCGGTGAAGACGCTGGAGACCAGTGACAGAGGAGAGAGGAGGCAAAGAGAAGCTCTGTAGCTACTGTTTGTACAGCAAGTAGCTTGCAGCTTTTACAGATAGAAAACAAACCAGAGAAGAAGAGGAAGAGGATCAAAACAGAAGAAGACTGAGGTGAACTGAAGGTTTGAGGATAAAGGCGAGAATAGAGGGGGAACCACTCGGGGGAGGCGAGAGGTAGCCAGGCTGAGCTGACTTCCCCACCAGAGGAGGAGTTGCAGTTGCCGGCCAGGGCAGGTCCCAGGGCTGGCAGGGCTGGCCCTACTGCTTCTCCACCTCCATTCCTTCCTCCTCTTACTCCTCCTTCTCCTCCCTTTTACCATCAACCAAGCTGCTGTGCAGTGATGAACTTACAGGCAGAGCCCGTGAGCAACACAGGAATGCTTAGAAAATCCTGCCAAATGAACTTCTCTGCCTCAAGTGAGGGAAACTCCAGAGGTTGAGCCTTCCATAAGAGGACCTCCCTTGCAGTATAGACTGTCACCCCTCTGTCCTCTTATCCGTTTTTTGTTGCACTCACTGGTTGAGTGCACTGAGAGACTGAGGGCATTTTTTATACACTTTTTTTTTCTCAGTTTTTGCTTTTGTAAACCGGAACCGTGGCAACCTTTTCAGTAGCACGGTGCAAGGACCAGCTCCACTCACCCAAGATGAGCCGCTGGCTGAAATGCACCTCCATGCACTTTGTAGGTATTCAACGGTAGTGATTCAGTTAGTCACCTATAGCTGTTTTTGTGGTTACTGTTTGTTCTGTTCTTATGCTTTTGTCTGCAAATTGAATTTCCTGAAAGTTGTGCTTTAAAATAGTGGTAATACACTGAAGGAGTTCTTTTTGAGGCGAATTGGGACGGTTACTGTTGGCGGATCAATTTAGTGACTCATTCATCGCTTCTCATCCACTGGATATTGTACATGTCAAAGTAATGTATGTGTGGTATAATTATTTTTGATTGTTGAATTTAAGTGCATTGCTGCTGTGAATGTACAAATTGCTTGTGTTTGGATCTCCATGAAGGTTATAATTTGTGCTTGAGTGTTCTCGGTTCATTTATTATCTCAGTATAAAGCACCACTCTTCACTGTGCTTCCCAGAAGCCTTAAAACTACTCCGTTCCCATGCTTTGCAGCCATCACTCACGGGGGTTGGGAGATTTAGTGAAAGTGCAGCACATTCTTGGCACATTCTGCATTTACTTGAGTCTATTATTGTACCACAAAAGAACAAATTACATGACCAATATTTCTGTTGTTGTTTTTGTGTCAGAAATGAGTTTGTGCTTCACATGCTTATGTCACTGCTGCATTAATTTGTCAGCTTAAAGAATTGGAAACCAAATTATAGGCATAACTCTCTACTTTTAAACTAAGTAGGTAAAATACTTAATGATTTGGTTAGTGAAATACATAACATACTGTATGTCTGACTCATTCTCATCTTTGTCAGAACACAGACTGGAACAAGTATGATGATCGGCTGATGAAGGCGGTGGAACGCAGCGAGGTGGACAAGGTCGCTGCTGTTCTCAGCAAGAAGGCATCATCCCCACCAAGCTTGATGTGGAAGGACGCTCAGCGTGAGTAAACACACACACACACACACATCCACGTTCAGTGTGTTGACATATGAATGTTTTTTTCTCGGTTGTTACTATCTGCTGTGCCTCTGGAATATTTCCAGATCTAAAAATGCTGAGCGTCACAAATTCCAAACATTGTTGTGGTCTCCCCTCCACACACTCTGACATGTGTTTCCAGATAAAGCATTTATAGATGGGAATTCCTTCACAATTAGGTCTTAGTCAGAAATAGTTTACCTCTAGCCTCCAAGTCTCCCTCCATGACCCTTAAAAAAACCCCAAAAAACAATCCCACCCCCTCCAAGATTTCCTGTGGCCATGGTGTTCCCTCTGCAGATATCAGCCTTAAACTTTCACCCAGCTGCCCTGCATATGAGAGGCATTGCAGTCGCACATTATCATGTGTCGATTTTTACATCCAGAAATTTCTCTTTTCGTGTCCATCTGACTGGAGGTCAGTGTGGGAGTCGCTATAAAGAATGTTTGCGGCCACTGAAGGCTTGACCACGCTGGCTGGAGGCTGTTTGTGTAGTTCACACAGGAAATGACTCCCTGCAAAGTCAGATCAGATCCACTGTGCTGCCTGTAACACTGAGTAATGCATTTAGGCCCAGCCCAGCTGCAGGCTATTATCTGGATAGGTTGATGTCTTGAAGGACTGTGTTTTAGATGGTAGCTTTTTTCGGTGGGAGCCTCAGGATTTGGGTTGTTTGTGCTTTGCAGAGAGCTGTGTTTACTCCCTTCACAAGGTTTAATTAGAGGAGCAGAATATAAGCCAGGATGAAATGGAAGGTGCAGGACAAAAGTAGGTCAACCTAACTGAACTATGGTCAAGGAATTTCAGATGTTTCATCCTGATCAAACAAGACCTCAGATATTTCAGGTGTCACATACAGAGCTTTGTTTGGTCCTATTAAGGATCATAATGGCATAACCTTGGAAACAATGCATTGAGCTGTTTAAAAAAGCCTTGTTTCTTTGCTAAATGTAACCAGATTCCAACAGCAGCATTTTGGGAGGCCTGGCGCCCTCGCTTTAATCCCAGATAAATGAAGAAGTCTCTGGTCTCTGGCCTGTGCTTCAAGTTTATTTTGATAAAGGCTTTGTTAAATCATAAAACTATGGAGCACCAGATCCCAGAAGCAAAGGTGCGGAGTATTTTCAGCAGTGTGTGAAATTCTCTTGTGGCTCCATCACACAGACCAACGATTATGTACATGCCTGCGTGTAAATAAACACGCTTTATACAATTATACGCACAACCTGATAAATGCCTGCTCTCATAATAAGGTGCTAGAATTTGTCAGAACTAAATCCAGTGACTGTAGGAATTGTTGTGCACAAACACTGGCATGCTCATTATTTAGTGTTCCCCCTGCAGGGCGAGCAGACCTCAACTAGTTACCCGTAAAATCAACACATTGAACATTTATGGAAAGAGTCATGCTTTTGCTAAGTCTGCCCAAAACAAAAGTGAACCACAACTGCAACTCAGCAAGTCTGCTTATAGTTCAGTGGGCCACACACAGACCAACACGTGTCTCTGGCCTTCTGGCCTCTGCATAAGCCAACACAGGAATGTCAAATGGTGATGCCTTGTAATCATGGTCCTCTGTGGGGAAACTAATTACAAAGTGTTACCCCCAATATATAATTCGGTGTGTCCTGGATTAGCCTCACTGTGTTCAGCTAATTAATTCAGTTCTAACCGTCCTATCGTGGCTTCCAGCTGGGTAAACAGTTTACATCTCTGCGAAGGCATTAGCTGTATCCCACTGAAGTAAACCCACCCCACCACACCTGCTCATTGTAGTGCGGTGCTGATAGCTCGCTGATGAGGGCTTAGCAGTGAAAGAAGTTCACATGACAGCACGCCACTCGAGACAGTCCCTCGCCAGGCCCTGCAGCATGAAACTGGCTCTGAGTAAAGGTACAGCTGCATGCCCGTTGTTTGTCAGGATTAGCGAAATGAATTTTGCGCTCAAGTGTCTTTTTAAGAAAAAGACGAGCAAACTGAGTTTCACAGTTGGATCTGTGTGATGTTGAGCCTGATCTTATAATGGATTGAGAGCAGAATTTTAAATGAACTGCAACTAATGCATTCACATGCTGTTGTTTAGAAAAACAACAAAGACAAAAGATCAGTAAACATGGACTTAATGAAAAGGATTATGGGGATTAATATGTTTTCATCAGAGCTAACTTAATGAGCTATGGCCACTAGGGGACAGAAGAGCTTTAAAACAGGATGTCGCTAGGTACGCGTCTTGGATGCATTAAAATCCATAGGGATGCAGTTAACTTATTTTTAACACATCCTATTTGTTCCCTGATGAGGCTACATTGTAATTGTTTGGGATAACCATTTCAAATGTCCACCTGTGGATTGCGGTCTACTCACTACATTGAAAACCTGTCAACATCACTGCAATATTAAACATTCAGCATGTTACAATCCTGGCAGCCAGATAAATGTAAGTCCATTATTCTCTCTGGTATTAGCAGTGGTTTGTTTTCACCAACTCCTGTGAAATACATACAGGTCTTTAACTCCCTACAGGTCAAGCTTTCTTCACAATTAGTCGCTGACCTTCATCTGCTGTTTGGTGTTGACGTAGCAACACACAGTAGGTTAATCAAAGATTATTTTTGAAAGTAGTACCGCAGAATTGAGTGATAAGTCAGTATGGGTTCGTCATGAGTGACTGCTTTCGTAATACACATAGTCACTGAGTTAGTGCAGCTTTAAAAGTTAGTGCGGTCACTAAGCAGGGACGTCACTGTTCTGTGTTGATATCATGATCATCATCATCTCCAAGCTTCTCACTGGCATGCAAATGCATCAGAAGACTTGCAGACTTAATGTGCAGCTACGATTGAGAAAATATGTACATATACATTTCAAGGTGTAGATAGTGATAAAAAAAGATGCTGATAGTGTAGTACACAGCTAACACATTTGATAAATACTTGTCAGGAAGGAATTATTTGAAGTACGGTTGTATTTTGACATTATCACACACTGTCTATGTCTCAGCTACCAGTGTATACTCTCTGGTTTACTCTTCCCTGTCCACTCGCTAAAAATAGCAGCCATATCCTGTAGACTGTCAACCTGAAAGCCACCCAAGGAGCAGGTGTGAAGATGAAATGACATAGCTCAATGTGCCTGTACTCTTAAATCCAGACCCATTAGTCTCCTACAATTCACCTCTAACCATTTTACTGAAGTGTCCAGCTGAGTACAGCTCCTCAGAGTCAGTCCTTTGTGTTTGGTCAGTATCTGACATGCTGCTATTTGGTGGTTTCTTTGTTAGTCTTGTCTAGTCTAGCTATGATGACCACAGTTATTAACTTTCTATGTAGGACTATTATAGTTGATTTAAGTGTCATCAAATCAAATTTGTCTGTGTTTGATTTCTTGAAAATAGTCATGATGTTGTGGAAAATACATAATTTTCAGTCTAAAACGTCTTGGTAGCTGTTAGAGCCACTTACTGCCGTGTTGGCATACTTAACCCCAATTCAAGTTTGCAATTATGTTCAATATTTGTGACTCTGTTCAGTTACCTTCTGGAAAATGCCATTGCTCATGAACTTGGCGAGTCACATCACTTCTATCCCCCTGACTTAGCTCTGGTCTGCTTCCTGTCTGCTGTTTGCCCCAGAGAGGTCAGGACCCTCCACTGCTCCCCAGAGAGCCAGCATCTCCTGGCCATCAACACGGCTTTTAATACCCGCAGCAGTGTTGAGGTGACAGCCTAGCTGTCTCCTTGGCAGATACCTCGGGGTTAGTGTATAAACAGGTTCATGTGACTTGATGGGTGACAGACTGAGATTGGTTTACACACAAGTGCTTTGCAGACCTTCAGGGCTGGTGGCAGTGGCGGCAGTGCTGCTGTGGGTTAAATCAGAGAAGGGGAGTAGGAATGTTTCCAGTCAAAAGTGATGATTTAGACATGTTGGCAAACAGTTGCAGGGGGACTGCGTAACTGAGTGTGTAGGGAATATGGCAACTTTAAGGCAATAAACAAGAATAAAAGTTTGACGAATCAGCTGCATTTTAAGATTCATTTCGTAACTGTTATGGGGCTTTAAATTGAACCACATGATCGTCATTAGCAGATGGATATTCAAACAGATATTCAAATGTCCTTTTTTACATGAGCATTTTAAGGGCTTCTTGTGCTTGTTGGTTTTAAAGGTTGAGTTTCAAGTTCTCAGCTGCTCTGTTGAAGTTCAAGAATAAACCAGAAATACTTACGAATAAAATAAATTGAGGTCGGTGACCTCGCTAATAACGTTTGTTACCATGCGCTACAGGCTCTTAAATGTCATCACATTATGCAAACAAGACAGTGGACACAGAGGGAAAGCTCTCATGAATATAATCATTGTGTAGTAGTGGCTTCACAGAAAAGTGACTATCAAAACCACTAGTCTACATTGTTGTAAACTAATCGTTCATCTGTGGTTTTATCATGTTGCAGTAATAAAGCAGTGGCATTGCATCCACAGCTGATATGCAGCTGGGGGACACTGTCTATAGTTATTGTTAACAAGTCAAGTCATAGTTATGAGTTGAGATGGCCTTCTAACAACTGAAGGTGGATATAACTGGTTGTTGTTGAACATAAATTTGTACAATCATTTTCAATGCTATGTTAAATAAACAGAATTCAGGCTGTTTCGAGAAGGGACACACTCCCACTACACCTAGTAGAAAGCAGTCGCTCCCTGTCCAGTGTGCTGTGCACCACTTAACATTTAACAGTGAGGGCCAAGAAAACTGTTAAAATGGAGTGTAATCTGTCAGCCAGCGGCAGCTACAGCAGTTGTCAGCTGACCTAAATAACGCCGGCCTACAGGACAAAAGCCATCGTAGCTTTCCTATAGGGTTGGGAACTGATACTGGTACAGATTCCTGTACCTGGAAATTAGTACACTGACAGTTAATTGCCTACATGGGCAGTAACGTTCATAATAGGATTTTATGTAAGCCTTGTTTGTGTTTGTATGGACGACATGCTCATGGCGATGTAGGATCCAGTGTATCTGCCGGCTACAAAACCTGGTGTGCAGATTCCACCTCCCCAGGGCAGCAAATATGAGGCTTGGTAATGGTGCGGACCCAGTATCTCCTGCTCAGACAAGCCCGCTGGGGGTTTAATCTGATCAGATCACTGCTCATGTGTAAACAGCCTCTTAGACTCAGCTGAGGACTCTGCTATGTTACCTAATCCCATGGGTGGCAGGCCTACATTAGTTAACCTTTTACCGTTGTATTTGAGAACATTTTGATATGAATTGATAATTGTTATCAGAGAAAAAAAATACGATATGTCTCCTGCAATTAATCAACTAGATGGCTACTTTTGGGGGCCGTCAGCGACTTTTTTTGACAAGAATTGATTGTAACCATCCGAAACATCCCCCGTGTGCCAAGCATGTAGGAGAACTATGGTGTCTGATGCCAAAGAGCCTATCTAGAACCAGTGTTTGGTTTGTCCATTCTTGGCTACTGTAGAACAACATGGTGGACTCTGTGGAAGAGGGCCTGCGTCATATGTAGATATAGTGGCTCATGTAAGGTTATGAAAACACTACGATTCTTAGATCCAGGATTATAAACTAGTACGCACATGGTTATGAATATTACATACCATTTCTGCCAATATACCCCCTTAAATCTTACACACTGGACCTTTAACCTTTGATATCAACATGATATTGTGTGACTTTAAATAGGGCCAGATTGTGCTTTCACTGACAAAAAAGAATGGAGGACACAAAAAGTAAAACATGACAACCTTGTGCAACCTTTCATTTGCAGGAAGTCTTTTTTTTAAAAAATTGATTTAATAGTGTTTATGCATACAACAGTACAGCTGATAGAGTCAGAAAACATTGTCTGTGTAGCTCTTGGTTGCCTTGGAGTCATGACAGACCCTGAGGTTTCTTGTTATTTGCTCCAAGAATGCTGATCTTGCTGATAGCAAGGAGCCAGGCGTCCGTTTGCAGTCCGTCTCTTGTCCTTAAGTTTCACCCTCACCCCCCTTCTCTTTACACCCTATCACTTTTTCACTTGCGCTCCTCTACTCAGCGCTGCCTGCTCTTTGCCGTCACTCTCCGTCTTATGCCCTGTCTGTTCGTAATTTTTCCTCGATCTCTTGTTGTTTTGCAGGTTTCATTTGGCTGCGACGCGAGGACACCTCGACTGTCTCAATCTCATCCTAGGACACCATGTTGATATCACTGCAACTGATGCCACTGGTGAGTTCAAGTTGGATTCAAGTAATGCCCTGGAGCTGTGTGATCATACCCCTATTATATCAACGAGAATGGTGCAGTATAACACAATGCAGTATAACAAGAATGCCACAAAAATAAACCTAAAAATAAACCTCACTCTGCACCTTGAAAGTACTGTAGATGTGGTGTCATTTCCACATTACAAATCAAGGTGTGTTAGGGTTCTCATGCCAGACCACATGTCCTGCTTTTAGGAGGGAGAGGAGAATGTGTCAGGCAGAAAATTGGTCTTGTTAGTGGTCTGTACAGCAGATTAACAGAGGCAAAGTGTTGCTCACTGCTGCCATCATAAATTGGGGTGTGATATTAGGCTGGATAATGAGCAAGAGACATGGATGGACCTCATCCCTGCCTTCAGAAGCAATGTAGACAAAAGGTTTAGGCAGCAAGGCAAAGATGGAGGCAATGAAATACTCTTGTTGAAGCCATGAAGGAACTTTTTGGTCTAATTTGACTTGAAAAGAAAATGTTATTATATGATGTGTTTTCTGTGTTTTGCACATTACCATATTTTAAATCTAACTTATTTCAGGGTGCAAATATTTGCAGGTTCTCCTCAAGCATTACTACATAACCAAGGACAGAAAAAAAAAATCCAAATATGTCAATTGAAGTGAAGCTATTCAACATCAGCATTCAGCCAGCATAGAAAGACGTAAAAATAAAGATTATTAAATTAAAAGAAATACTTACTCATCCACCCTTTCAAATACAATATGCAAATGTAACAGCGTGGCAGGGCTTCCAAGTAAAACTAAATGGGATTTATTTCCATGTTGAGAATCTGGTGAGGGCACACATGGACTGTGCAAGGACATTTTCATACAGAATTGGACAGATAAATGCCCTGCCATAAAAAGAAATGGACCCACTAATTGCCTCCTGATTGACTCATTAGTATCAAACTCACGGCCCCTGGATTTCAAACCAGATGAGCTCAGAGCGATGAACCGATTGATCTCTTGGTGTAATGGCACACATGCAATAAACCTTGAAGTTTTTAGCATCAGCAGAATGAGAAGCAGAGTTTGGCTTGTTCTGGCTGCTTGTCACAGGATAATATTTTAGTTTAAGGCACTGTCGTGATGAAGTGATACATTCACTATAGTTATTTTTTGTTTCCCACGGTGCACTTATGAACCTACAGGCAGTTGGTGATTTGAGGAAGGATGCCATCCCTCTTATTAATCTGCCATCCCTCTCCATTCAAGGGTCCAGTCCCTGATGCCATTCTGTATTTTCTATCGCAGAAAACACACATTTTATATTGTCATGTTTACTGGTAATGACGTTATAATATAGCCAAATCCATCACGTTGTTAACAGCGATGCAACCTGCAACTTTCAGCTCCCTGGTGACCTCCCTCCAACCTTATTTAGGTTTTTGTACTAAAATGAGAGGTGTTGTGTGGATATTGCCTCATTTCAACTTCTTGAATCAGCTGTTCTTCGTCCATTGTGGAGCTTTCAAAGCGAGCAACAGGAAAAATAGATGCTAAGTATTCGACAAAAGTGCAGCTGAAAATGGCAGCAATGTGTCGCTCGCAGCCAGTTGAAACATTCGGATAGAAAACAGTTAAGTTAAACTGAAGCTCACTCGTGCTGCATTCAGTTAAGACGTAGTGTAAGAGCAAATAAAACACGACAAATAAAGTAATCCCTTCAAGTAATCTATTTTAAGATAGTAACTGTACTCAGAATACCATCAGTATAAACTGTAACAGAATACAGCAGCAACTAGAAAACCAGAAAACTGATGCTATTTAGACGATCCAAGTCTGTGCATTTTGACTCGAGTCAGTGAGATACACATAGAAGAATAGAGGCAGAAAACAACAGTCAGAAAAAAAGTAATGTCACACGACATGTTTGCCAAGAGACTGCAGGTCACAATGGACGTCTGCACACTGAAGGCTTCACATAAAAAAACTTGTCTTTTCTTCAGGATTGAAATGTCACCTCAAAAGAAAATTTTATGGCTTTCAGGTAAAAACGCTCTTCATCTGGCCTCAAGAAATGGACATTCTCTGTGTGTGCAGAAACTCTTGCAGGTAAAGTGCAGTTGTGTTTTTCTTACACTGTTTATACCATATTGATAATTACCCCTGAGAGAAGACACGGCAAACTATGAGATAAGGTCTTGTATGTTGGTGTGTTGTGTATCGCCACACTGTATGCATTCTCCCCAGTCACCGGCCAGTCAGAGCAGTTCCCCTCTCAGCTCCTTTAAATAATTATTGCCAAACAGCTCTGGCAGCTGAGCCCACTCCGTATCGGTCAACAGTAGGCTCTGTTGAGTCACCGTGCCTCACTGGGGGATTTATGTGTTTACAATCAGGGGGCTATCTCTGCAATATTGTGCTCTCATAGCGTTGTAGCCCTTCCCCCCTCCGCCCCCACCACTCTCATGGCAGTGATCTAACAGAGGTCGCGGCTGTTGGCAGGGGGTTGTCAGCGGTGTTGACAAGCCTACCCTCCTGCAAACCGGCCGTCCATTCTTGGTGCCGTCATCACACCAGACATAGCAGCTGGACACCAACACCCACCACCCCCACCGCCTCCACTATCTCCCTCCGTCAGCCCAAACCCTCAAGACATAGGATATCCACCCTCCATGCTCCACCGTCAGCTCCCGTTGCTGCTCTGACTCCCCACCTCCCCCCACCCCTTCGCTTTGTCATTTGAGCACGCTGCTAATTTTTGGCCCTTGTTGCTAGAGAGAGTTGGGTTTTTATAGTGGGGGGTCAGAGCTCACTGGCAAGCTTACCCAGCAACATCAGGCCCCTGTTAGCATTGAGTCCTCAAGGCTTTCATAGCAGGCCCTCATCACCACAGTGGTACACTCTGCCCAGCTGACTGACTGGGTAGAGATGTCACAGGCATATCAGCACAGCGCCACTTAGCCTAATATGACCCGCCTGCTGCTGCCTCTCATGTTCCACTGCAGACCAGTGGAAATAAATGATTTCTAGACTGTTTTTAATGGAATTACTTAAATCCACAGGGAGTTTGAGGTAAAACAACCCCCCACGTCTTCGTAAAATGTAACCAAATTGATTTTTTTTTCTAATTCAGATTCATTTACTTCTTTCAGCTTTGAATAACTGAAAATACAAGCTCAGAGTCATATGGTCCAACAGTTACCGATGTACTTTAGATCTGTGTTCTCAGCACTGCTGAATATTCTTCAAATTATTTGCTGTTGATTTTTAGTGCTTGTGAGAGTGAGAAATCAGTGATTATAAACAAGTGAATTAATGTTGTACTTCATTATTTTACAGACATATTTTAGAGCAGAGGCATTTCAGCACTTTTTAATAATTTGCTTCACTTGACGCTGTTGTTCCAACATGTTTTGATGTTATTTTACAGCACAACTGTCCAGTTGGAAATGTGGACCTACAAGGAAGAACAGCTCTACATGATGCTGGTAAGACTCGAGTCTGCTGACTCTACTACTAACTGTACTGTTGTATAATACTGTCTCTATTCTAGAACTGACTTGACTGTAATCTAATCCAGCCCTGACTCTACCCAACTTGACTCTTCTGTTTAAGTAAATAAAAAAAACCTGACAGCTCTTTACTATATTTTGCATTGCTTTAACAGAGCACCCACATGCTCACTGAAATGTTAATATCTTCCACATCTTGATCAACATATTGCTAGTAGCAAGCAAGAAAGCTCTCACGAGGAACTGGGGTAAAGAAACACCACCAACAAAAAATCAATGGCTGACAATTGAATGGAGAAATTGAGACACATAATGAGACTACAAGAAGCACAACTAGAGAGAAAATGGGGAAAAATGGACTCTGTACAAGACTCAAAAAGACGACACTGGACTGAAATAATAATCAATCGATACACTGATCCTGTACACTGGCTGTAAAAATGCAGAGTCATCCAAGCATTTTTTGTTTCGTCAGGACCCCCCCAGTTATTTATTTAATTATTTTATTATGCTGTTGATTTTTATAAAGATTTAAGTTAAAAAATATATCTACCATATTATATATGTCAGGGCTGCACAATAAAATATAAAATATTGTGGCGATCACAATCTGTGTGGAGTTTGCATGTCTAAGTGTCTGTGACTTTGGCCACCGGTAGGTTAGGTCAAATTTAGGTGACATTAAATTGCCCGAAGGTTTGAGTGTGAGCGTGAAAGGTTGTCTGTCACTGTGTCTGTGATAACCTGGTGACCTGTCTAATGTGTACCCTGCCTCTGGCTGAATGTCAGAGATAAGCTCCAGCCTCCCCGAAAAAGATCAGTTACACTTAATGAATGCATGAATGGTAACTGCGACGCTGATGTTTAAAATGCATCCTGCGTCCATAGAAACCTGTCAGTCAAATCAAGCGCTTCATAAACAAACCGCCAGCCTCCACTTTTTCAGCGCTGTCATGCTGCTGTGTGCAACATGCAGCTGCAGCCTGTGAAAAGCTCTCCTGAATGTTATGACTTCAGACAGGGCCAAACAAAAAACAGCCATTCATCATCTGTTGTTTGAAAGCATTTAGGATTTAGGGGAGAGAGAGAACAAATTTTATGCAAAGTGTGCATGAGACAGCCTGAACCACAAAGCAACACAACTAACTTGTTAAACCACCTGAAAAATCCACGCAGCCTGCAGTGCGGTGATTTGCATAAAGGCTGAGTAGAATGACATCTTCAATGTTACCTCACTGAATCTTGTCCTTGACCAGCGTCAACCCTGAAAGATATGTGTCCATTCTGTAATGGCATATTTATTTTTAGCTAGCCTATATTCTGGGTGCAGATTTATTTATATTTTGCTTCAGGGAGATGCACTGAATCCAGGTGAACCTTGTTTTAAGTCTTATTTTGACAGCAGGAAATTAGCACAACATGAAGTGAAAGCAGCGATCCGTTCATTTAAATGTGAAAGTTCAATATAAGAATATTGTCCAAAAATCGACGAATAATTGTGTTCTCAATTTTGATCAAAATAATGGTGACTATTATTTTGGCTGTAATTATGCAGCCCTGATACATGTCAAACAAAAGAGTCCAGTATAATAATGCTGTCTTTATTGTAAGAGGCGC
The DNA here is from genome assembly GCA_026686955.1 of Epinephelus cyanopodus. Classification (NCBI taxonomy): domain Eukaryota; kingdom Metazoa; phylum Chordata; class Actinopteri; order Perciformes; family Serranidae; genus Epinephelus; species Epinephelus cyanopodus. The sequence continues at coordinate 38,097,184 of CM048914.1, forward strand.
TGCCGGCGGTGGAGCTGACTGATGAACGTGTATTTCAGTGATTGCAGTTGTTATTTTTTTCTCTCCACAGTCATGGCTGGCTGCTCCTCCAGTGTGAAACTTCTCTGTGACAGTGGGGCTTCTGTGAATGCCAGTGATTTTGTGAGAATTGATTTTTTTTCCCATTTCATGTCACACACTGTGTTGTCTGTCTTGGTCTATTCTTGGACTTTCTTTTCTGTGTGTTCAGCTATAATTATAGAAAATTATATTGATCTGCCTGCTCTATAAAGGCTGTTACCTCTCCAGTCACAGATAATAATTCAATGTAAGATATGTTAAAGCAGCACAAAAAAGGTTTTCAAAAAATCCTAATTTAGTCTAGTTGAATGAGCATTCTCTATCTTCTGGCTTTTTTTTTTCTTGCTCTTAGGTGACATACAAATTGATTCTTTAGATTGGACAGTGTTGTGTTAGAGCTGTTCGATGTTGTACATGTGTGAATATCTTTTGATTTTCCTCCAGGATGGCAGGACACCTCTGGTGCTGGCGACCCAGATGTGTCATCCACGCATCTGTCAGCTGCTGCTGGAGCGAGGGGCTGACATCACCACCCGGGACAAACAGAGCAAGTAAGAAGAGCGGCCATATAAATATCAAGTTTAATAATTGGAAGTCTGTGTTGACGGATGGCGAAGGATGTTAACTTCAAACAAGTCATGCCATTTGCATTTCTGTAGATTTCATTGCAGTGTCAGTCTTTTTCCCATCAAGTCATGGAAATAAGTTAAGTTTGAGCTAGCTATGAACATTTATCAGACATTTAAAAAGTAGTGTTTCTAAAAATGCCATTTACCAAACCTTTTAACAAAAGCTTGGTCACACGGGTAACAAATACGAGGGCTGACTCAGATAAATACCAGGGCTGACCCCAGTGTCCAAAAGTAGCTGCTGAGTCAGAGCTCCTGGCTTTCACCCTGCTTCACACGGAGTACAAAATCTAAAAAAAAAAAAATCATTACACTCAGTCAAGTGTATGTCTTTGATGAGTACAGGAAGCTTCGGACCCAGACCCAGGGTGAATCTGAGTGAGTCAGAGGCAGCAGCCCAGAGGAGGAGAGACTTGGTCAGGCTCCAATATAACGTTATCTTCTGCCTTCTGCTTAGAGGTGGTGAATTTTTAGCTCACAGCAACTTAATATATACAGTCTCTGGCTTTTGCTCCATCATTAGCATAGTTAGCAATCTGGCAGTTCAATAAAGTGTTGCTTGATAGTCCGATGGGAAAAAAAGGAACAAATAGTTGAATATTCATATTGAACAGCCAAATCCAATCTGACTGACAAAAGTCTGAGTCAGGTACAGCTCTAATAAACACCAGTAACAATAGATATGAAAGAATATTTTCCTGGCTAAGAGGGCATACTGGAGTAGGGCCGCACCCGAATTAGATTTGGCTGTATATTACTAATATTCAACTATTTGTTACTTTCTTCCATATTGAGTTTGAGAGTTTGAATGGGCTTCAGCGGGATACTCATTGTGTCAGCAGCATTCATGTAATAGTAAACAAGTGCTCTAATGATGGATTTGAAATATGCAACATTTTTTCCTGACACTAGACATCAAACAAAAGCTGAAGACTGTGTCGCATTAAGTGGTTGTGAGCTGTTAATTCAAAACTTCTAAGCAGAATGCAGAAGATTAACGCTATCTTGGAGCCTTACAGGGTAAAACCTCTCCTCTGTCGTTCAGCTGCCTCCATGTCCGCAGCTCCCTGTACCAAAGAGTAGCATGAAAGTGAAGAGCGTTGAATCTGCAGCAAAATTTTGGGGACAAATACGGCCCCAGAAGTACAATGTACTGGCAAAACCCCCCAAAACAAACAAAGGACTAGTGACAACAAGGACAAGGACAAGTGAGGGGTCTCCAACTGATGATTCAGATCTCCGATTTCAGGGGGCGGCCCCAATCTGGAGTTTTTTTGTTGTTTGTTGGGGGTATAATGATTTACAAAATGCATGGCTTATTTCTGTATGTAGCAGTTGTATCATCATTTTAAATACAGCAAAAAGTGCCAGAGAACATCAAATATTTTAGTTTAATAACACTTTTAATGTGAGAATTTTATCCTAAACGTTGCCATGAGTAATTTATCATGGTTTCCCAGCAGCATTTATAACACAAAGCAAAAACTTACTTTAAAATGTAATAGATAACAATTAGATGTGGTGACAAGAACAGAACAAATCAATTCGTCAAACTCCTCACTAGTAGTTGAACAAAATGCATGATGAATGCACGTTTTGATTGATTTTGGTAACCTCATATTCATAGCTAGTTTGTGTGTTTTGTGTCAGTCTATCTTACTCATAAACTGTCTTTGTTGATGCCCTCAGGACAGCATTGATTCTGGGCTGCGAGTACGGCTGTAAGGACGCAGTGGAGGTGTTGCTGAAGAGTGGCGCTGACGTAAAGGCAGTTGACGGCTTGGGTCACGATGCATTTCACTACGCTCGCCTCAGCAAGAACGCGGAGCTTGTTGCGATGGTCAAAAGTTACCTTGACAAAGCCACCAGAGGTGAGATGGCAAAGCAGACTGAACAGTAAAGAATCCTGTGGCAGTTTGTTGGAACAAATACAAGAAGAACATAATCAGCATGGTTATTTATTTATAAAGCTGAGAATCTTCAACCATCTGTTTTAAAAAAGACAATCTACATAGAGTTTTTCAAGGTGAAAGGTTATTTAGATGAAGAGCTACACGTGTGGACTTTTGCATGCTGTATTTAAGCTGCATGATATTGGCATTTTAAGAAGTAATGCAGTTAGTCACTGACTCTCACACAACATTCTGGCTACACTGAGGAAAATACTGTCTCTTCAAAACCATAATACATGCAGGCAAGAATATCTGATACCCTGAGGATGTTTAGATTTTAATCTCAGGTTTTAGATTTCCTGTAGAATTATTGTCAGTGCAGCAAAAAATATTTTTATAATTTATTTTCTAATGTCAGTAAGTGTTTTCCATTTCACAGTATCTTCAGCCATAGTCTAGACTTGCACAGTTATTTCCTGATTCCATATTTCTGTGATATATTTTTGGTCCTTCTTGTTGTGTGTTTCTTTCCCTGAACATGTTTTCAAGGAACACTGACTACATTTACATGCACAAAATATTGTGGTTTTTGCCCTTTTTCCAGAGAAAGCAATGTCTTTCATAATGTCTTCCAAATCTTTCATAATGTTTTAAAAGTAGGCGTGTTTTTCTTTGGACCGTAAATGTGGGAACATGTCCAAAGAATGCTCCTGTTACCAGAATACTACTGGCATATCCTACATTTCCTAATTGGAAAAACGCCTAATATCTAGAGGTTCAGAGATAGAGTGGGTCGTCCACCAATCGGAGGATCAGTGGTTCGATCTCCAGCTCCTCCAGTCCGCATGTTGAAGCATCCTTGGGCAAGTTGCTGAACCCCAAGTTGCTCCTGATGGCTGTTCCATCGGTGTGTGGGTGCGTGAATGGTAACTGAGTAGCAGGTGGCACCTTGTATGGTAGCCTCGGCCACCAGTGTGAATGTGTGTGTGAATTGCTGAATGTGACATGTAGTGTAAAAGCGCCTCGAGTGGTCGGAAGACTAGAAAGGTGCTTCATTTACCATTTTACCATTTAACTTAATATTCCATGTACATGACCCTCATCAAAGTCGGAATATTGTCAAGGTAGGAATAATAGCGGAATATTAGTGCACATGTAAATTAGTCACTGCTCTCTAAACATGCCTGTTTTTGTCAAGTCTTGATAACATATGAGAGGAAGTCTAAATCTGCTGTTTCCTCGTTTTGTTCCAGATAAAGAGGCTGCAAAGATAGAACAGTGGAAGCGACAGGTAATCCTGCAGCACTCACTTTACTCACCCACTCCTTCCATTAAACCTCACCTATTTTACAGTGAGGAGCAGCTCTTATTCTCCACACCTCACTACTTTACATATTTTAGAGCACCTTCATGTGCTCATGGAGCATTGTTAAAAGACGACAAAGGTCAAGCTCGCCTCCTTTCCAAAGCCTTTTGTTGACATTAATAAGTCAGAGTCCTTTCTGTCCGGCATTCAAATCCTAAAACACTCCGAGGCATGCATTATTTAAGCACCCCAAATTCTGCATTTTCTCCCACTTGTTCAATATTTCAGATCATTTTCTTTGACTTGGTATTAGACCTTTCATATTTATGAACCTGTAGGAAACTCACAGCAGCTCAGATGTGCGTGACTGCCATCTAGTGATCATAAGAGAGAGTTGTTCCATGAGCTTTCACAGCCTGTGGTAACGTTATATCTTCAAAACATGGTTGTTAAAAAAGATCCTGTCTTGTCCTCAGCACTCAGTGGAGAGAGCAGAGGCAGCTGAGGTTACCAGAAGGGATCAGATCATACATGTAAGTGCTGTATAGCGTCACCCTTCCTGTTCCACACAGCTTATCCAAAGTCTAAACCATCAAGACAGTGATATCCGTAAATCACTGATGAATTATGAGTTGTTTTTTAGCATTCGGTTTGTAAGCTTTATGTGTGTGTTTCAGGACCTGGAGAGACAGAACGAGCAACTGCAGGAAAATCTCAGGAAGTACCACCAGGATCAGAGAGCGCTGGTAGATAAGGTCAACATGCTACAGCAACAGCTCACACAGGTAAACAGAGTAAACCAGTAGAGTACAGTAAAGCCCTCCAAGCATGCTCGCCTTTCTCTACTCGCCTGCTTTTTTCTGTTCACGTGTAGATGGGACGGTCCTTCCAGAGGTTTGAGCGATAAATATAACGAAATCTAATTATAAAAGCTGAGCTGTCAAGTCAAGCTATTGAGCCTTAATAATATAGTCCCAGGTTTTGCTGAGTGATTAATGTTAATGTGATGTAGGAAATGTGTAATTCTGACCACAGGCGTTTTTTCAATACTGATTGCTGATGTAAAAAAAATAATGGCTTTCTGTGAAATGCTGCATTCAGTGAGCATAATAGATTTTCTAATAAGCTACAATACCAAATCACAGGTGAACACAGGAGTTCAATCAAATACATTTCAGTGTTGCACTGTCTGTTATTGATCCCTTAGTTGACACACACACACATATATGTGTATATATATAATGTGTGTGTATGTATGTATATATATATATATATATATATATATATATATATATATATATATATATATATATATATATATATATGTATGTATATGTATATGTATATATATATATATATATATATATGTATATTGTGTGTGTGTATATATATATGTATTGTATGTATATGTGTGTATACGTGTATGTGTGTGTTTATATATGATCTTTTTTTAATCTGCAGGAAAAGATCACAGTGGAAGACACTCAGAAAGAGGTATGAAACAAAATTGATTGCTTGGACACTGCGCGTCATTCACAGTTTTCTCAGTTGTTGTCTTGGTTACATATGTTTATAAGAATATTACACTCTATGCACATTATACTCAACATGGCATTATTGTAGCATTAATGAGTGCAGTTTAGAGACGGTGTTCAGCGACTTCACAACCTCTCAAACCTTAAAAAAATAAGACAGATTGTGGAAGGATGTTGGTGGTGCTGTGTCAACACAATACTGTACATGTGGAAGTGAAGGGAAGGGAAAAGGAAAGCAGCGCAGTCTGAAATGCCACTTGATTGTGCCTTAATAGCACTTGATAACATCCGAAAAGGTTCACACTTTCAGGAAACCAGGCCAAGTGCTGCAGAAATAAAGAACACTAATTTCCTGAAACAAATGTAAAAAAATAAATAAATAAAAGTTCCATTGTCTGAGTCTGAAAGTAGGGAAAGAAAAATGAACAAAAAACATAAAATCTTTGAATTTCACGAATGTCTTTGTGCATTTAAAGGTGTTTAGATTTGTGCTTGTGTATGTTTCATGAAACCCAACTGGTCCAGCCACAAGGTCCAGATTTCTCCTTAGTCACTAGTTTACGGTCCACACAGTTTAATATATTCAGCGTCATACATGCGTGTGGCCATATTGTCCAGCTAGTTTGCGGTCTCTGACAAGTAGCTGTCCGTTAGTCGTTCGCTCCACAGCAGACACAGCACTTCAAAACAAAAGGTCTGTGTTGGATATATACTGTACTTCAAAATAAAGTATTTTTATAAACTTGACATGTTTGCGAGTCACTTACGGTCCATTTTCAACAGTTGAAAAATCAGATAACAGTTGTTAAAGTCCTTAAGAAAGGGTGCGTGGAAGATATTTCTCTCTGCCTATCTCTCAAAGATGTATAAATATTGAATAGTACCATTTCAACCAAAGGGTTTGTATACCTTCTGATAACTGATATAAATAAACTGTTCTTGCCATCATACAATCAATCATTTATTCATCTGAAACTGTTTTGTTTTTCTGTCCATTGAAACAGAAGGAGCAGTTGAAGGTGTTACTCAGCACCAAAGACAGAGAGGAAGGAGCTCGAGGGCTGGAGACTGTCAAGGTCCAACTCCGGAGCACTTTGGTCAGTGACTTTATATTCATCTGATCCCTACTTTAAGCCTTTAATCCTCAAGAAAACAGTGCAGCTTATTAGACTTTGTCATGCTGTGAATTCAGGATTCATCTCTGAAATCTGCAAGTGATGTTCTTTGTCACAGTGCCTACACTCAGTCCTGCAATAACTACTGCCATCATGAAGGTTATAATGCTCAGTTTTTGTTGAAACACTTTCAAACAGGTGTTCATTCAACTGTATAGTGTGGTGCTCTTGAATTGTATTATACTGATAGGTTCTTCTATTATTTGTCCACCCTTGTCATATCAATGAGAGTAGACTAAATAGCAGAACACTGTACAGTTGAATCAAACCTCTCTAAAACTGAACACGATGACCTTCACGGAGGATTTATTGAGTTGTATGGTATGTAATAAGGCTGTAATAAGACAACCATTTCAGATATTCAGAATTGATATGCATTGAAAAATCTTTATTTTTGACAGTGCTACTCTATAGTGTTGCAAATAGAATATGATTTAACCATTTGTAATGAGTGTGTATCTGTATGTGTACACAGGGGGACTACTCTGGGCAGTCTGTTATCAAAGGTAAGCTTCCGTCCATTTCTTCAATCTCAAAGAAACATTTGATATCATTATTTCAACCTTCACCAGCAGAGAATGAGGAGGTTTGAATGTTTAACGCTGTTTGTCTTACAGGTAAAGAAAACATTTTGGTCAAACAAGCCCTCAGCCTGGACTCTGATAAGGTACGTTTTTATCTGTGGAACTGTTTCACATGACCTGCAGACGTCTAAAATACAGTGTTAGCAGTCTCTATCAACAACCTGCATACAAATTTAACTTCTAATAAAGTATTAATATTATAATTGGAGAATTATAACTAAGAACTAATCAGTTTATACCAAAAAAATTACCAGTTAGAGTAAAGAAAGCTGTGGAACCTATTTGTGAATGTATTACAAAGCAATAAAGTACTCTCAAACAAAATGACTTGCTATTCATAAAAATGACTACTAATAATAACTGAATGTGTTTTTCCTCTTTCTCCTCAGATGCACCAGAATGCTGCCATGTCGCGTTCACTGTCCAGACCTCCAGAGAAGAGTCCGCCCGCCGCAGGTTGGGACCTCTCTGGTGAACTGGACGCACTCCGACATGAACTTGAGGCTGTCAAGAGAAGACAACAGGCGGCTGAGGATGAAACTGCACGGCTTCAATCTGCCCTGAACCGTAAAACCCGAGAGTGCCAAGAGCTGGTTCAGAGCCGAGACACCATCCAGAAGCAGGCGGACCAGCAGGTTCAAGAACTGGAGGACGCCTTGGGTGACGTCCAGAAGAGGATGCTGGACTCTGAGTGTAAGGTCAAACAGCTGCAAGCCCATGTGGTCGCTGTGAAGGAACACTTAGGAGGCCAGGGGACGGAAGAAATGCGCGCCCAGCTCCAGGATATCAAGGCCAAGTATGAAGGTGCTTCGGCCGAAGTAGGTCGTGTTCGTAACCGCCTCAAGCAGAGCGAGAAGGCCTTGGAGGAGTACAAGAGCAGCGAGAGCCAGCTGGCAGCAGAGGCAGACAGGCTGAACCAAGAGCTGGGAGCTCTGACTGCAGAAAGAGATGAGCTAGCAGAACACCTTTTAGAAATGGAAACACACCTGAAGGAGGTCCAGACTAAACATGGCAACACGGTACCTGCTGAGAAGTTTGACAACATGAAAAACCTGCTGACCAACGCAGTTGACGAGAAGGAGCGGCAGATCGCTGAGCTGAGGGAAGACTATGATCGTGTGCTGGAGGAGGTGGCGGAGCTCCATCGAAAGCTGGACGGTCCTTCATCCCAGGGAGGACCGGGTGCAATGTCTGCTGAGGAGCAACAGAAGATACAGGCGGCTCTGGAAGAGCAGAACGCTTCATTGAAAAGGAAGCTGGTTGATGTGACCACCAGAAGCCAGGCTCTAATTCAGGAGGTCGAGGAGAGCGAGGAGGAGAGAGATTTGCTACGAGAGCAGCTGGAGGAGCTCAACAGCAGGATTGAGATCGATTTTGTGCCCATGAAGCTGCATGATGACGCCCGGAGGAACATGGTAACAGCTTTGGAGGAGCTGGAGGACAAACTGGTGGAGGCCAGTGAGCGCTATGGAAAAGCAGAAGCGCAAGTCCAACAGCTTCAAACCGAGAGGGCCACACTGCAGGAGAACATCAGCAGTCTCCAAAGCGCCAGCGAGAGACGCCTGAGTGAAACCGATGCTCTGAGATCTCAGAACGCCGACCTGATGAAGAAACTTGAAGTTTTGGAGAGGAAATGTGAAGACAGAGATAAAGAGTGTGTGCAGCTGTCCACGCAGAGCCAGACTCTGAAACAGAGCTTGGAGGGAGAGTACGTTCCCAGGCAGCAGCACGAGCAAGTGAGGATGGAGTTAAGCTCCACCTTAGAGAGCGTTAAAGCCGAGATGTTGAAGTTGGAGACCAAAGGAAAAGAAAGTGGGGAAGAATTGAAGAATGTGAAAGAAGAAAATGATAAGTTGAAAGAAAAGTTGGAGAGAGTCCTGTTGGAGATGAAAAAAGACTATATGAGTGTAAGAGACCACAAAGCTGTTGCAGACAAGTTAAACGCTGCCGTGGTCGAGGCAGAGAACAGAGCGAACGAAGTGTCGGCAAGGTATGTGTCAACTCAGGAGGAAAATGTAAAGCTTACTGAAGAACTGGAGGCTCAGAAGAGGGAACTTGATACCATACAGGAGGCTATTCAGTCCAAGTTTATCCCAGTGACTGCGGCTCAGGAAAAAGAACACTCTTACGGCGCCCAGGTGAAGGAGTTGACGGCCAAGCTGTTGGAAATGGAGGAGAAGTATAACAAGGAAAGGTCAGCTGGAGAGAGCAACAAACAGGAGAAGGAGAAGCTAAAAGTTGAGATTGAATCTGTTCAACAGAGACTAGACTCTGCTGTCGTTAGCAGTGAAAAGCACAAGAATGTGGAGGAAGAGTACAAGGCTAAATTTGAGGATTTAACTCAGAAGTTTGTCGACTTAGAGCAGCAGCACGAAGAGGTGACGCATCAGAACGCTGATCTTCAAAACCAGAACGCCCTCAGCAACACTCAGATCCAGAATCTCCAGGAGCGTCTGAAATCAGAGTTGACTCGGATAGCAACATACGACACAGAGCTTAAAGCGCTCCATGACGCCATGCAGCAAACCCAGGCTGACTGCAAGAAGGCAAGAGAGGCTCAGCAGGAGGAGGCCCAGAGGGTCTGTGCCTTACAGAAAGAAGTTCAGGAGCTCCGCGGCGATCAGACGTCTCTGCTGCAACAACAGGCCAAGACCAAGGACGCCCTGGAGGCTGAGGTCGCTAAGCTTCGATTGGCTCTCCACGAAGAAGAAGAGAACGGCGCCCAGAGGGCTGAAGATGTATCTGCGCTGCAATCTGAGCTCCTTCAGGCCACGCAGGCCCTCGAGGATGTTCGTGACAAGGAAGACCAAATGAACCAGCTGAAGAAGGAGAAGCAGCAGCTGGAGGAGGAGGCTGCCAACCTGAGCAACAAGCTGCTGAGCTTAGCGGAAGAGAGCGAAGAGGCCCATCGGGAGGCGACGCAGGCGAGGGAGGGTGAGAGCAGGGCCCGGACAGAGATGGAGGCCGTCCAGGAGAAGGGACACGCCATCGAGAGAGAAATCAGGGAGCTGAAGGAGAGATATGATGAGTCGCTCAGCACCATCTGTGATCTTCAGAGGAGGATTCAGACATCATCTCAGCAGACTGAAGCCAAAGACAAGAAGGTAGTTAATATGTGCCAACTTTGCTGTCAGACATTGTTTTGGTATTTAAAGTAACAGCGTGGATTTATAATGTGATAATCCGTCATTGAAAAGTTTTTTTTCGTTTTACTTTTAAGGAAAAAAGAAAATCAGATTTCTTCTTCATTAGATAAAAATCCTCCTCAGTTTTGTCACATGGTTGATAAAATAAGGAAAAATGTTTTAACACTGATATTTGTGTGCCTTTGTGTGTGTCAGATCACAGAGTTGCTGACAGATGTCGAGCGATTGAAGCAGGCACTGAATGGTCTGTCCCAGCTAGCGTACACGAGCAACGCGCCCAACAAGAGACAGACGCAGCACATCGATACACTCCACACCCAGATCAAGAGCCTACAGCAACAGCTGGCTGTGAGTAGACACAGACAATTACGTGAATATGCATAATCTGCTTTATGTTTGATTTACTGCACAGTCGCTGTCTATTTGTGGGAGACTGATTGAAAAACAACAGCAGAACAGTGTGTACATTTCTGCCACTAGGGGTTTCTTAATAATACAAGATGAAGCAATGCTGTCATTGCAGTCAGCTTCTCTCAGTTAGCATTTCTTCAGTGTTCATTGTTTAGGAGGTTTTAATTGGAGGCTGAATTATCCTCAGAGGTCTCCTCCTCTCCAAAACAAAAGAACCATGTGAGCAATAAAAACACTGAATAAAGCAATTCCATGTTACAAATCAGTGTTTTGCCTACGCTGTACGGCACATTATAAAGGGCCTGCAATCCCAGCTCTTGTCAATTTGTGCTCACCTTTTTTCTCTTATAACTGAAGATCTAGGTGTTTTTTAAGGGGAGCTGAATTCAGGTCGCCTCCTCACCAAAACATGTGAATTGGTGATTTTAAACCAGTAAAAGCACTTCATAAAGCTGTTTCATGTTAAAACTAAATGTTTCTCCAGTGGTCTTTGGCACAGCAGGGGCTGGAGCTGAGCTGCTGCAATGTTTGCTCAGCTTGTTTCTCTGATAACTGCAGATCCATTGACTAAAGACCTTCATCCGGTTAAAACAAATAGTTGACAAAGATCTAAAAATGTGGCTTAAAACTGGATAAAATATCAACAGCTTCTGGTGGACAGCCACAACCCTGATGTATGTGCAAAGGGGATAAGATGCCACTGACAGGCGACAGGGATTAAATGACAAGGACTATGTCGTTAATATAAATGACACATTTCTCTGGGTTTGAACATTGTTGGAAACATTTGGGATGACGTATGCACACATGTCAAAAATACATAACATTGGTGTAGTTGTTTTTAGAATGTTTATGCTGAAAAGATGCAAATGATCAAAATCCTTTCTCATATTTCATATTTTGGTTTATGGCTCATCAGGTACTTTATAGAAAAAAACATACAAAAACTACATTAAGTGACTGATTAACAGTAGTGATCTCACCGTGTTTATCTCCTTCACTCTGTAAGTAGGGGTGAAAATAAAAATATGAACATGCTAGCAAACATCATGACTCAAAACTACACAAAAACAACATAACAAACTTTATTTAAAAATAGTTGCTATTCTTACCTAACATTTAGAAACAGCTGGAAGATTTTATAATAATGAGGACAGAATTCAGTGACTGCACCACATCAATTGTTTTAACTCTGGGCATGTGTTTGAAACATTAACCACTGTGTCGTCTCCATGTCTTTCTCTTCTGCTTCTGCAGGATGCTGAGAGGCAACACAGGGAGGTGGTTTCAATATACCGAACCCATCTTCTCAGCGCAGCACAGGTAAATTCCTCTCATTAACCTCTATTGAAAGTGAGAGCCATCTGATTTTTATTCCCATGAATGGCCTTGATTAAAATAACATAGTTTCTGCCATTCAGACAGTTTTCTGACGACCTCAAGGAGCATGTTCAGAACAGCAGGGATAAGGAGGTCGAGCTCACAGAGATTCAGTGATTAGATTAGAGAGCAGAGTTCATGAAGGAATAATTGAGCAGATAACGTGACTTGATTTGGACAAGAGATAAATTATTTAATTAAAACGCTTTTCATTATAGGCAGACTCGTGCGTTGAGTATTTAACATGCGCTGCATCAAGCCTTGGACGTTTCCAGCAACACTTTTCTGATTTTTATAATTAAATTTGCTTTTAAAACTTCCCTTCACAAATGTTATTGGCTAGTGGGAGCATTTTGCTTTCCACATGGAACAGAAAGAAATTAGGAGAAATTGGAGAAAATTCACAACAGCTGCAGCACGGCTGTAGTCAGTGAAGGGTGATATGACACACTGGCATCGCAGATTAAAGAATAAACAACCACACCTTTGCAAACATTAAATGATGTATAGAAAAGAGAGTGAATGTTTATGTTCATAAAAATCCCATCTGTTCATTGACATCAGTCAACTTTTAGCACCTTGTCTGCAGGTACGTTATGTGTTTACACTACTGTGAAACATTGTGTGAAGGTGTCCTGATTATTTGAGGCAGCCATTGCAGACGGATTGGAAACACGTAATGGGTAATGGTTGGAAATCCTGTGGGAGCACGCTGCAAATTTATTTACCCAAACAGGAAACCTCAAAAAGGCAAAAAGCAACAAAACATGCACTCAGGTCAAATCATGCAAAAATATGTAGATGTAAGTGCACAGTAGCTGTCAGGAGCTGAAGCACACAATGATCTGTGATGTGAGGAATGGAAAACCGAGCTCGCAGTGACTGTGTTTACTCGCACAAAATATTCTGTTTCTTGCCCTTATTCCGAAAATGACATAATTCATTCTACTCTTACTTATGAAAAAGACCCCAGATACTTGAACTCCCTCGCATGAGGCAGTAACTCTCTTCCCAAACCAGATGGGGCAAGCCACCGGTTTGTGGCAGAGCATGGCCTCAAATTTGGAGGCGCTGACTCTCCTCCTGACTGCTTCACACTCGTCTGCAAACCGCCCCAGTGTGGAGGTCACGGTGTGATGAAGCCAACAGAACCACATCATCTGTGAAAAGCAGAGAAGCAATTCTGAGGTCCCCAAACTGGACCCCTTCCTCCCCGTGGCTGCGCCTAGAGAGCCTGGTCCATCTATATCCAAACCCTCACCTATGGTCATGAGCTCTGAGTAGTGACCTAAAGAATGAGATTGTAGATTCAAACGACCGAAATGCGTTTCCTCCGTGGGGTGTCTGGGCTCAGCCTTAGAGATAAGGTGAGGAGCTCGGACATCCAGAGGGAGCTCAGAGGAGAGCCGCTGCTCCTTCGTGTCGAAAGGGGTCAGTTGAGGTTGTTCGGGTATACGATCTTTGGCGCCTCATATTGGTGGGCACGTCCCACTGGTAGGAGGTCCCGGGGCAGACCCAGGACATGCTGGAGGGATTATATATCTCATCTGGCCTGGGAACACCTTGGGGTCCTCCAGGAGGAGCTGGAAGGTGTTGCAGGGGAGAGGGACATCTGGGGTGCTTTACTTGGCCTGCTGCCCCCACAACCCAGCCCCAGATAAGCGGTTAAAAATGGATGGATGGACAGTATCTGTATCAAATTTGGAATATTGTCATATTCGGAATAATATAATATGTGCATATGAGGATTATGGTACAAGTGGATTAATTGAAGCTCATCTCTGCCTGTGTTTCTCTCGTAGGGCCACATGGATGAGGACGTCCAGGCCGCTTTACTACAGATCATCCGCATGAGACAGGAGTTTGTGTGTTAAAGCTTCCTCTGACAAAACAGACGCTACCTGCTGACTCAAATTCACCATTCTCACATCTCCCACGGCTGAGTCCCCCTGCTGTGGCCCCTGTGGGTGCCCAGCGTGTGTGTTTGTCAGTCATACAGCATCATCTCTGCCCTGAAATCTCCATCTTTTTTTGTAGTGTGGCTGCACTTTGGTTCCCAGATATCTGAGGGCCTTTTCACACCTGAAAGTCCGAACCAGGGTTCATATTTATGTTAAATAGTGTACATTTGATCTGGTAAGCGTTGGTTTCAATTTGCGATTATGCAGCTTACTACAGACCAATCCATGACATACCTACGTCCTGTCGTCATGACCTTCATATGCTGCTCTGTCGTCCTCTGGTACCCTCTTCCTCTCGTCCTTCAGTGTTGAAATTTTTTGAAGTCGTCTCCTCTTCCACTGACTTCACTTGCTACTTATTTCTCCTCTGCTTCTATTGGCAACACCTGTCTGCTCTGAGCGCAGCCACTACACACAAAGTGCTAAACTACTCTTATCACTTGATGACAGCCTGCCAAATGTTTCTGTAATTGGTCTGAAAGTCTAAACCTTTCACAAAATGTTTTCACACCAAAATCAAACCGAACCATGGCTCAGTTTGATCCTTACTGAGACCACCTCTTTTCGCTGATGTTCGGCTGTTTGGTGTGGACTGTGGTCACACCTCTAACTCTGGTTGGGCTCAAACTAAAGTCCGAATGTCACACCAAACGAGGTAGGTGTGAAAGGGCCCGACATCTCTGTGCTGTGGGTGAACGTGAATAACTTTAGATTTTAGATACAAATGCGTTGTTTTCAACTTCATTGAATGAAAACTAATTTTACTTCATACTGTCACTGTATCTATTTCTGTCTCAAACCAACCTGTGAAATCATTTTGACTTAATGATCTTCATATATACAGGAACATATTTTAGTTTCTCTTACAGTGCAGTCTTTGAAAATGAGATTCCATACATTTATGTTCAATCTGTTCTAAATGATGCAGCTTTATGCAGTGTTAACTCATTATATTCAGTGATCATGGGAGTCATGTGAGATGTTAGGTCCCTCTCATAGAACGCTCACTGCTGAAATGCTCAGCTGAAATGTAAAACAGACATGAACACAAAGACCACTTTTCACATTCCCACCTGACAGTCAGCTCTCATACAGTACGTTTTAGTGTTCAACAGTATGTTTGAGGGATGGATACGCATTTTTAAAGTGGACCTTAAAGGATGAGTTCACAGTGTTGTAAGCATGAACACTGCAGTAGGTTTAACTGTAATTACTCCTCCTGTTCATTCATTCACTAAAAGATCCTTTAAAACATTGTGAACCTGTCCTTTAATACGATACTCACATACCAACATGCGCATGTAAGGAGTTACTGGTCCCTGTAGACTGACTGGTCGTGAAGAGATCTCTTCCTAACAGTGTTAGATATGGTTGTTTGTGCAAAAATACATTTCAAAGTTTAACCAGAAATAATACAGGGTTTCTGCATCTTAAGGCAAATTAGATTCAAGACTTTTTCTTTTTACAATTTACAGGAACCAAATAAAGGAGAAGAAAATGACATGATGACTTAGGGTGAGGGAAAATTTCCCAGAGGAGGATCCCAACCCCCCTGTTTCATATGTGTTTCAATGTTGAAATGAAAACTATGCCCTTTGAGAGTGCATTGTAAGTTTTCGTAGTGATTTTGTTTTCCACTCTGCTGTGAGATTTTACTACTTGATTGCTTTTGAAAAAAATCTTTGCATAAAAATACCGAGCCTCGTATGCATCGCCTTGTAGTGGTTTTCAGCCATGCCGCAAAATCTTGGTTAGGTAGCCAATTTTTGTTGAATCTCCACTTTCCTGATGTCGTATAGGGCAGTGGTTCCCAGCTGTGGGTCGCTGGTCCATTTCTGAGTGGACCGCAAGTTACTCACGAGTGTGTCCAGTTTGTAAAAAACACATTTTATTTAGAGCTACTGACTAACAGACAGCTACTTAACAGAGGCGGCAAACTAGTTCAACAACATAGCCAAACGCAAGTATGATGCTAAAGATAATTAACCATAGGACCCTGAAGTAATGACTAAGGAGAAATCTGGACCCCGTGGCTTTTTTACATTTTACATGAGGAAAAATAACAAATCCTACTGGTCCATGTCTTTGCATTTTAAGACTTATAAGATTTAAGATTTAATACTAATTAAGGCCTTGTTTTAGATTCATGAATTTAGTGTCTTATCAGACTTTTTAAGGATCCACAGGAACCCTGTATATTAGAAGCAGTATGAATTAGTCACATCAAGTGGGTTTCTTTCAAGGTTATGGTCTTTGTTTTTTTAATGAGATTCACTCTTTGTGTGTCCTCACTGAGCTGCAGGGACAACACTTCAAGAAGAAAGGATGAATTTTGCTGTAAAATCTCTAATTTTTTAAGTTACCCACGTAGTTTGATGAACTGACTGCAGATATTTGTGATATATGTTTGCACAGAGGACTGTAGATTTGTCCCCCATCTCTTACACTGAAACAGCATTATTAGGGGATCCTGTCACATCCAGTGCGGACAAATGACAAATTACAGCATCCATTCACTCTCTTAATGCACATGTGGGGCATCTGAGCATTGTTTTATGTGAAACCTATCCTTAACCTTGTTCACGTCACTTGTAACACTTCAGCCTCTTGATTTAGATGTTTCTCTTTTTCATTTTGTGGCGCAGTCATCATCTCCTGAAGGTCCAAACTCGTGTCAAAATCATCCAAAGACCCAAAGAGGGTAAAACAATCATCCAAATCTAAAACTAGTCGCCATTTTGGTACATGGTGGATATATGTGACAGATCTGGGAGTCGTGTCACTCACAGTCTTGTTACAGAAGTCTGGACATGGTTTGTGCTGGATTTGAGTCATGGAGGAGTGTGGAGTGGAGCTCTCTGTGCTGTGTCCTACAGTTTGCAGTGGGATGTCGTCCTTTTGTTGAAACCAGAGTGTCCTCTAGTGGAGACTTGGCAGGCCAGGTTGATAGAACTTGTAATAATCAGTGTGGCCCAGGGTAGGCAGCTGTTGTTTTTGGAGGCTGTAATATCTGCTGGGAATTTATTATGAATCCAACAGTGTAGAAAATGAATGTGAAACTAAACAGAGCTTTGTCTGTCTGTTGCTTTGCACACTACATCTAAACCAAATCCCCTTTAAAGAAGCAAGAAGCTGATTTAATATAAGTTTGACTTAATGTTGACTTAAAATAAAACCTAATTCTGCAGCAGTGAAAACTCTCCTAGAACAAGGGCTGCATACCCCTGAGCCAGCTCTTTGTGACTCTTGGTGGTGTCGTGTAGTGGTGTTGTGATTGTTGAGCGAGTCTCTTATGCCTTTACACTGATATATTTTTCATAGCTTTGTACTTCTTTAATTACTGTACTACAGTGTGACAATTCTGATATTCAGCAGGTCTGGAAGTAGAACGGCACAGAACACGTTCAGGGTAACATTTACTGTAGATGTGACGAGAATAAACTGATTATTTATGTAGATAGACAAACCCCTTAACGATTAGCTATATGAAGCACTCCTGTCTTTACCTTTCAGCTAATACACTTCACCAAGTCAATTTATCGCTCTCTGTTTTATATTTTGGCCAAAACTCTGTTTACACCACAGATAGCTTAGAAAATACCTCTTTGCATTTTGTTATGCAGATGTTAGGAATTAAGACTTCCTGTCTTCCCTCGTCCGTTAACATAGACTTTAAACTGAATCCAGTTAAATCTCTAAATAAATATACTGTATACCAATCTGTTTAAATTGGTTGATGTCTTGACAATAATATCTGCGTTTGTGAATCAGTAATACACAAATCAATAAAAGTGCCTAACATAGAAAACTACTTTTTGTGTTCTGTGTATTTGTTATTACTTATGGAAGTTGTAGCCGTACTACAAGTTTGGTCGTGACTGAAATATGTTCCAGGTGTACTATGCAGGGTTGTAGAAACACCCACGCAAAGTGAAACCAAAAGCCAAAGCCATTTGCTCTCATTTGGCTTTTCGCCTCACTATATTTGCATTTATCTTTTTTTTTGTGTGTGTGTGTGTGTTTTGTTTTTGTTTTTTTGGCACAGTGCTTCTTGGATGCCTGCTGCTTTACAGTTCAGCACCAGAGGTCTCATTTATAAACCTTGCACACACACAAAACGAGGCCTGAAAGAGGTGTACGCCACTTCCTACAGAAAAGTTGTGATCTATAAAAACAGACGATGGGAGAAACTTTGACCCATGCTTACAAACATCTAGAGAGTAAATTGGCGACACAGATGGTGAAGTGTGAGCCTGATTGCAGAAATTGTCTAATATTTTTTGCCGCACACTATTGTTGGCTTTGGTCCGTTCATACGTTTTTTTTAATATGGATCTTGCGCATTGTTTTATAAATAAGACCCCTGGTTACTACCTTCTTATAAAGGCCTGAGCTCACCTGAGCACAGTAGAGGTACACACACAAAGAAACTAAGAATATACTGGCAGAGGGTAGAGTCTGTGTGAGTCTATACACCGTCCTGCATAGCATAACTTTAACAACTCTTGGGTGGATTGCTGTGGATTTTTTTGAAACATTCATGATCCCCAGTGGATGAATCCTGCTCACTTTGGTGACCTCATGACTTTCTTATCTGGCCTCAGCAGTGGATCAGAGTTTTCACTCACTCTATGAAACGCCCCAACATCTACTCGACATATTGCAATGAACTGAAATTATAGACATTTATGGTCCCTCAGGATGGATTGGAATAAGTGGACATCAGAAAATCAGAATCATGATTCATGCCTGTAAGGTTGGTCAAGCGGTGAAGGCAAAAGGAAGAGGACTTTAAACTGTTCAACAGTCCAATTTTTTTTATTCCCCTTTTTTCCAGCAGTGGGTTCGGTGCAGCAATATGTACAGTGCAGATCAGCTGGCCAAAACTGAAACAAAAATCATCACAGCTGCTATGGCCGCTTGCTAGACAGATCTCAGAGCCTCGAGAGAAGCTTCCAACCTGCATATATAGACAGTAGCTCCTCCATTAGAGGTCACGGGGCATCGCTGTGACAATGCCTCTAGAGAAGGTCACCTATGTCCTGAAAACAGATATGATGCCTTTTTAAAGATTTGACAGCCTTTCATTGAATATATATAGAAACATCAACTTAATCAACTGTGGACACACTGTAATCTTTGAAGTGGCTCCATGGTAAAGCTAATACTAACGTCCAGGTACAATGCTTGAGATTTAGTGTTTTGATTGTTTTTTTGTTGGTGTTTTTTGGGTTTGTGATGTTGGTGCTAAATAGAAAATCTTAAAATAACAACTTAAAAATATATGTTAAAAAAAGATGGATTGGAAAATGTTGTTGAAAAGGTGTTGAAACCAAGCGCACCAGCAACACAGGTGCAGGAAGACGAGGAAAACGAACGTTGCAACAACTGCGGTCAGTTTGAAGGAAGAAGTTAACTGAGCTACACAGTTAGCAACAATATTCACAACTTGGGTTTATTTTATTTTATTTTTTAAAGAAAACCCTTTTTATTTGTTTGATCGATGGGAGCTTACGGATTAAATGATGGTAATTAATCGAGAAAAGGACACCTATGTGGGCTTCAGGACTGCGTCAAAGGTAACGTTAATCTTTTAGCGCGCTGATAACATTAAATGTGAATTCATTATACTTTAATGCTCATGATTTCCGTAATTGAACTGTTGATTGAATTTTGGAGAATTTAACAGAGCTAACGATGTACAGCATGTCCGCATTGACACAAGTTTAAAGACTGAACGTTGTATTTTGGTGCGCCATGCTAGCTGCTTACAGCTAACGTTAGCTCAGGTTTGATTTAAGGAGATTTTAATGTTTAATGTAAAATGTAGACTTTGTTTATTTAAAACCAGACGGAAACCCACTGCTCAAACTCTGCCTCGTTATTATAAGCCTAATATTCATAATTGCTGGCAGGGATGTGGCTTTGATTGTTTCTTTGGAAATTGTCCCCCAGGAAGCTACAGATATTTTACTTTGAGCCTAACCTATCACTGTTATAGCACTAAGCCTAAACTTAAAGCCGCTGAGGAGCTGCATAAACTGGCTCACCTTACATAACCGACTGCTATTCATTTTTAAATATATCTTTTTAATTTACTTGTTTATTTGACAAGGTCAAATGCACAAGACATTGTTTCATATGTAAAATACAAAGTAGATGCAATGCATAGAGGTTTCTAGCCATCGCAGATTTGCAACCCCGTCCCTTGTTAGACTGATAGAATTAAAACAGTAAGTTTAAGATTACTGAGCACAGAGTGATTCAGTACAATAATACAACATATACAGTAAACGACTAAGTCAACGAGAAGACCACAATAAGAACAGAGACAAAAACAATAAACAATGACCATGTTATTTAAGTATTGGGTGTGTGTTTGTGTGTACATCCCCACACATGTATGTTCATGCATTGTGCTTAATGCACTTGTGTGTATGCATTTATCTGTGTGTTCACTTGCTTCAGTTCAGCCAGTACTTTCTTTACATGTGTTAAAAACCCTGAGTTGTGTCCGTTTTTTTTAAATTTCAGACAGTAATGCATTGCACAGCTGTATCCCCTTACTGAAAAGGTTAATTGACCAAATGTTGTCCTGCATTTTGTGCTCTACAGTTTCCACTTGTTAAAACTGTCAAAACGTAATATGTTGTATTACTGTAGAGTCAGGCAGTGGTGCCATCCAGCAGGTCCCCCTTCTTCTTCTTGTCTAATCATAATTTATGTCTCACCACTGTAGTCTTCAGTGAAAAGCATGTAAGGATCCAAGAAATTGTCCATAAACCGTTCAAAGGAACAATATCTCAACATTACATTCAGCAGTGTACACCTGGCTTGACATGGCCTGGTGTTGCTGTCCAAAAACTCTACTACGTGCTCCTCCACTAGCAACACCTGTCACTGAATTGATGGTTATCTATATTGACAGATACCCATGACAGTACAGTGACCCCTGCAGGACAAATTGGCATCCCACATACATTTTACACCATGGATGGCTCCTATAACCATATTAATTTCCCAATTATGTTATGTTTTTTTCTTATGGACGTGTATGTGGGACATGATGTGTCCAGAAGCCGTTGGAAATTTAAAAATCCAATGATAATTGCTGTTTTTACAGTTTCAGGCTATGGTAAATGGTGTGAATTTGGTGATATTAAAATGTAGATTTCCTTTAAAAATCTGCGTTAAGGAAATAAAAAAATACAATCATTTAAATGTGTGTGCCCCTTCTCTCAGCCAAAATATAAAACTAGTCCTGTTCCAGTGCTTAAAGTATTATTTGCAAGGCCTCCCCTTTTTGCACCCCCAAATAATAAACAGTCCCTTGTTCCTGTTTTATTATAGCCTTAAAAACATACTTTGTCCATCAGCTTCATACTGTGCACAGTGATGTTCTACATGAACACATTTTCAGCCAAACTCATAACAGTTGTTTTTATTTCACATGAGAGATTTCTGTATTTGTGTTGTTGTCATTACTGTTTTTTTTTACAGTGTTGGAGACATTGATTGAAAAATGTGATCACACAAACTTCTGTGCACCAGACAGGCTTACCAATTTTTTCTAATCAAATTGTTTTACAGTTGTGAGGTTTGTTTTCTCAAGCTGCCAGATGAGCGTCGAACAAAACTGACCAAACGACACCCACACAGTCTGATGACGCACATTAGCTGGGTTTGTTTTCCTGTTTTGATTGTTGCTCATTCAGTCATGAATATTTAATATCACACAGAAATACAAAGTATTCAGGGGCTTTAAGTCATACAGTATGTGTGTGTGCTGTTAGCTCCACACACTCTTACTTCCCTTGTGGAAACAGCTCAGCTCATGTGGTTTCACTTTAAGTACAATCAACCCAGGAATGAGAGCGAGTAGCTCTTTGGCACACGGCGCTCACTTTTATCTTGAGCCCGTGTCTCTATTGATTTGTCTGTTGGTCTTTTTTCTCCTCACAAGATTTATTTTTTTCATTAAAGCTCTTTTCAACGGGATGCTGAGAACAGAGGTCAGGGCTATTTCAGTTATCTCATTTCAGATAAATTCAAGGCATGCACAGTCACTGAGCACAGGGGAATTTTCCATTTAAAAAAGCACAGTGTGGTTGAATTGGCCTGAAAATAATCAAGATTACTAATACTTACAAAAAAATCATTAATACAGGCTTCAAGCAGAACTTGGAGTTTATGAGTAAGAGCTAATCCAGCCCTTATCCCATCCTCTGTTCACACACACAAACACAACATGCACACACACCCTCTAATTGATACAAGACTTGTCCTGGGTTTGATTTCTTTGAGAAAAGCTTGGTTTCAAGTGGCAGCCCTCCCTCCTCTCCACTCCTCCTCCTTCCTCGGTTTTATGATTCCCTTTTTTGCGGTCTGCGCTGAATAAGCTGTTCTCAGCAATTATGGCAAATACAATTCAATCTGTTGGTAGATCTCTCTTTAATCTCATTTCCAGGGTCCTAATCAGTCCCATACATCCACTTGCGGCCATTTGGTTTACCATTGTAACCCCTTTCCCGGCCGCAAAGAATCCCATCTTTATAAAATTCGTCATCCCGAGAAGGATCAGAGACTTTATTTATGTTGGAATAAGCCCCGGCCGTCCACCGCATGCCTCATGAGTGGTAAACTGGCTGAGGAAGCAGGCGGGTGGTTATATACACATCAGATACACGCCCACATCTTTGCTTCCAGTCCTGAGCTGTCACGAATGTTTGTTATCTCACACAGCAGTCTGCCACCTCTGCGGCACTCGTTCCCTGGAGGAGCTGCTTCGCATTGTTTTCCGTACAGAAACTCAGAGGCCTCTTCTTGTGTTGTACGGGAATTGTGACAGCTTATTGTTTTGACTACCCCACACATTAAACTTCTTTCTCTGCCCTCACTTTTATCACCTGTGCGGTTGTTTTTACACTTTATCTCCTGCATGGCCAGATCAACCTGCCTGGGGGCCTCAGGAAGAAAAGTCACTATTAAGCCCCCCATTACCTCCGAGTTGTGCAGTACTTCACCGATTTAACATTGTTCTCCTGTAACATTGGGACTCATGATGGACTGTCAGTCAAAAAACATCAGTCACCAGAAGAAAATGTTGACATTGCACATTTTTGCAAACTGCATAATCTAAACAATACCTTTTTTTCCACAAAAATTAGCGTATGGATGTGTTTTTTTTTTTTCTTTTTTTTTAAACCCAGAAAAACCAGCTAAAAGTAGACAACGGACTCCTTCCCCAGTGCCAGTGGATGTGGATGCAGTGGATGGATATGCCGTTTATTTTGTAATCTGGTGTGTGACATTTGACAGGCCAAAAAACAAGTTAGTAAACAGTAGAAAGCAGCATAGAGACCATTGAAAATGTGGGCGCTGCTTGGACAGATGGATGGTATTTTGTGGCGGCCTGTCATTGCATTGTGCCTGAAAATTAGCGGTGAAAATTAGCGCCTCCACTGGTTATTGTGTTTCCATCACTGTTGATCGCCACTTGAGCTGATGAATACTTACACTACTGTAGAGCCATTTGTCCTGGGAGTGAATGCTGATTGTAATGTTTCCTTTTGAATACAAAAGCCAGATGTTAGTGAGTGTTAGTGGGGTTTTTTTTATCTAGTGGGAAAGTGGTTCACATCATTTTTGTGCGAAAACATAACCACACGTTAACCAGAGCATTGTTGAAACGTAAAGAATCGGTAAGTGTCAACATATTGGCTACATAATAATGTACAAAAGCTACATATCCATGGTTTTGGTTGGGTTGAAAATCGATGCAGCAAAACCAGAGATTTGATTTTTTTTCCCCCCCACACACATTCTCCTTATTCAGCAAAACTTGGAGCCAACGCTACCCACCGCAATTCAGCCGTTTTGTCAGAGATTCAGATGTGCAACTTGGACTTGGTTTTTTTTTTTTTTTTTTTTTTTTTAACACAAAGTGTGCCACATATCAATTCATTTCCTTTTATTTCCTGTAAATAAGTACAAGATTTTCAAATGCAGTAATGATTTTTGTGAATGTAATATATTATTACTCTGTTGTGAAAATGGAATTATATTTGGTGAAGATCACATCATGACTCTTTAAGGACTCAAAACTCAAAGGTCAGGACTTAAGACTTAACACAGGACTTGCCTGTCTTGACTTTGGACTTGACTACAAAGACTTGAGACTTACTTGTGACTTGCAAAACTGACTTGGGTCCCACTCTGCTTCTTTTTAACTCCACACCCTCCAAATTTGAACAGCTCCCTCTGGACCCACAAAAGGCTCCATATTACTTTTTTTGTGTGTGTGTAAATATATAGCAACACCTGTAAACACCTCTGATGTGTGAAGTCAGTGGCGTTCCCCCTTTAAGTACAGTACACACAGCACACTGTGGATGGCACTTTGATTATAGTTTGCAGCCAGAAACAGACCAGTGCTCTCACACTGCAATATGACCTCACTCAGAGTTTCTGTATGTCAGTTAGTTTTAATTTCTGCAACTTTATTAAAGAAAATGAACCATGTGAGCACAATATAAACTGAAAGTTAATATTGTTTTTCAGTCATGCAAATTTACCCCCCAAAATACGCATGTAATCAAATTACCAAAGACAACACAGATGCAGCTTTACCCAGTTATCCAGCCTCGCTGTCCTGTCATGTATTTTTATTTCCTCCTTTCTTCACTGCTTCCTTCCTTCCTGCTGTTTTACCTTTTGTCTGTCATCCTTCCTTCCTGGTTAATTCCACAGGTCAGGTCAGTCAAGAGGTCTGTACCGTATTTGTCTTCCTGGTGTAATTGCTAACTATTTCTTTGTCACTAATAGGCCATTACTCAGGCAGTGCCAGCCAGCCAGCTTGTGAGGCTACACCAGGGCAGCGAACACGAGGCCAGGGGCCCCTCTTTTTTTTTTCATTAGTCCCTAGGAATTGAACTACTCCTGGCTCCAGGCCGAGACAGGCGAGGCCCCTTTAATGTTTTTGCAGAGCTCCAAAGCACTTTGTTGCCTCAATAAAGTTCATTTATGGGATAATAAGGCTCTGGAGGACACATGGTGCTGATTTGAGTTGAATGGCTTCAGCATGGCTCACATTCCCAAAAGTGAGCTCTGTCTCTTCCATCTTTTTCTTTTATTCCATCTTGTTTCTTTTTCTTTCTCCGCTTCTCACCTTTCTCTCACTCCTCACCTCACATTCCCCCCTATGCTCTTTATCCGCCGTCATTTTCTTCTTCTTCTTCTAACACTTTGGCAGTGTAACTGTCTGATCCCGGGTTGACCTGGGATTTGCACACCTGGGAATGAGTAGCAGCGCGGGGGCAGGAGGCCCTCTCATTTCCCAGGATTTATTCCAGAGCTTCGGGCGGGAGATAGTGGGGGTAGATGAGGGAAGAGAGGCGATCGGAGGAATGAAAACCCTCATGCCTCAAACCCTGGCAGGAGCTTTACATGCCAAGACTATGCA